>JBBMKD010000194.1:3504290-3528883 GCA_037834095.1 Argya squamiceps
GTCCCTGCTCTGTGCAGAGCTGAGTGACACTGAATGTGAGCTCAGAACTGCACCCCTGGGCAGCACAGAACCTGAAATACATGGAAGATTAAAACTTAAGGCATCACTATCCTCTCTCTTCTTTCTCAGAACAAATCATAGAATCACAGAATGTTTTGGGATGGAAGGGACCTTACAGATCATTTATTTCCACCCCCTGCCATGGGCAGGGACACCTTTCACTCTCCCAGGTTGCTCCAAGCCTCGATATCCAACCTCGGACACTTCCAGGGATCCAGGGGCAGCCACGGCTTCTCTGGACACCCTGTGCCAGGGCCTCCCCACCCTCACAGGGAACATTTTTCCCCTAATATCTAATGGCAACCTGCTCTCTGTCACTTGAAAGCCATTATAATATTTCTCTTATTTAATTCTCCAGAGGGAGGGGAGCTCACTGCTCCTCTCCCCTCCAGGGCAGTTCATCTGCCCCTGCCTGGGCACTCACAGTGAGAGTGAAAAAAGAACTGCTGTTGGTTGAGCAGCCAGAAGTGAGGGAAAGAGAAGTGAAGTTTGGGAAGAGCCAAGAGCAGGGAATTGCTGTCTGGTAGATGCTTTAAACTCTGCTTATCTCAGTGAGAGACCTCTCCAAGCAGTCACGGAGTTTTGTGGGGGTTTAGCACAAAGGTTTATTCAGGATTTCGTGTCAGTTAACACACCCCTATTAGAAACATCCTTCCTATTGTTTTAGAGCTTTTTGAAGAAAATAGGGAAATTATCTCAGGGTGTTGAAAGCCTGAAAGTTGTCTCAAGGCAGCGCAGAGGGGACTGGAAAGCTGAAGGTTGACTCTTTCCCACTTTGAAATGTGTGATGTGAACTTCCCATCAGCTCCTCTGCTGGTGCAAGCAAGGTGTTGCTGTTTGTAGGGGGAGAGAGAAGAGTTTCGACTGAGGATTGTTAATTAAAACCAAGCAACTAACTGCAAATAGTAACTTTACTATTGATTTAAGTGTGATTATAATTGTTTATATAATAGTACAGATGAGTGTAAGCTCTAAAATATGACTGTGTTCAATAATACAATGCTCTAAAGCAATAAACTTATTACATATTTATTGATTATTGATATTTTCTCTCACTGTACGAAAAGACATTCTTCCTAAGTGAACATTTTCATTCTTCAGTGTCCAAAAACATGTATTAAATAAATGTAACTCCAAGAAGTGATCAACAGTTTGGCTCTTATTTGTGGATTGACACAAAGTCATCAAAATTCCTGCAGTCTATTTATTTATAGAAATGTCAAGAGCTTACTAAAAACTGTAGTCAAGCAAAATTAGTACTGCAAATTATATTAATTAGTTATATCAGGCTATATTAACCAGCATAATTTATTTTTGAATTAGAAAGCTTTAAATAGGTGCACCAACACTAATTAAAAATGTACAGAGAAATCGTTTTTTATCAGCAGGCTGCCTGCCTTGTTCTACAGGTGTCAAGCCATGCAAATGGCTACAAAACAGAATTTAGAAAAAACTCCTGAAGTCCCTAACACTACTAAAATACTGACATCATTGTTTCCTACAGGTTTTTGAATATATTGAATATAATGTCAGATACTGAGCTCAAAATGGAACAAGAATTTTCTGAGCTTTGCTTTTAAAATAGGCAAAAAAACCACATTTAGTTGAGTGGGCTTCTAGGGAGAGTAAATCAAAGCTCTCACATCTGATTCTAAGAAAATACAAAGGTCTTCAATATTGCAAAGATTGGAAAATCACAAGTTATTGCTTGTGGTAAATAATGGTTTGTAGCACTTCTGATGTGTAATCTGCACAGTTTAACACTGTGTGACTCCAGACACATTTAGAATTTTTTATTTTTCCTCTAATTAATGGTCACTGTTTTTGTTTATGCCTTCTAATTGTCTTCGTTAGCACAGCATCATTGTGCCATTCTCCTAGGATGGGAAAACTTCATGCTTTGTAAAGTTAACACATTTCCCAGGTTGTTGTCTATGATACACTCAGACTCTCGTTTGTTTTAAAATTGTTCAGATGTATCCCACATATTCTTAAAGGCCTTTGTTAAGGCTTCAAATACTGTTTGTTTCAGGTGCATTGGATTCTTACACAGACATTTTCAAGTGTAAAAAATAATGTTTGTTTTCTGAACAAAAGCACAATTCTTCATATTAAAAAACAAAAAAACAAAAAACAAAACCACACAAAATTAAACATAAAAATCTGGTCCTGAGTTTTGAAGCATTGAAGTTCACTTAATTAATTGTGTGAACTTCACCTCTTAGCTTGGAAGTTATCAGATCTCTTATTATAACCTAAAGGGATATATGTTCTGCTTTTTTCCAGATGGGTTGTGGAGGGAGCTCTGATGGTGTGGGGGTGTTTAGGATTGATTAGAGAGTGGCTGCTATTAAAAAAAAAAGAGCTGTTTTGTTGCCTGAGATTTAGTTTGATCTGGGGAGGAACTCTCTGGATGCCTGTGGGCATTTGCAAATGCTTCCACATGTCAAGGAGTTTTAAGTGGTTGGAGCAGTTTTGGGCTGCAAAATGAGTGATTGAGAGCAGAGACCTGGTTTTGTCTTAAGTGTTTGTCTTAAATGATGACACATTGGCAATTTAAAAATCATTCTTCATTAGTTTCAACCCAGTGTCAGCCATACTGCACAGCTGAAGAAAAAAGAACCCAGAATCAACAAAGTAACCACAGGAGGCTCCTGCTTGGTAGGGATGCTCAAAAACGTGTTAAAATGTTAGCAGAGTGTGGGAAGTCAAAGAAGAAACCCAACTTTTGTCTGATGTGACACATAAATAAGTGGATTGATCTGACGTAAACAAGTGGATTAATGGGAGTTACAATGGTTTGCAGTCATCAATATGTGTTTGTAATAAACTGGTGGTTGTAGGAGAGGAAGGAAAAAAAAAAAAACCAACAACAAAACCCTTTATCTGCCCTTCACTGATTCTTATCATAAAAGAAAACATTAAAGGAAAAGCAGGACAAGATGTATATTTCAAGCAAACCAGATGAGGCTTTCTTCTCTGCTTGATTTTGCACTTGGGGAATTTTACTTTATCTCTCCCTTCAAAGGTAGCAGAGAATTCATTTACTGTAGCCCGAGGTTATAATAGCAAAACAAAGGCTTGCAACTTAACATACTTACAGAAAAAAAAACATACAGAAAAAAACCAAAGTAATTCAATTAGACTGACTCACTCAGTTGTTCTTGGACATTTGTGAAGTTGGGAAGGACACGTAACTTCTGCTTTTAAAGGAGATAGTCTGTTAGCTGGAAAAAAAGGTCTGGGAGAAGAAAGAGAAGATGGAAAGGGAGAAGTTGGACTAAAGTGACTCAGTGTTCACTTCCCCCCCAGGTGAGCAGGGCTTTAAAGGAAAAGAACAAGAGGTCAGACCAAGAGGACTGGTCAGTTCTAAAGATAAAGAATTTAGTCTAGAAGATAAAATGTTCATTGAAGATGGGGCTGCTGAATATTTTGTACAGATGACCATACAATGAGAACTTTGTCCCAGTCATAATACAGCTGTTTCTTCTCTAAAGAAAATTGTCTAACCTTGAGTAATTTGTCTTAAAGAATTGATGAATTATCCTTACAGGTGACCTTTGTCATGGTCTCTGCTCTTCTGAGATTTCATTTGCTGAATTTAGAAATTAAAAAATTCAGAAATCAAACAGAAATTTATTATTTCTAGGATATTTTGGTTTGTTGTAGTGGAGAAACATAAGGTCATAATATGGTTCAAGTGCTAATGTAAATTCTATCATATTCTTGAAGTCAGTGGCTCAAACTTTTTGACCAAACGATGTCATGCATGACCTGGTAAGTTATTTTTATTTTGGGAGAGTAAAAAAAAAAAAAAAAAAAGAGAGAGAGAAAGAAATCTGTTAGATTTTAATGAAATAACTGCCAGTGGATCTTGTGGTAAACTGGGTATGCCCAGATCTGCATAATATCTCTTTGGTGGACTTTTAACTTGTAAAGCAATTTTTCTCTTATTAGGGAAGTTGCCAAACCAACTAGCAGAGGTAATCACGTGTGGTCCAAGCTGAGCTGCACAAAGAATGTGATTTTAGTATGACAAGTGGAGATTCTCTGTGGCTGCAGAACCTCTGAAGGCCTAAAGGCATTTTTCCCTGGACTGGATGAATTCCCACTGGTCAGTGGCTGCAGTTTGCACAACAGCTTGTCCTTTCAGAGTTAGTTTGCATCAGGGAAAGCCTCTCTTTTGCTCTCTCCCATATTTCTGTGACCTGCACTGTTCTTCAGTTCCAAGGCCTCTCTAGCCAAAATTAGTGGAGCCATTTTTGCCACCTGCTTGTAGTCAATGTTGTAAAGTGGTTTAAAATAAAAGTCACAGTTTGCAGCTCTTGGCAGCCCACCCCAATCAACCTGACAGGTTTCCTGAGCTACCATTGTACAGAGGAAAAAAAAAAAAAAAAAAAAGAAAGTTGATAATTGGAAACATGAACCCTAAATAGGGAATACCCATCACAAGTCTGTCCAAAGACAATGCATTGTACTTTTATTTTAATGTTTATTATATATCCCCTTCTTTTCCTAATTACTTTTGTCTTTCATATTCAGTCACCCTGGTGCCTATAACTTACTCCCTTCAGAGCAAAACCAGATATAAAGTGCTCCTGGTTTTTCTTTGTCTTTTTGCATCCTGCAGTTCCCATGGCGCTGAAAATCACTTTTTAATCTCCTTAGTTAAAAATAGGTTTGAGTTCAATAAACAAGAATATGAAATCAATTTTTTTTTTCCCCTGGAACAGGTATGGTTCCTCCTAATTTTCTGTGTATTCAATTCCTTTCCAAATCCTCAGAAGGAATCCTGCTTTTACAAACAATTTTAGCTTCCTTTCTGGAGATGAGAGTTGCAGATGGTGAGATTTTTATAAAAATATTTTATCTTGAAATAAACTAAGGAGAATTTAAAACTATGATGGGAAAAAAAACAGATGGAGAAAAGAATCTTGTAGTGATCCAGGAAGCTCAAAGCCATCATGTTTAGTACGTTTGTGCCTTTTCACATTTTATTTTTCTTTTATACAGAGTTGTAAGCATAAATTTCAGAAATTCTTGTAATGATAGTACATTCTCTCCTAGTAGGGACCTTAAACATTTGTAAGAAGTTGTTTCTAACATGCTAACCCACTAATCCTGAAATAAACATGGAATATGAATTTTCTGAGCTTTGCTTTTAAAATATACAAAGAAAAGCATTTAGCTGAGTGGATTTCTAAGTAGAATAAATCAATACAAATAAATCTGAAGGGTTTTGAGCCTGACTTCTTTTAAACATCTTTGTACAGGGCCAGAACTTGTATTTTCATTTGTATTTAGTAGATGAATATCTTTAATATGCTAAATTTCAATGAGAGAAAAAAAAAAAAACAAAAGGTCAAAATATGAAGGGAAATGTTTCAAGCAAATAGATGAATGAAGAAGGTGGTGGGAAATGATGCTGAGATTTCCTTCAGCTGAAGGGCTGTGACAAACAGCACTTACCCCTGTGCTGGCTGAAATAGAGAGCAGGGACAGTGCTGGGTTTATGACAATAAAAGAAAGAATTGAGTTTTGTCCCACCTGTGGAAGGAATTCAGGCCTTTTAGAGAGAGAGAGAAATATAAGCTTGTCTGTAGGATGTTAACAATCACTAAATCACCGTTGCTCAGTGAATATTATCTTGGGAAAGGAACTTTTAGGAGACCTCCTTTACAAAGTCTGTGAGACGTGACTGTTTTATGTAAATAAATGGATAGCCCTAAGGAGATCGTTCATTACTTCTGCAAAATCAACTTTGGAGGTATGTGGCAGCTGGGAAAAATGCATCTTCTTTAAGAAGTGATTCCTCTTCACATTTTATTTAAGTATCTGACCAGAGGGAGGGATATGGATCACAGTTAGAGGATTATAAAGTTATGTATATCACTTATTATTTCATTCTCCAAGGCAGTATTCTGTTTAAAGAGGGAATTGAGAGAAAAATGGACTTATGTTAGTTTTGGTTTTGTGCTAATTTATAGGCTTCTATTATATGCTACTAAGAAGAAAGATTTATGAAATGATCTTTTCATAGCTAGGATTGCCACTGTAAGTTTTTTTCTCTGTCCCCACAGCATTCCTGTAATTTCAAAATTACTTTTGTCTTAGAAGATTGACCCATTAAATGAGAGTCTGAAGCTGTCCTGTGTCTGAATTCAGCTAACCCTCAATATAATGTAAAAACTACAAAACACACAAGGTGATTTATTTTTGTTTTTGCTGAGCAGCCATGCCGTTTAGAAAATTTGTATTCCCATGCTGCAGTTCCCTCAGAAGGCAGCAAGTCCTGCTCAGAGGTGGGGAAGCAGCTCTGCTCTCCAGGACACTGGCTGCTGCTGACACCTTAAGTTTTAGCTTTCATATTTTCCAGATTCTGTACTGCATTGGTACACAACTTTGAACTTCATATAAAGGGTTAGCCAACTATCCTCACAGTGTAGTTGGACAAAGCAATCCTTTTCCAGACCCAGAACCAAGGACACTGTTGCAGTTTCAGGCCCAAAAAATATAAAAAGTTTAGACTTATATAAGTATACATTTAAAAGTATATACTTTCATAAGTATACTTATTAAAAAAGTAGAACTGAGGAGAACAAACTGTGAGGATGAGACTTCATAACCTGAAGCTGTAATTGGACAATTAACCCCAATATGTAAATGGACCAAACATTATAAAAGTGTGAAAACTCGTGACCAGGTGTCCATCTTGTACTACCTAAGGTGTATACTTTGAAGGCCTTTTTAATAAATACCTACTTTATTCCTTTAACACTGTCTGGCCTCTGTTCCAGGCAGCCTCTCAAGGCATCACTGCCTCTAATTTCGTGTGCTCAGGTGTGGGTACTGGTAAAGAGCACCCCAACACAGTCTAACAGCTAAAATACCACTGGGGGCTGTAGGAAAATTGAAACAGATGGATAAGGCTATGATTGAGCAAGAACACTCTCTTCAGGCTTTTGGCAGAAGTTGTGCATGGTAAACCCATGGCATGGTGCCTTTTCCTGATGGACTAAACCTACTGGGATCATGTTTATGCCTTAATCAGACATGGGAACACAGCCCTTGCTGGGTCAGGTTGCTGTTAATTATGTTAAATGTACATAGCCTGGTTCAGTATCAGAAGTACCTGCTTCTGTATCAAGAAATACAGCTGAACTTTTGATTCAAGCATTATCTTATCTTTCTTATGCTTTACCATCTCCACAGTTTCTTAGATAGGTTTTTCAGTTCTGCTGTGGCCAGGCATGTGCTTTACATGTTTCTGCAAATATAAATATGATAAAATAGAGCCAAGCTTTAAAGCAATTTTTCCTTCTGTTATCTGGGCATGTATTTGAAGTTGCAGTGACTGGTGCTTTTACTGATGAATGTAGATGAAACTGGAAAGGGAAGGGATCCCTTTCAGGGTAGGATGTGTGGATCAGTCAGTGCTGGAGATCCCTGCATTCATTAAAGGTAATGAACATCCCAAACATGCAGCCCTGTCAACTGCAGTGGTAATGAACTAGGAGAGCTGAGTTTTCCACAGATCTGAATGTATTATTGTGAAAACAGCTTTAATGACTTCCTGACAAAATTTACAATGAAAACATCGTTTGGCTAATTAGTTTTGCTTATATTCCTTTGACAAGAGGGCTATGGCATGTGCTTGTAATTCCCTTTGGAGTACAGTGCTAGATTTTAATATGTACACTTTATTTTCCAACATTTAGTTTATAAAATAAGAACAAGCTTTCTGCTTTAGTCCCTGGTCTCTCTGCTATCAACTGTATAAAACAGACACATTACAAATAGAGATTCTTAGAAAACAGTAATATTTTCCCCATAAAATTTGCAGCTGTTACATAGATATTTTTCTTTATTGTTTGCATGTTTCCCTTCCTCCTTTAGGTTAATCACCTTTCCACTTAAGTAAAATATGTTTTCCTGTGAGATCATACATCTTGTCTTTTGTACGGTGGAATAGCCAAACACCAAAGAAGAGGAGGAAATGCTTATTCTTTCTTGTATATTGACTTAGAGATGCAAGACTATAATGGAAACAATAATATAACTTTATCCAAAGCTGTAGTGAAGCTTCATGGCCATGACTGAGCCAATCAAGAGTAATTTTCTTTAAGAACAACCTCTCCATTCCTTACAGGAGTTGCAATGTTCTGTTCCTGTACTGCGGGTGGTGAACAGCACCTGAACTTGAGTGGAAGTCTTCATACCTTTTAGGCAGCTTTCCTCTTAGACATATTTTCACCCTTCTTCTCCTTCTGTGACAATAGAGAAAGTAGAAAAGTTTCCAGGCACTAAATGCAAGTTTTCTGGGGGGAAAAAAAAAAGAGTTTTTCTTTGGAGTGCTCTGTCCTCTAAAAGTAGAACTTAGGCAGTGAAGTCAAACAAAAAAGTCTAAGTTCCTAGGTGATTTATGTCCTTGCTATAATATTCAGTCAATATCTTCAGTTATTTGGAAACATTTGGTGATTCTCTAATAATATTAGAAGTATGTTAATATTTCATTGTTTTTTTTCCTAATGTTTCCTGCTAATCACATATAGAAATGACCATTAAAAATTCAAGGACCGGAACAGCTCCACTTGTTTTGGAAGCACACAGTCGTATCCTCTAGCTCTTGTTGCTGTACTTGAAAACACTGTTAATGACACAGTTGGAAAAAGAAAAAAAAAAAGCCACCAAAAAACCTAATTTTCAATTCCTATTTTGATGCAATTTTTTTATAATTCATTATAATTTATTTATGATTGCATATTATCAGTATTGCAGAAGCATTGAGAAGCTTTGAATAAGTGTTTAATTATATCAGACTCTATAGACATGCAAAGCAAGTGAAAGAAAGGCCATTCTCCAGCTAACTTATAATCTTACAAGATAAAGACATGGTGGCAGAAAGGAAGCAGCTTTGTCATCACTTTGCAGATCAGGCTCCAGCACTGCCTGAGCCTTCTCTCTTCTGCTGTCCCCCCTCACTTCCATTGTCTCTCATTTGAAATCTCTCAAACACACGCAGGAGCAGCTTAATACAACAGCAGAATTTCTTCCTGTGTGCCAAAATTGGGTGGGTTGGTGTAAACCTGGGGCAGGTTAGAGAATTCATCCCAGGCACGAGCAAATTTTTCAGCCCCGTGGAGCCATCGGTCACTTTGCCAAGGCAAATCGTTGGTGATTGAGGGCACTTCTCAGCACCCTGGCTGTGGGAGTGTTCCTGCCTCCAAAATGAGCAATGCAGAGTGTAATGAAATCTCTTTTCCTATTGCCATTTTTCACTGTTCTCCGCTGGATTTGTTGTTTGATAAATTGCATGGGATTGTAAAGCCCTGTGTATAAAATGCTGGTGGGACATGGTTTATCCTCTGGGAGTGTGTGGGAGCGTGTCCCAAGCAAATCTCTTTTATGTCCTATTCCATTCTTAGTATAATATGTTGTGTAAAACTCCATAATTCAGATCCTTCAGTAGTGACATCTGAAAAACACCCCATGGCTCTCTCAGAGTAGCAAGGTGTAACACAGTTGAAAGTGCTCGGGCTTTATCCAAGACATTAAAACAGAGTATACAGAGGGAGTTATTTAAGAAATAATATCTGTTGGAATAGAAGAGGAAAATTATTTATGTCAGTAATTTAGAAAGATACCTCATTCAATATCATTCGTGGGAAAGGTGTACATAGAACATTTTCTTCTCTTTCTTGGATATTTTATTCCTAACAGTGTGTTACTGAATATAACTTCTTTAGAAAGGAATATTTTAACTTTGTGCAGTATATTTCTTGCCGTAACTTAATATAAGATTGTATAATTGCAACTACAGATTTGTTGTTATTGTTTCTCCTTAAAACCTGCAAGGCAATTTACTTTTCCTTTTAATACAAACAAACACACCCTAATTATAGTAATCAGTCCACATGCAATAATCGCATCAGCTCTGGTAATTATTATTTGCATCACCTGGACCTCTACTGGGCTTGAGAGACAAAATCAATAATTCTCAAGCAGGCAGAAGGGTGAGGCTGATTATGCGTTCAAGTGATCAGAGACCAGATTGCATTTGATTAAATGAACTGGTGAGAGATTTTATAATTAATGTTCTTTGTTAACAGACAAAAAGCTAAACAAATGCATATGCTTTACCTTGACTGAGAAATGGCCATTTTCCCCCTCCAGAATGTTAGAACAGCAATGTGTTTGCAGCACTGCCGATTGCTCATCTAACCAGCAGAGAGGAGCACACAGCTGAAGTGAAACATGACTGTCTTGCAATCTAAGTGTTTAATGCTTCAAGATAAAACCTTCCACGGATGATGATAATTCAGATTAGAGGACAAGAGTTTGAGCATTTCTGTAAACCCAGTGCACAGCAAAATACTTGTTCACATTTGCCTATCAAGAAAACTCCCATGCTGTAGGTAAGATGAATTGTTCTATGTAGTGCAGTTCCATGCAGAATAACATCTTAAAATTATATAAAATGGGTTAATTTTTTAAATGAAACTATAGTTGAAGTGTGAGCTCCCACTCCAGGATTTACAGTATCCCTAAATTGAATCTGACTGATCAGTTAGGGAGATCTGAAGCCCAAAGATAAAGCACCCTGAAAATATTTTCCTATATGTTTGTTTTCAAATAGATCCAGAAGACATTAACTTAAAATGTAAGTGTGAATAATAAAGATCCATGTTCAGATCCCAGTTATTAAAGAAGGTCATTCATTCTGTGATATTCTTCTCTGGCCACTCAGTATAGAAACCCAGCTCCCTCTTCAGTGTCCAAGTCATTCCCTGTTGGAAACACTTTTGAAGACACTCTTTAGCCCAGCTAAAACAAAGTATTGTGAGAAAGCTACTTCTTATTCTGGATTTTACAGAAACAGATTGCTGAGAATTGTCTTGAGTTCTCACATTTTTACCCGTAAGTAACATTTTTTTCCAGAAGACTTTGATGAATCTCAAAAATATCCTTGGTCTAAGTGGTGAGGCTTTCCTGGCCAGTCAGCAGCTGCATGGGGAGGGGCACCTCTGCTATTGGGACAAACTAAAGCACACTGGGACTGAGCTGCCATCTCTCAAGTTTGTCACCCCTTTATCCCCCTTCTCTGCTTCCCTTCAGATTTTATACCTTTCTGTATCAATGTTTTTCCTCTTCTACCCTTGACTCTGCAGTAATTACTATCTCACCCTGCTTTTCTCGCCTTTTCTTGACTCCAGCTTCTTTTATCCCACTTTCCTCTTAACAACTTCTCCATTTCCTCAGAAACCTGAGCTGAGGTTACCTGGCCGTGCTGCATCCAAGATAAGCCTTGGATCCCAAGCAGCTGAACCCGTGGGCTGAGAGCTACATCTCCAGGATAACTGAAGGGAAACTGGTGTACGAAATGCATTTCCTGGGTGGATCAGGCTGGATTTGTGATTGGGACTTGAGTGAATATTTAAACCTTTCCTTCGGCTTTACAAAATAGTCACAGAATTGGCATAATCTTGAGGTTTCTTTAAATAGAGTTATTAGTTATAGAGTTTGAGGAATACTTAAAGTTTGAAATTTGAAGCTATCTTTCCAACAGACAGAACTTTAATACCCTAAATAAGTCTCCTTGCATCAAACAGCATTAAAGCTTAGTAGAGGATTTCTTGTGGAAATTTTTCCAAAAGGCTCTATTTCTATATTACAGCAATATATTTCTGAGGCTGAGGTATATCACACAATGTAACAACCAAACACCCTGCGTTTGAATAACTCTCAATGGATGGACTTAAAATTTGCGTAAACTCAAATATTAGATGCTAGAAGATTTTTGGAGAGATTTTGGTGGTTTGAGTTGGTAATGAAAATAAAAACTTAGTTCCTGTCTATTGTCATTGTCCCTACTCAGGGAAATGTTCCGTATTAATTATTTGGAGGTAAGATTTAAAAACTTTTGTAAATCAGTGGGGATGGACTTCTTTCTAAATTCCTCTGCAAAGTTGGCTGAATTAATATTAAAAGTTTGAGGAAGATTTTTTAGGGATTGGGGTTTTGTCAGTCTTGTTTAGCAAATCTGTTCTTCCAAGTGATTTCACTTGTCAGTCAGTGACTGCAGAGAGCTGAGGGGAAGGGCTGAGTCCTGAGCAGGAATCACTTCACTGTTGTTTCTGTTCAAAATAGTTTGTTCCACTCCCCTCCTTTCTCTCCTCTTCTCTGTCATTTCATTTAGCATTCACATCCTTGTGAATCAACAGCTTGTCTTCTATGATTTATCCCAGGTAATATGAAACAATCACTGTTTTTTGACTTTTGTGAATACATTTCATTGCAGTTTCCAGCCATTTCAATGGCTATCATACAAACACTGAGTCTGTAGTAAGGATCTTTTATGGAAGTTACAAGTTTTACCATCTCCAGTTGGAAATCAGTGTCCCAATAAGGCTTCAAACTGTCTCTGTTTGTCATGCAGTGAGTTCAGAACTCTTTCCTGAGCATTGCCTGGGTAGTCCTGGGTGATAAATGATGACCTAGTCCTTGACCAGAACAAAATGACAGCCTGTCAAGGCTCCCATGAATGATGGCATGAGAGAGATACAATCAAATACAGACAATTTTTTTATGCAAGTATCTTCTTGCTTCTATTATTATAAATAGTTAGAGTCTTTGTAAGTGCTAAAGCATTAGCTCCTCATTTTCACTGTGGAATTACACTCGACGTTCTCTGCTTATCTGAAAGTGATAGTTCTTCCTTTCCATTTGATCTATTTTTTTTCCCCCCTCCAGCATAATGAAGAATGATGATACTTTTAGATGTTGACATTTTAGAAAGCTGAGATGGTCTGTAGTAGACTACAAATGATGAAAGCTTAATGAAAGTTATTTTCTCATAATAGCCCTAAATTGGCTATTTTCACAGAATGGAGTGGGTCCGCTGGATTGAGCTTGAACTTTTTACCCCTCTGTGGTCCTGTGGTTACCAAAAAGTAATGTAGAATGGTATTAACTGTTTAGCTTTTTTAAATCCAGAGTTAAGAGAACTGATGCAAGTGTAATTTTTTTACTCTGCTCCTGGATGTAGGATTCCGTAACTGGGAAGAGCTGAAGGATTGTTGTTTCCTGACGTCCTCCATCCCAAGCCTGGCACTCAAACCCAGACACTGTGCTGCAGGAATAGTAAAGATCCCAACAGAAGGCAGTAGAAAGTGGGGATGTTAAATGTCTCTACTAGGATAAACTTCTATCCTAAATATGAAAACTTTAGATAAATCAGCCTGTAATCATTTCATACGTGTAGAGCCTGAGATCTCCTCCTAAGCTCTCTAGGGAGTTAGAATGGTTGCTCCAAATACATAATACAGTGAGAATTTCACCAGATTTCCTCTTTAAAAACAGTAATATCTAAACCCTTGCTTTCAATACCTAAAATGATTGGTAATTTTGTTATCCAGATTCATGAGGACCCTCTCAGTATGCAGTCATTTCTCTTATTCATGTTCCAGTGGGTCAAAGACCCAAGATAATAAACCTAAGACATGTTAATACAATTCTAGGAAGAAGCTATGGATGGTTGTTTTTCTGTCCTCAAATGTATTTTTTAGATACCAGTCTCTCTTAGCTGTTATAGTTACAGGTTTTTGGGACATATGTGTTTACAAACAAGGTTGACTTTAATTCTTGTAGTTGTCTCAAGCTAAAGACAGGTTTGCAGTATTTCAACAGTCTTAAAACGCCATCAGTGTCCTGAGCAAACACATTTTCAGAAATAGAAATTATTTCAGATAGGATGTGATTCTGTCAATTTATTAAGCATAAGCCTCTATTTATAGGTGATTTACAGAATTAATGATGAAAGCTCCACTTTGGTAAATCTTCATTTTATAAGCCTGAAGTTCCCAGTAAACTGTTTGTTCACCCTACCAATTTAATCAGAGTATGTTGTTGAACTTCCTAAGGATATGTTCTAGTTGCTTGGCAATGGATTGTGGAACAATTTGTTTAAAGTTCAATGAACACAGAACTAGAGTAATTTATTCAAATCCACCACTTATTAAATCAGGATTTGACTTATTTTTTTTTCTCTGACTAATAAAATGGACTTGAAAAGAATTAGCTAAACCTCTGTGGAATTGTCACAAAATCATTCTGATGACTATGTTGTCTATTAGTTTCTACTGCCAGTAAGGAAGGCAAAGAGAGATGAGTACATTCCCCATTGTTTTGTGGATTGTCAGAAAGGGATTTATTTTTAAACAGTTTATTGTCTCAACATCATCCTCCTTTCAAGATTAGTAACATGGAGATAATATACCTGCATTTTTATTAGGCATCTGAAGTATCTGAATATTTTACAAGAAAGGGTATTTTCTTTCTCTGTCATGAGTAAAGCAGAGAGACTGCAGGTGCTGAATTGGGATGGTTTTCTGGTGGGCATGAATAATTTAACAGATTGAATTTAAAATGCTACAACAATAAATACATTTTTTTTTTAGATATCAGTTCTGGCCCAATTTTCCTAATTCATGTATTTCCGGTCAGAGAATTGCTGCTCCTTTAATCTAACAAAGAAAGAAAAATATAACATGACATATTCTTGAAATGTTGGGCTCACCTGCAGTCACTGGATTTTAGCATGGAACCCTCTGAGCTCTTGATCAGAGCCATAAAACATCTTTTATTATGCATTAGGACCTGAAAGAAGGAAACATGAGACTGGGAGAGTTGTGCTGTTGTTGTAACACTATCCTCACTACCTGTAAATCCTCTTTAGATCAGAGCACCAGAGTCCTGTGTCCTCTAGGAGAAAACAAAGCAAGACAGACCCACGAGCCAGCAGACTTAGTATAAAACAAGCTGTAACTGAGGGAAAAAAGAACTGCATTTTCTTGTCTCCCCAGTGAGAGAATATGAAATATTTATCTAAGCATCAGTCAGGTCCATGGGATCTACAGCTGTCTGCAACCCCAAGGCAATTAAGCTGATTTTTCTGCTGCCCGTGCTCCGTTTTGCAGGGCTCTCAGACACGGGCAGGGTGCAGGCTGCAGCTGAGATGACACGAGCTGGCAGTGCCTGCTCTCAGCTCCCTGCCAGCCACCTCCAAGGCAGTGGCTCTGGCTCAGGCATGGCCAGGCAAGGCCATTTATCCCCCAACACCAGCAGCGTGTCCTGTGCTCCCCAAGCTTTGACTCCTGATGCTGTTTGACACCACATCAACACAGATTCTGACTTCAGAAGGCTGAAGATGACTCTTTTATTTTTGGGATGTGTCTCCCTTTTGTACTATTCTACACAGACCAATTTGATTGGTGACAAGAAGACAAACCTCTTCAATCACATTGGTCAGACGAGAGGGATGTCAAGAGGACGTCTCTCTTAGAAAAAGAAATTAAAACAAAGTACAGTTTACCAAAACACTTCTCTTGTTTACAGAAAATTCCCTGGGAAAAAGAACTTCAGAAAACAAAAACATCTCAGGCACAAAACAAGGGCTACAGGCTCCATCCTGGGGTGAATGCACATACAAGTGCAAACTCTTGGTGGGGTTCTCACAAGTTAAGGAGACAACCAAGACAAAGATCTGAGGCACCAAGCCCTGCTTCCTAAAGTTTTTGGCATGTCCAGTCAGGATTTTGGAAATACGTTTGAGATAGCATCCTAAACAGGAATCACAGGGAAGGATGGCGTCTGTGAAAAAGGAAGGAAAATTCCTGACACTCCTTTGAAGACTAAATTACAGAAGATAATTACAGAGAATTACAGAATAAGATGGCAAGTTGATGAATTCCAAGCATTGCCTCTTTCCAAGCAGATTTTCACTGGGAAACTTGACAAACACTCATGATTTGTGTTGTAGATTGCCATGAGGAAAAGTGATGAGAGTGAGCTAAAGGAATCAAACCACAAGGCAAGGAATGGATTTCAGAGACTGAAGAGAGGGATGCCTTGTGTAAAGCTGCCTCTGATGACTTCACAAGAATTATCTTCCTAAGGGAATCATGGGATTTTCCTCTGTGTGTGCATGAGTGTCTGAAAGAGACTGCAAATAGTCTGAAAAAGACTTTCTTAATTTTCTCTGACTATTAGATGCTCTTTAGGTCTTTCCAGCAGAATGTCTTGGCTCCAATGACACAAAATGTTATTAATTTTTTTTTCTCTTTGGATTCCTTTCTACGTTATCACATCCAACACAGGAAGAATGTCTTCAGTTCCAAGTTAATTAGCATTCCATGACCAAAGCCTTATGTGGTAGAATTCACTCTGCTCAACTGCACACCTGTCCAGAGAATCCTCTGCATAGCACCTTATTCCCCATCCTTTTCTTTTAGTGAAGAGTGTTTCAAGAAAAAAAAAAAGGACAGGACAGAATACAGTAGCCACTGTTTCTTGAGTAAAATTCTGTACATCTTAACTATTTTGTTTCTTGGTTAATTGAGTGCCCAATCTCTTAATTCTAAGCCATGTTTAACTCAGTGTTTGACTTCACCCTACTTGGTAAAAATAAAAACAGTTCTTAGGAAAATGAGCTGAGCAGATTTAGAGTTTATCATGGAATTTTCAAGGTGGGAAAAGCCCTGTAAGATCCTTGAGTGCAACCACTGACCTGGCACCACTAAACCTGATCTCCAAGTGCCACATGCACACGTTTTTGGAATGATTCCAGGGATGGTGACTCCACCACTTCCCTGGGTATGCTGTTCCAATGTTTGTTCACCCTTTCAGTTAAGAATGTTTTTGCTAAAATCCAACCTAAACATCCCCTGGCACAGCTTGAGTTAATTTTCTCTCATGTTGTCACTTTGTCACTTGAGAGCCGAGACCAATCCCCTCTCATGACAGCCTCAGGTAGTTGTAGAGAGTTACAGTTCTTCTTTCTTCTTTCTCTTTTATCGTCTAGTCTTAAAATCCACAGAAATGAACAACACTTCGGGAAAATGTGCTAAACCAAACTATTAATAAACCTTCTCTTAAATTTCTCTGCATATTTTTCATTTGGTGTGCGTGCTTGCCACCATAATGGACTCACAGCTTTAAAAGCTTTCATGCCTATAACAAAGGGGTTCAGAAAAGTTGCATTATCTAGAAATGAAAAGTTAAAAGCCACAGTGAAAATGGCAGGGCCTTACCACAGTTATCAGGGGTGAGAGGAGACATCAGGAATATCAATGATTTCAGAAGCTGCCACAAGTGTCTGTGGAAAGGGAGGTGCACTGGAGAATGCGTGTCCTGCTCCTCTGATGAGCAAGAGTTATAAGAGATTTGACATTTATAAGAAAATGTGGCTTTCTAAAGAATATGATTTTAGCAGAACCTAGTGAGCAGTGTGAAATAACCTGTTGTTTGCAAAGCTCTTGAAAGTTACTGCAGTAATCCCCTCAGCTTCATTAAATTATTTCACAGGAAAAAGGAGAAAAAAGGCAAAGAAAAAAATGCTCAAAATACTTTGAATTACAGAGGATTTTTTGGTTGAGGGCAGGGGGGTGGTTCAGGTGGGTTTTTTTCTTTCTCTTTTTCTTTCCTTTTTTTTTTTTTTTTTTTTTAAAGAAGGGGGTAAATGAAAGAGTTGTTTACTTTCCTTTTTATTCCACAACCGGCTCTCCCCCTTCCTTCAGTCACTTTTTCACTTTGTTTCCATCCTAGCTTGGCACATTCACTAGCACTTATAATGTAATTACATCGTGAAAACTTCCTATAAAGGAATTGTGAAAAAGAATTGCATGAACTTGCTCTGTAAATGTTTTCTGTAGCTGTGGGACCACCACTGAACATTGATCAAGCCCAAACATAACAAAACACATTTCTGTCTTGAAGTTCATAGTACCTGTGTGTAGGTGATGATGTAGTTCTCAGATTATTCAGGTAATTGGGGAAGAAGGTTAACCACCAAATCTAAAGATCCCTTGGACTGAAAGCATAACCAAAAAGGCAAGGAAATATTGTGATTTTGTTACAAGCTTAATGGAGTTCTGGATGCTCCAGACTGATGTTTGCTGGAAGTGAAGGGAGAAATCCTTTGGAGGAAATGTTATTTCTTTTTTCTAATGGATTGCTAAGTGAATCTGTTGTACTGGAGGGACTGGAAATAGATCTTTTTGCTATTTATCATACAGTGCTGTTATCAAGGTCATATGTTATAAGTTCTCAAGGTGACCTTAGCTGGGTCTTTTCCAAGGACATCCATAAAATATTCATGATTGTGGAGGTTATTCAAATTGGCAGTTCTTATTGGGTGATTACATTAAATTGATAACAATCAAAACGTAGTTCCAGCTCAAGAAAAAAGTTTAATTTATAATGAAATAAATGAAAATTAACATTCAGAGGTCTGTTGATCCTGACCCCAATTGGATATAAAACAGCTCAGTTCTTGCTGTAACTCATTGTCACAAAGTCCTGTAGTTGTACCCTTAAGGTGGAAAACTACCTGCTGCTTTTTTTTCCCTGTTCAAACTGCTCTCCCTTCTATAGTGTGTACAAACCTCTCCTTCTGTCAAGATTTCTTTAAGGTGAGAGAGCCTTCCCTATATGTGATTATATTTAGAGCATAGCAAGAATAACTATTTCTGAAGCTTGATGGAAGAGGTGTGCCAATTAAAAAGCTGATTTAACTTTCCACAGCAATAAGAATGTGGATAGGTTCCTTTAAAAAACAATTTTTTTTTTTTTAACCTGCAACATATTTAAAGATATTTAAATAATGGTGTGGAGCATTTAAAGACATTTTATTTTCCATATCAATGAGAACAGGCATAGGTTTCCTTTAAAGAACGGTGTAGAGTATTTAAGGAGCTGCTTGGCAGATATATACAAGAGAACTCTGTTTTCTGCAGATGGTTTTACCAGATCGTTAAAAAGTTATATACAAAGGGCAGCATTTCTTACCAAGAAAATGAGATTTTAAAATAACTCACATTAGTGGTCAATCCTTGTTATGTATGTTTGAGTTCTAACAGCTGTAATGATTTGTTTTAAAGGAGCCATCTGAACCTGTGCTGATTTTTAAGCCTTTACTGATTGATTTGACTTGTTTGATGTATTATAAATCACACAGCTATAAAGTCACAGTAAAAATTCCATTAAACTTATGAGGTAAAAAAAAAAAAAAAATCCATAAATAAACCAGTACGAAATGCAAGACAGCAGCAAATGTGCTATTTCTCTCCCTTTTTTAAAATTTAAGTTTACAGCCAAGGCCATTTTTATGTGAAAGAAAAACAATGGCAACAAATAAGAATCTACAAGGAGTCCCACTGTGGGGGTGTATTTTATTTCCTGTACTTGAACAGTATTTCTGTTCCCTTCACTGTGCCTCTATAAAAGCATTTTTTTGGTAATTCGTGGAACGGAACTGATATGTGTTTTCAAATTAAGACTCTTGATCAGGAAAAGTTGTTAAAAACACCTAAAAAAAGCTGGAAGAGGTAAGGACTTCCAAATATAATCACTCTTGTTTCTGATTCTTTAATTCTTGTATTTTCACAGTCTAGTACTGTTTAGACCTCACACCAGACTCTATTTTCTGTATGATTTCTTGTTTCTTTATATTATGTGTGGTGAATTATCCCTTTTTATTTTCACATTTAGACTGAGTTGATAAACACTGAAGTAATTCTTTAGAAGTGACAAAAACTTTGCAGTAGACATCTCCCAGAGGAAAAAGATCTCATGTTCTCATATGAAATGTCTTAAAAAGCCAAATGAGTTGTTCTAACTTACAAAATTTTATCGTAATTCTTGCAATTTTCTTCACAAAGAAATAAAACTTAGCCTAAATGTAAATTAAATAGATTTTTCATTGAAATAGGGAAATGTTAAAATGTAATTTGTTTTCTTTAATTTTATTATTTTATAGATATAAATTCAGGATAAACTCATATTATTGCATTGTATCTCAGCATCTTCACAGACACAATATATAATATTTAAGGCATGAGATTGGCATTTTGGGTTTTATCCTAACTGTGACAGGGCACATTCTGCTGGGGAGTTAAACTGATTTGAGCTGTACTTTGGGTCAAAAAAAGTGAAGTGGGGGTATATGTGTGACACCTGTTAAATGCCTCTTAAAACATCTTTGAAAAATATCGTTGGCTGATGTTGTTGATTCCTGTGCCTGTTTCTCATCAGTGAAATGTGGCTGAAGTTCTGCTGGGTTTCTGTGCTGGTAAAGACCCAGCAATATACTGAATTATGCTTTATATCTACATTTCAGCCCTGTTACAGGGGCAGAAATCTTGACTCTCCTCACCCTCATTCTGTGACTTGAATTTCTGGTGCTCCTCTGCAGTTGGTTGTGCTTGGTGGAGCCTCTGCCCTGGTCCTGTTTGTTTCCTTCAGAGCATCAGGGTAATGTCCAAAAAATGACAACCCATCTTTTGCCAAGTATTGAATGCTAGAAACTCTGCTTCTGGCACTTGATGCAGTTGGTTGCACTTTTGGAGGTGCTGTAGGGGTGGAAAAGGTGATGCAAGACTGTTGTCAGGCCAAATAAATACACAAAGTGCGCCAAATATTGCATAACAAACGTTGCAATTCATGAACTCTGCAAAGGTAAATTCACCTGCTCAAGGTGTGCCCACTTCACTCCATTTGCTCTTGGCTCACAGACTTTCTGAAATTTCTCCATGACTTTCTGCATCCCACATCTGCCACAGGATCACAGCAGAAGCCTCAGAAAGCAGCTCCTTCCACTCTCCTATTGTTTTTCTCTCTTTTTCCCCCATTTCCTTCTTTCTTCAAGTACTTTTCTGACTGCACGGAGCACATCTCATTAATCTCTTATCAGATTCCCTCTGTTGGTCTGTCATTTCATCCACACTTCACAATCCTGACATCAAGTGCTCTTCTTGACAGGTTGAACATTTGTTCCAGAAGAAAAACCTGGGTTTATGTTTCTCTTGCATATGCAGAAACCATTACAATTAGATAGCAAAGAGCATTTTGGTTGTTTTATTCAAAGGAATGACATTCTGTTGTTCTACATATGCACACACAAGATTATTACAAAAAAAAAGGAATAGTTGGATAGCTGTACCCTTTAACTATTCAAATCCTCTTTGTAGCCATCAGAATTTTACAGAACATGGTATTTCAAATACTACAGTGGAAGAAATACCTGCTATTTCAATTATTTCATGCCCTTACTTACATCATTGAACATACACCATTGGTGGGACTTTTTTTTTTTTCTTTTTTTTTTTGTAAATAAATTTTTGGTATGTCTTTTGTCAGTTAAACTGATAAATATGGGAATTTTTGGAAACCCAAAAAGAATTAAAATTTGGACAAAATTTGGATAAATTTGGAAACCAAATGGGAATTTTAAGGAGCAGTGTGAGGTTTGTCATGGCAGGAAATCTCGTAGAACACCTGGAATTACTTCTGAATGAAAAAAAAAGAGAAATCTGTTTTATTACTGCTCTTACTGCTGAGTACCCTTCCTTTAATCACTTTATCTGTCCTGTACACTGATGCCTGCCTCCTTATCTCATGTTCTCCCTGCAGCTTCTTAGAAACACTTGGGTTTTTTCAATGTTCTTCTTTGTTAAAGCCATGAGTTTTGCTCGTGTCAGCCCCAAACTGCTGTAAGATTAGTGCCCCAAGATTACCAGGAGTCTGTGCAAACTTCCTGACAGGATTAGGAGAGGCCATGGCTTCTTCAGATAATGGTGATAATCCAGACTGGTGAGGCTGCAAGCAGCAGGGAGGTGTAATCAGAGAGATGCCAGATATCCTATGGAGTGTCTGAAAGTAGGGCACAGGAATGGTAAAAGAGAGCACACAGAAACGTGCTCAGTGCACCTGCTGACCAGCAGGAGGGAATGTGATAACCTGCATTTATTTCAGCTGCCTGGGCTGCTGAAATATCCCTCAATATTCCCCTCAATATCCATTTGCAGCTTGAAAAGCAGTTTAAAAATTCCTCGCTGCCCACAGCAGTGCTTAGATCTCCACGTGTTGGACAATAACAAGTGGGAAGATGCTCACATGAGTGCCAAAGAATTGCAGAAGAGAAAACTATGAAAAAAAAAACCCTCTGTGGTGAGATTGTGACCATTGCTGGAAGATCTGCTGCGTGCCAGAGGCTGGTTTGTTTTCTCCAGCAGAGCCTGGGGGCTGTCAGCTTTCCAAAAGCATGAGGGAAATTCAGGAAAACCTTCTGCACTGGCTTTTGCTGTCGATTGCTGATGCTGTGGAGATTTAGGAAAGGGAAGCCAGGGTGGGGGAATGCTTCTTGTTGAGCTGAGCAGAGAATGGCAGCAGCACTCTCTCTCTCCCTTTGATGTCTGCTGCCTTTGACAGAGTTTCCCAGGTGGCAAGGCTTCTTTCTGGATGAGGGTCCTGGTAGAAACAGCTCGTTCAGGAGACATCAAATAGTTCCCAATTTAGCCTAGTTTAAAGGAACTCAATATTGAAAGGGAAGCAGATACCACTGAGGCACTGGTGAGAGCAGCAGGTAGGTAAATGTATGTGGGATGGGTAAGCAAAGGACCCACTTCAGAGTAAAGGAAAAAAAAAAAAAAGTCCATTTTCCTTTTGCCAGTTTGGATTTAGATACATCTTCTGAAAGTGTCACTGAAATTAGATTTGTTTTTTATATGTTTGTTACTTACATGTAAGGAGTAAAATTGGGGATCTGAGATACTTTATTCAGACACAGTAAATATGGGTGGGAAAACATCATCCACGAGACATGGAATGTGTGGAACGTGGAGATGTGAAGGAATTTGAAGACTGGGCTTGAGCAAGAGACTGGATGTGTGCACCTCTCCTGGCTGAAATAAATCCCTGAGGACAGGTCCAGTCTCTGAAGGGCTTCTCCCACATTGTGATACAATGAACCTGCAACCTTCCCCTTTGCCAACACCCTTGGCTGTTACTCAAACACGGAATTTCAGAATACCAGCTGCTTACTCTGCACTTGAGCTCTTCCCTCCTGATGAGATGTGTTGCCTGTGCTCACAGCAGCAGTGGTGCCCTTGGAAAAGCACAAATCCAGGTCTATTAATCCAATTCCCAGGAGATGGCTTGGTCTGCTGTTGATGTCCTGTGCCTGCCCTCTGCTCCTGGCTCCTGGAATGCCCACACAGAGTGCAGGTGATTTATTCACCTGCCAAGCTGAAGCTTTCATCATGAGAATAAAAGTTTCAAATTTACATTTTACTTGTGTTCTGTGTCAGAGTGGCCTCTGCAGTGTGAGTTGAGCTCTGCACACCCAGCATTTCCAGACCCCTGGAATGTTTTCTCCCTACTCTCTTCGTTTTTATCTCCTTCAACAGATTTTCAAAAAAAAGTTAAACAGTCTGGGGTTCTTAGCAGATTTTTCATATTGCTCAATCTTCTTGATGGACAGATAGCATTTATCCAAATTTACTGTGACAGAAAAAGATCCTTTTACCTTAAACATTTTTCAGCTATTTAAGAATATCCATTACTAGAATACCAAGTTTTGACTTTCCCACTGAACTGAATTTGAATATACTGGGACCACAGGGAGGCTGAACATCCCTGTTTGCACTTAGCAAAGCAGCACTTCAGTGCAGTTTATGCAATGTCAAATGCTTTTTCATCCTGAATATTTTTCATGGTTTTTCCTATTTTTATCATTACAACTTCCACAAGTACTTGGAAGATGTTTCTTTTCATGCTAGTCAAACATCCAGCATGAGATTATAATATCATCTGTCTCTGATTACTATTTTGCCTTTTTCCCTTCACTAGAGGATTGTCAAATGGGTGTAGCTGATGATACTTCACAGGCTGACTGAACAAAAAAAGGCTAATTTTTCAGCAGTGACAGTATTTGGATTATATATGTGATATAGAAATAAACTTGCAATCTCACATAGAATAGATTCACAATCTGGGCCACTGCAATTAAAGAGCAAGCTGAATCCAAATCAAAATTAGAAGGATATGTGTTTGTGCAGTCAAAAGGAGAGACTTTGGGGCTTTTTTACATTTGTTTGAGGAAAGAATAATATTTTTTATAATGTTCTTCAATGGCAGTAATATTGGGATTCTTAATATGATTAATTCTGCTGAAATTCTCAGACCACAAAGTTAGAGTGGTTTATTCCTTGATCACACTGACATGTCTGTGACATGAGCATATCAACTGAAGGCATTGTACACAGAGAAAAAAAAATTCTCAGTGCTCAAGTATCTGATGCCACAGTCAAACAGGAAAAAAACAAAGACAAGGCTGATATGTCCAAAAGTACCTTCAGACACAACTTTCCAGACATAGTCCATGTTTCAAAAATTTTTGAAGATGTGCTGGAAACATTATTCTTTTCATGCATAATGTTCCAAAAGATTTTTTTCTGGAAAAAATGTCTGATTATATCCAAGGTGAGAGGTTAAAAGTTGTTTGCTGAATATTCTACTAACAAAATCTCTTATAAAATCACATAAACCCGTACAGTGCTCAGCAGAGCAGAATGTTTAGGTACAACTTGTGAAGTTACCAAGGTGCTCTTAAATTATATTCAGACTTTCTTTCTTTCTTTCTTTCTTTCTTTCTTTCTTTCTTTCTTTCTTTCTTTCTTTCTTTCTTTCTTTCTTTCTTT
>JBBMKD010000194.1:3528983-3567206 GCA_037834095.1 Argya squamiceps
TTCTTTCTTTCCTTCCTTCCTTTCTTCCTTCCTTCCTTCCTTCCTTCCTTCCTTCCTTCCTTCCTTCCTTCCTTCCTATCTTTCTTTTTCTGTGAGGAAGTGGTATTTTCACAGGGTATCTCTGCTTCCTCTTAGTTTTGTGACTTTGAGACTTGAAAAAAAGACAATGCTCTTAATGGCTTCCAGCAGACTTTATTCCCTTAAAAAAGAAGAGAGATGGAGCACACAGTTCAGATCCACTTCTGGGTAGTAGATATTTAGCACCCACCAGAGACTGGAATTTTTGAAAAATACCATCTCTGTTTTAGATGTCAGCATATCTGCTGCTTTACAAATGCAAATTTTATTTATTAATCTATTTAGATTTTTGATAGTATGATCGAGATGTATTCAATTTAGAACTTTGTCTTACTTTTGGAAGAATTTCTTTACTGCAAAGACATTGGACCAGATTTTTTGACTTGTGCTTACCCTTAATTTCACTGCTGATACTTCAACATTCCTAAATGATACATTGGAAATTATATGTGTTCTCCAGAACAAAGTCTTCCTTTCTCAGTTATATTTGTAAAAGAATTAAAAAAGAAGTACACAAATATAATTCCTATTTTGAACTTGTAGCCTTTGTCTTTTTGTCTTTAGGAGATTTGTTTATGCTTACTGAACTTCACTGGAATTTTGTCATTGAATTCAATAATTTGTAACCTTGTTCTTCATTTCTTTTAGAAGTTAAGAGTTCTGTTTGTCCTGGAAGTCTCTCTTGAGAAAGAAAATTACTGTCACAGCCACTGGCTGATGGAACAGAGCCCAGCTTATTGGATTTATTACAAGCATTGTCAGTTGTAGCTCTGAAATAAAAAGAGACACTTAAATGGACTCCTGAAAGGTGCATATACAGGCTCGCAATGAAAGTATTTTATTTTTTGATTTGTACCATTTTCTTTTACGTGCCTTGCATGTTTTCATGACCCTCCTTCTGTGAAATCATCTGCCATAATCAAGTTTTGGCTCCATGAGAATACCAGGGTTGTCTCATCCTTTCATCCTGTCTCCAGTCTGTGATCACTGCGTTTGGCTTCACAAGAGCCATTGTTAGCATATGCAATTTTCTGGGTGAATTCTCTGAGCCAGATCCCCATCAGAGCTGCTCCACAGCTTAACCTGCTTTCCATTCATTGCGCCTCATGCACTGTAGGGTTGGGTATGGAGGGGGTGGATAATTTTCCTAATTTTCACAAAAGAACTGTGGAATGACCTAGGACATGGAAGATGTCTGAAATGTCTTCTTGCCCAAAATCAAAAGCCTGGCAAACTTTGGTGTACTCAGAGCCTTTTCCAGCTATTTTTAAATATTTCCAGGAAAGGTGATTCCAATAAATGTTGGGCAACTTATTCCAAATTGTATTTGTGAATGATTCCAAGTCAAAAAACAAAGAAAAAATGCCTTGAGCATTGATGGTACCACTTTGGGGTGTGGATTCCCTTTCCTGATGTGACACTGTCCCCACAGCCCACGGAGATGGAAGTTTGCAGCATGGAAAGCCCCCGACTGCCTCTGTCAACTCTTGGTTCTCTCTGCCTTAAACCTTTATTGTGGGTTTGGGAAGAGGCTGGACAACAGAGTGAATGAACAAATATCTAATTGCATTTTAACAGCCTCTTCCCTAAAGGTCCCTTCATACTTGGTTAAGTACAGGGCCCATAAAAGTATAAAGGTAAATTTTTGCTGTCCAGTCAGCGTGACAAGGAAGACTTTCTGGCTGGAGCTACTTAACATCAGTCAAGGCAATTTATCCTTTCTTCTGACATAATTGGCTTGGCTCTGGATAATTACAGATCTAATAAACTGATCAGGAAACCTTAATATTTTTCAGCAAAATAATATCTTGGCGGATTAAGTGACCTGTAGATTCTGCTTTGCAGATGTGGCTCTTAGTGGCTGTGTTGAGTGGTGCTGCTGAAGTCAAACCTGCAAAATGGAGAAGCACAGGACCACTTTATCGAGGCAATCTGTAATATTTAAGCAGAATGAAATTAGCTGGGCACAAATGAGATCAAAGCCTTAAGTGAGGTTTCGAGGGTGAAGAAAAGGCTGCAGTGGTGAATAGCAATTACTTGTAGTTAATTTAAACTTACTGAAAGATTTTAAGGATCAAAGTTGGGTCTTTTGAGAAAGGGGATTCATCCAATTTCCTCTACTTATATTTTTCCAACATAAATTAATCTTGATATATTTTATTAGCTTCTTACTGCCTTTTTTTTTTTCCCTCTCTTTTTCTAAGAGGAGGAGCATTTTGACTTTTGTCCACTGAACCTCTTCAGCTTTTGTTTATTGAAATCACACCAGGATTACACCCTGGGGTTGCTCTGTTGCTGTCTCTGAGTTTCCAGCTCAGAGTATGCAGACAAAACCACTCTTCAGTATATTTCTTATTTATTGACGCATAAAGCTATTTGATCTTTCAAGTATGCAACATAGCCAAAAATATTAATATTGCATCCTTAGTTAATTCCATTACAGTACTATTCAGCAAATACACACTGGCAAGTTTTTTGTTTTCGTTTTGGCTTCCAGTGCTTAAAAAAATGATTGTGGCCATTATATTTGTTATATCTTTCCAAACTATTGTGCAATAGTGATTACAATGAAACAATTTGTCTGCTACTAACTGGATAATTTATGTGAAAAAAGCACATTTTGATGAGTGACTGATAAATAGAGTTCCTTATTTGAAAATTATTAGCTAATGGTACACCTTCAACACTAGTATTTGTCAAAAACCTCCAGAAATATTTCCTTTTTAATTTCATGCTTGCATTTGACAGCTGTGGCAATACCGGTATTTATTATTAGTGTACAGCTGAATGGCATTTTAAATCAAGCCTATTACAAATCGTCCTGCTCTAAAGTAATAAAATTAATAGCTGTGTAGCCAATTAATAAAGCAGAGATTAATCACGGATTGCATGGGAATAAAAAGTCTCTGGGAAATTATATTTTCCAGGGGTATTTAGCAGTAATTTTGCCTTCCTTCACGATTTATTCTGACAATTACGCATATGTCTTGCAGGTTTAACAAAAAGTGCCGTTTATAAAAGTGTTGTCATCAGGCAGCTCTGGGTTTCCTGCAGGTAGCCAGGGATTAGGAGCAGCACCAGTGCTCTGAGTTAAGAACTCCCTGACAGAATTCAGCCTGGCAATTGCTTCTGCCCTCCTGGCCAAACCTTTAGGTGGCACGAAGTGTTAATGTTGCTCCCAATAAAACTGTCTCCAGTTTGAGCCAAGAAGGAATTTGGCACCCTGAGTTTGAAATTTTCATCCTTAAAAGGCTTCCCTCACCCTGCTGCTGTCACCAGCATTTACAGCCACACTTTGTCTTGCTGTTCCCTGATGAGCTGAGAAAAAGCAGAGTTGCAATGCAGCTGGTCTCCTGGGAATAAAGATGTGCATATTGGGAATTTCCTTTCCTTCAGATCACATCAGGAGCACGATTTGTGTCCCTCAGTTTTGAGATGACAGTCTATTTAACCAATCTTCCAAATCATGATACCTCCTCTGGTGACATCCTGTGAACAAAGGCAGACTTGCTGCAGGTACTGACTGGCAATGTGGGAGAAAAGAAACTTTCAAAATTGACTTTTCTTCCACCTTTCATCCTTTTAATATTATTGCTTTAAAATGTGGGGTTTATCCCCTAAAGTGAATGTCAGAGTTTCAATACTGCATTGGTATAAGGATTAGAAAATCTTAAGGTCCTAAATCTTTTTAGTCGAACCTTCATATTCTTCTTCTTTTCAATCTGAGGCGTGTTTAAAATTTCATCCTTAATTATAAAAATCACAATTGTTGTATCTTCAATTCATGAGCTTCTTCCACTTACTACTAATTATGGCCTGGGGGAATAGATTTTACTGGCTTCTTTAAGACTGAAATAGAAAGCTGGGATTTTGCAAAATATTGTTATTTCTCTTAGCTCTTGACTGCTGGCAGCGGTGAAGCACCTTCTGGTTGGCCTATGATGTTTCTAGTCATTGTCATGAAAAAAATCATCATTTTTAAGCCTGCTCCATAGGAAATGTTCCATAAGAATTGTGCTGAATTTCCTCATCCCTCATAATCCAGGCATTCAACTGCATACATAGATTTCCAGAAGGAAGTTTAAAAAGCTCTTTCTGGCAAATATTTATAAAATATGTAATTCTGTACTTACCCACTAATAACTTAAATATCACATAATTAACGCCACTGTTTAAAAAATTAAAAAAAAAAAAAGAATCTGCATTGCAAATTCATCTGAATATGAAATCCAGAAAGAGAGTTTAAAATAAGATTAGAGTTTTGGGATGTTATGGGTGCCTATAATTAGCCCAAACCCACTGATACCTCCTTGTGCTGTGTTTTGGGAGGTTTAGTCTCTCAGAGTTGGTGATGCTTGATGTCTTTAAAGACATGAAAGTGTGCATCTCCACAGAAGGCTGTTTGATGCCATTACAATATTCCTTGAAGAGATGTAAATTCCAAAACTGCTGTCACTTGAAAGTGACTTAATATCTCTCTTTTTAACAAAGAGACACATTTCAGAACATATACATTCAAGCTTATTTGGAGGTTGTCTAAAGACACGATTGAAAAACAAAAGTTTAGTGGATACAAACAATTTTCACAATTGATTCATTGCAGAATGTGCCCACCTGCAGGTCTCTGATTATCAGATGAATCAAAGAAAGGACCTTAAGAGCAGAATTTCTCTCAGGGCCAGCAGATCTCTGCCTTACTGCTCAGCAGAGAGAGAGCATATCTCATTGGGGAAAACAACATTTGTATCTCAAAGAAAGAATAAAATAATTGATATATTGCATTTATTTGGCTACTTTTCCCTACTGCTTCTTACAGCAATGAAAGATAAACATGTTTGGAGTGTATGAACAGTTTGGGGGGAGAAAGATGTTTGATCTGCTCTGCTCCTTCAAGAGCTCAAAAGGGAGGATAGTTTTAACAGCTAATAGAGTCCATTTTCAAATGGGCTTCTCTGACTAAAGAAACCTGAAGAGGAAAGAGTTCCAAGAAGGTTTTGTCAGGAAAGCATTTAAAGGAATTCAGCTGGAATTCCTGGATACAGGAAGAGAGAGGCCTTTAGGATGGAATCCTGGTCTGATGTGGTTTGAGTGGTTTCTCCATTTTAGCTCCTTTTGTAGCCATGTGAAACAGTAATGTGTACTTTGGAAGGTGCTTAGATGATTTTTTTACTTTCAATTTCCTTTGTACCAAGTGGAATGCACAATCTACTCAATTTATTTGAAGTGCAGTGTCCTGCTCAACATCAAACCGCCCACCAAAGGGTGCAATCTGTAAATTAGGATACTGGAGTCCACATAAATATTCAGCTTTCATTAATGTTCTGCTCTAGGATGTTTAAAGAGTAATGGTGTGTAGCCCTCTAGTAATTTTATAGGCCATTTAGTGCTGTGGTGTTGAGGTGTGGAGGAAATGTCCTCTAGTGAACAATTTCAGCTTGCATGGGTCTCTGGAAAGCACAAAGGTACTAATAGCTGCAGTCAGCAAGGTATCGTGGTGTTCTTCCAAATCTGAGGGTATGGTTGGGTGGGAAATTTAATACCCACGAACACTAAAATATGATATAAAAATCTGGAGGCCCACAGCAAGTATTTCCCAGGTGGTTTTTTGGCTGGTGAGCAGAGAACATTTTAAACAATGTTGTCTGCACATGCTGCTGTTTGGAAAGATGTGTCCCATGAAAACAAATAAGATCTCTTCAGTCTGAAAATGCCAGAGTATTTACTTGCTAAATAAAATATAAAGAAAGCTGTAAATATGCTTCATTACAACACAGCCTGGTCTTTAGAGGATTTTGAATAGCTGTTGTGCACAGTGGAAGACAAATTAATCTCTCTGAATCTCTCTCAGCTGAAACATTCTAATGTTAACTAACAGTTTCTAGTGATCAAAGTGATTTAGTTAAATTATTTATTTGCATATGCATTTAAAAGTTTTTATTGTTGTAGCTCAAGGGAAGAGCTGTGAAGGGGGAAGGGGAAGAAGAGGGTCTTAAGATAATTACCTGAGATTTAAGAGCAGCTGGCCCTGCCTTGTCCTACTTTCAGAGGTAGATCAGGCAGCTTTGGCCACCAAGTCTCATGATTGCCACTTGCTCTTTGTCATGGTCAGAACTGCACTCATCTCTGCTTTTTCTCCCCTAGTTAGCAATCAAAATGATCAGGAATGGGTAATTTCAATCATTAAAGCCTTGCTATTGTATCCCACTCTTAATCAAAATGCTACTGGAAATGTTTTCCTGCAGGACCTGTTGAGATTCTGTTTGTTTTATTGTCTCCTTCCTCTTCTCTGGATTGATCTCTATAACAGGGAAATGGTCTGCTTAAAAATCACAACCATTGTGATTGTGTTTGCTATGGAAAAGAAATCAGTGGAAGGTTAAGGTTATAGCTTATTTAAGTTTTATTTTCCTCTCCCTCCCCAAGTTAATGGGTTGCAATTGCACCTTGGTGTAGCAGGTGTCTGCCAGGCAGCCCCGGGAAATAAACTGATTTATGACAGCTAATTGGGGTGTAGATTTGTTTGCATTGGTGTAGGAAGCCTGGAATCAATACCATGTAACAAACAAAGCAACTAAACTATCAAATCTTGTATAGGTCAGCTTCAAAATCTAATAGGCACTAAGTTTTTGTTTAAAAAAACAAAACAAAAACTGAGAGCAAAAATGATGCAGGGACAAAAGTGCCAGTTCTTAGTATTTACAGCATCATTCCAGTTCTGTTTTAAGTTCTAATTCCTTTTAAACTTCACAGAAAACCCCAGACAAACTCCAAACCTAACACAATAACTCACAACAAAACAAAACATGCAAAAAGCCATTTAGAAAGGTCAAGGCAAAGCACATTTTCCCTTATCACCTTCACCTCTGTGGAGACAGCGATTCTCAGAGCTCGTTGGAGGATCGTTCTATTTTGAATTTCAAAAATTAGGTAAATGTAAACAGAATATTGTTCTGCATACTCTCAGAAAGAGACATCAATCTTTGTGCTTTTGAGAGTCTTTTGTTGTCTGTGGGGTTGCACTTAAAGGATTGCCTTGTCACACCTATTGAGTAAAATACACATGAGAAAGGGCCCAAAATAGTAATTAAGGTACTGGTAAATTTTTTTTTTCCTCTTCTGGAACAGATCTATATTAAAAGGCTAGAGCAACTCCACGTTTTGATTTTTTCAGCTAGTTTTCTCAAAGACTAGTCTCACAAAGAATTATAAGAAAATACATTTTAGCTGCCTTATGCAAGTGTCATGTTTGTGTCCAGACTGCAGCGTGTCTGTTCATGTCCGCACGGAGAGTTTTCCTTGTGTCTGTAGGATTCTGGAGGAGGGAACTTGAGAGCAGGAAGTCTTTGTACCATTATTTATTTGTTTGGATACTTTTCTGACAAAAGCACACAATGAACTCAGTACCCTGTACTCCGGCAATTTGTGACAGCACAAACTTATTTCAGGTGGCAAGTTACAAATAGCAGTTCTGACTGAAAAGACAACTTGAATCTAATAATAAGTATTACTGGTTAATTACATTGCCTCAGATCTGCTTTATGCTCTTATCAAATATGAACAAGACCTCTCTTCATTGCTCATGAGTGAAAATGTATTAAACTTCTAATTGTTGCAGTTACTTTTTATGGAAAAATCAGTAAATGAGGTATTCTGAGATTAGTTTCAGGTCTATCCTCTATTATCATATTTTGCAGACAGGACATCATTATATTAAAAATAGACCATTTTATTGGACTCATTTGCACATTGCTGTGATTTTTAAATCAGATGAGGTTTGACCTAACTCTGCTCCCATTGGGTCTGTGTGTTATCAACGATGCTGTGAGTCTGTGATTTTATGCATAAATTGCTTTTTATTTTTTTCCATTTGTATGCCACCTAAAGAAGAAGAAAGTCCATTAAAGTAAAATGCACTGATAAAATACAGAAGTTAAAAAATTTTGGAAGACTTGTGAATGTCTCTTTTTTTAATCTGTAAATTAATCTAATTTCTGACCTGACTGCCACCTTTTTTTCCAGTTCTGAATTTTTCCTTCTGTCAATTGCTGTCAGCTGCTTTTGTGACATTGTCAATTTATTTGCCTTAACAAAGACTTTTAAACAGTTTTTCACTATAGATAAGTCCCAGAGAAGAATTAGAGCCCAGGTCCCCTGAGCACACAAATTACTGTATGACTTCATGAAGTTATTTCTCGCAATAAAGTTTAACAGGAGATAAATCAGATTTCTGTAGTCGTTGGCTACCTCAGTGGCATTTTCTCTTCTAGTTTTTGTAATGATTTATGGTTTCATCCATAACCACTTGGAAATCAAACCCTCACACTTAGTGTGCTTTGATGTGTCTGTATATTTGATTGTACACAGGGATCCATCCCCAGCAGAGTGTAAAAAAAGGCAGGAAAGAAAAGACAAAGGAAAAAAGTAAATTTGACTTTTTTTGCACCTCTAGATCTTAAATTTCACACAGCATTATTTCTATCCTGCCTGTTGTTCAGATTTCAGATTCTTTTTTCTATGTAAATTATCCTACCACTGTGCTTTTCTTCCCTACCCTGGATGTATGAATTTCACATCTTAATGTCAGACATACTTATAATTTTCAAATTTTCAAGCATTATTCTGCCTGATTATTTTCATCATTTTGACTTTTACACGTTCTCTTTTTCCTGTATTGAGTCTGGACAGAGTATTATGAGGCATTATTATTTCCTCCTTTTTGCCAAGTTCTAAAATGTTCTATTTGAATAGCTGCATAATGACAACTGTAGCATTTCTCTAATTCAAGACATCTGCAAAAGTAGTGTCTCCTTGGAAATGCATTAACCTCATCTTGTGGAAATAAAGGAATGTTTGTTGTTGTTTTCTTTTTTTCAAAAGGACTCACTTGAAAGAAGAGAAAAGCCAGAGTTTGCATATTTATGCTTTGATTTAAATAGCGATCCTGAACCTTAAAATTTTAAGGGTGGGGTTTTAGAGTGTAAATTGTTAAAACAGAATGATGGATGGGGTTAACAGCAATTTCAAGGGCTGTGGAAGCAAATCCTGAAGGGAGATCCAATCCTTCTGATTGCCCACTAGTATAAGAAGATTTTAATTACTATGAAGATTATTGACGCTGCCATCCTATAAATCAATAATTTTTCCCTGGGTCTGGTCTGTGTGAGCATAAATCCCATCTTTTTCCAAACATCTGTAATTGTGCTGAGTTGGTGAGTTCCCAACACAGATCACTGCTGATAAACACAATCAAGAATGCAGTTGCAGTAAATATGAGCTAATGCTTATTAGTAAAAATGTGTAATTACTTTCCTAAAACACATAAAGTCTATGGTAATATTAAAGTACATAGCAGATGATACTGGTTTGTCCCAAAGGCTTGCACTTTATCTTGAAAATTGACTTTTAGAAATTCTCTCTTTTCTTTGTGTGAGATAGGACTTACCTTATGCCAACTGACCCTGGCATAGCAACATCGTAGTGCCTTCTAATACTGCCTTTAATTAATGATCTCTAAAGATAATGAGTAATCCTGCATTCTACCAGATTAGTTCAAATAGAGACTTCCAAGTGCAGTTTAAGGGATAGATAGTGGCAAAAAGTCTCTGACTGTGTTCCAGTGATTAGAGACAGATCTCGGCTGTCAGCACTCAGGATCTGTCAGGACAGAACCCTCCTCCTGCCCTTTAATGTCTCCTTAGGTTTTCCATCCTTGCAGACTTCTGAATAGACCTCTGATGATGTGCCTTGTGATCATTTTGTTCTTCTTTCTCTGTGGCCCATTCCTTGCAATGCTTTCTGTCTATGTTCAGCAAAAACATGCACCCACTTCACCCTTTTCATCAGCATCTCCTCGTTGCCTTTCTTTCTGTATGCAATTAATTCCATATCTATATATTATGTATTTGATCTAGATGTGCGTATTCATTCCACTGAATAGAAACTCTCAAGTACCCTAGTCTGTGATAGCTATAAATTATTCAGAATTCCAGTCATAAATTTTAATTTCATTCTGAACAACATACTAATCTAAGGAGATGTTAAGTAACCTTTGCAATGTATGTTGATGTATAAATAGTGGCATTAATGCCTCTGAACATTTCAGTAAGTGTTCCATGGTATCATCCCTTCTCCATCTCTCTTAGTTCTGAGAAGCCATTGTTAGCATATGTAATTTTCTGGGTGAATTCTCTGAGCCAGATCCCCATCAGAGCTGCTCCACAGCTTAACCTGCTTTCCATTCATTTTTCCTCATGCACTGTAGGGCTGGGTGTGGAGACGGTGGGCAATTTTCCTAATTTTCATGGAAGAACTGTGGAATGACCTAGAACATGGAAGATTTGAAGATCTGAAGATCTAAAATGTCTTCTTGTCTAAAACCCAATCAAAGCTTGGCAAATCTTGGTGTACTCAGAGCCTTTTCCAGCTATTTTTAAATATTTCCAGGAAAGACGATTCCAATAAACGTTGGGCAACTTATTCCAAATTGTATTTGTGAATGATTCCAGGTCAAAAACAAAGAAAAAAAGGCTTTGAATATAATTACTACTAGTCCTGTAGCTTCAAGAGATGTTAGTGTGAGATCCTCCATGGGTATGGTAACAGAAAAGAAATAAATCATCTCAGTTTTTACTGATTGAATTTAAGTATAATTTTTGTTAATGTCTACTGATATTTAAGTTATTGTCAAAGAATAACAGCCCTCACAGGTGTCCAGAGTTGCAGAATGCTGAAAGGAAGGCAGGAGTATTTTGTCTTTTAGTTATGAGTATGAAATGCTCTCGTTTGATTTAAAAAATCAAACAAAGCTTTCCTGTGAATTGCTGTGAACTAAAAACAAGTGTTTGGAATTTGTGGTGCAATTTTGTGTAAGAGAATCAAATAAACCACAGAAAACAGTCAATGACGGGAAGAACAGATAACCTGAAAGTTATTTATTTGGGATATTTCCTACAGTAACTGTTCAGGATGATGGGCAGAGGAAGATTTTACTGTGCACCTGCCAGGAAGTCTGTAACAAACTCTCCCAGCTGCTAATGCACTGATATTAGCAGTGAGAGCCATGACAATTGTTCTGTCAATAATTCCTGAGACAGGCTAAAAAGCAGTGTACATTGCCCCGTGCAGCCAGCAAATGGAGGCCTGAGATCTGTCTGCTGCATCAAACTGTAAAATATAATGACTTTGGAAGGCTGAAGTTCATGAGAGCAGTTCATTATGTGTTCCAAACAATGCTTTATTTTGCTACTGTTTCTTCATTATGTGGAATAGGAAGCACTGCAGCAGAAATTGGGCTCGAGGGAAACGGTGTCTACCAGTAGTTTAACCTTGTGACATTCCACTAAAAAGCACAGGTTCTTCTGAAATACATAATACATGAACTTCTCTGATTGTTTAGCATTGATCAGTACTCGAGTAAATCGAGTTACTCTCTTATTAACATAAACAGCCAGGCTCTAGCGAGCCTCCTCACCCTCCCACAGAAAGAGGCTGAGGGATTTCTGCTGCTTTTAAACCAAAAGCCACTTTAAAAACCCAGCGTGGGAAAGCTCTTTACCAAAGACAAGACAACATTTTGAAGCAGCATTCTTCTGACTGCACAGGAATCTATTTCAGCTTCAGGTTTTCAAACCTTCAGTGTCCAGGTTTCAGTACAGGTTGGTTCTCCAACTTCTTGTCTTCCACTGTCAGGTCTGTGTGCAATTACATTTTCCTCTCTCTCTCCATGAGGTTATATATAGATTGGAGATAATTGTATTTGTACAATATGGAGTGTACATTTCTGCTGTAGCATAACCAGTCTGTGTTTCAATGTTAATAAAACTGCTCCCCACTCTTCCTCAGAGAAGAAACTGTAAAAGCCTGGTTTAGAAGTATATTTCCTTTACTTTATGGGAACTCACAGGTGAAATCTTTCAAAAGCTTCACAGTTTGTTCTTGAGCATCTTTTCCATGTTAACTTTTCACCTTTCCCTCCATTCACCTTTCCAGCTGCAGGAAGCAAACTGGCCCAAAAGGGTGGAATGTTTCCAGTGTAACATAGGCTGCTTTTATCTTCAGTTGTACATAATTATAATTGTCAGCATTTATTTTTAACTCTCTGCACAGGGTAAAGATGAAATATTATTTGGAATCAGGGGAACATGCAAGATTAAGGCTGCCCATGTACTAAGAGCATTTCAGCTCTGAGGGAGGCATTTCTGTCTAAATTAAAGTTTGATGTATTGGGAACTAACTTTGATTTTATAATGTTCTGAGCCAGGCGTCCAGATTATCAAAGGTAATTTGCCTATAAGACAGGCAAGAGACATCAAAAAGAACTCTTTCCAAGACTAACTCCTAAAGCTTTAATTGTTCAGCATCTCTGACAGTTTTGAATCCCTCCTTAGTGTGCTGTGTCAAACACAGCTTGGCTTTTTCAGGTGATGCTTGGATGCCTAAAATTGCAGGAGCATAGGAATCCTAGGGCGGGCCAGGCAGTAAAATCCCAGTTTCTGGGCCTTTTTCATGCACACTGGTGATGCTGAAGCTGTTTTTGATAAATTTACCAAGATGACTATCTCATAGATAAGTGGAGCTGGGGTATAGATAAAATATATATACTAAAGTATAGTATCAGCTACCATTTGCACAAAGTTAAAGCTTTTGTATGAAATAATGTTTCCAGAATTTAGAAGACACTACACTTGTGTATATGTTTGACAGAAGAACTTATGTTGGATCAGATCAGGGAATTTGGCGTCGTGATTTCTGTTTGTTTCCCAATTTGGTCCTTTCCCCCTTGAGTTCCTATATATCTTTTGGGTTTCATTCTCCTCTTCAGGCACTCCAGAAGTGGGATAACCAGCAGTGAGATACTGATTTCTGGATGTGCAAAACCTCTTTTGTGGCTCCGTGAGACAAGCCAGTGTCTGTAATTCTTGATGGAGTTAATGCTCCTTTAGAGGATGGGTAAAGTCACAATAGCACCTTGGCCAACAGCAAAACACAAAACCATAAGGAAAAATATGAGTGTGGAAACTTCTTCTTTGAGCCTGCACTCCAGAGCAAATAGAGAAGCAAATAATGCCCTTCTGGGACCTAAGATTTGTCCAGAGCAGCCATAAGAACAGAGCCATTAGTCTTCACTGTCCTTTGTCTAGAGCTTCAGCTGCAGCTTGGAGATTTATCTGGCCACTAAAAAGGGGGTTTAAAGTCCTTGAGGTCTTGTGGATCTTCCTGTTTAAATCTGATCCCGTGGTTTTTCTACCCTGGATCTCCCAGAGGAATCCATGACTGACAACTCACTGTAGTAGGTGGTTTGACCCCCAATATTTCATTTCTGTGATCAGAAAACAACTTGAGGTGCTGGTGAGGCACTGATTATTTGTAAACTTCAGGCAGGCAGAAGCGTTGGTGATGTGAGGTGGTGGGGTGGTCAGGAGATGGTTCCCGGGCAGGAGGGGCAGCTGTGGTGAGAGGGCTGATAAAAGGGCAGGGATAAAAGGGCAGGGATAAAAGAGCTGTGGAGAAAGGGCTGCCTGCTGTGGGAAAGGGTGCCAGGAGTGGGGAATCTGGGAGAGGTGAGGATGTTCCTCATGGGTGGGGGAATTGCTGTGGGCTGTAACAGTGCTCTGGGGGGCTTTGAGACCTCTTTACCGGGTGGCCTTACTGTGCAAGCTGGAGGCTTTCACACCCATGATGTGCCAGGGTTATAGCTCTGTTCCAGCAGTGTTTGTAAGCATGAATTCAGTCTCCAGCAGGCAGGGACAGTTCTGGCAGTGTAGGCTCATGAGAAACTTTGCTGCAGTGGTTTAATTGGCTCACTATGGTGAGCAATTTGAATGCACATGTCTGAACACTTCTGTAATTACTATTTGCACAAATAATTTTCCTCGTAGCCCAGACTCTCAGGAGTTAAATTTCCCTTCTAACCCATGAAGGTTTAAATTTTCTTTGCCCAATGGTGAAATAGTGACTGAATTTCCCTGTAGTATTATTTTTTTTTCTCTAGGATGCTTCCTCTTAGTTATTTCTCTGACATTGAAATATTCTATTCCCAAGTTTCATTTGTTCCAGCCTTGCTCCCCTGCTTTGCATTCTCCAGCATCATATATTGTAATATCATGGAGTTCCTACTTCTGCCTAATGTTCATTGCCCTACATGTACTAAAGTGTATTATGATATAGGATAATAGCACCAATTCATGTAATTCAGTTATTGTGGGGTGAAAGATTAAATCACTGCTCTGTTTTCCTGTTGAACTTTTTCAGCTTTGCAGATACAATTTGTTTAGATAGTTTTCCTGTTTGATTTATAGTGAAGCTAAAAGCAATTTCATTGTAGTAGATGCCATTGAGCTTAACCTCTTGGTCACCTGTATTTCCCTGTTTCATTCTTGGCACACTTTTAAATTGAGTGTAGATAAGTGAGCGTGGATAGCACAAAAGGGAGGTCTAGATATAATTAAATAAGTGCCTAAACCTTTTTCATGCATAACTTTTTCCTTGACAAACCAGACCTTTGCTGTGTACAAAATTCAGCCTTCCCAGTTAGGTTATGGGGTTGTCAACCCATTTATTTAGATTTTTTTTATCTAATACCTGGTATGTATTTCGATGGCCACAACAAAATTAATTTTTTTTTAGTAGATTAATTACAGGTTTCCGGTATTTTATCTGAAGATGCAAATACAAAGTCAGAAGGAAGAGAAGTCAACTGCTTATGGAATCTTTACTCTATAAAGAAATCAGAGAGACTTCAGAGGGGCACTTAGCCAGAGGAAGGTGCTGATTTCCTTATGTCTATAAATCCTGTAGGATTTATAGATGAGCTCAGTCCCATGAGTCAGAAAATAAAACCAGTTATTGGGAATGTGCTAATAACAGTTTACTGCCTATATGCCAATATTCCTCTCATCTGTAGAGAGAAAATAATCAACCTCATTAGCATAGTGAGATTTATCAGAGCAACTGATGCTTCTGCAATCTGTACATGGCTTTTCATAGGAACAGCTGAGAAATGCTGCCAAGTGTTGATTGATTTGGAGGCTCGAAAGAACTTGCTGAAGAATCATATTTTTGTTATTTGTTTACTTGAGACCTTAAGTAACCCGTTCTATAAAACTTATTTTAGGAAGGTTAATATCTTCTGAAAGATTTTTACTTTCCCTGAGTACTGGGTAAACTATATGAATCTTCAGTCTGGGTATGTAACAACCCAACTATCCTTAGTACCTGTATTTTAAATAATTCTAAAACTGCAAATGTTTTAAATTATTATTATTTTTAATCAACTGATTATTAAACTAATTTCAGGTCTAATTCCATTTTGTGCATCTTTACTTATGAACTTTTGGTTTTTTATCTATCAGTTAAGAGTGCAGGGGGTTTTAATACTAAACTAAACTATGAACATATGTTTTTAGCAGTCTGAAACAATATTGTTTATAGTAGATATTGTGCAGAAGATCCTTACTACTGGAACCACTGTTGGGTGTTGTAGCTGTCCCTCTTTTAGCAGGGACAGCTACAACAAAGCAGACTTTACAAAGTCTGAATGTCACAATGTCTTCAAAAGTGGCCAGGGGAAATATTTCCTCTCTTCACTTCACTTGGCTGGAAGCAGAACTTCTGCCATTAACATTTATAAAGGGGTGACTTGTGCTGGTATAAGATGGACCCAAAGCAGGAGAGTTGGGGTGGAACACCTGGTTCTGGCCCTGTTTCTGTCTCTTTATAAAGCTGAGAGAGAATGAACAGACCCCCTAATTCATCCTTGAGCTGTGGGCTACCAAAAATGGAACAAGCTCCTGCATCCCAGCTAATTTGCTCGAAGATTTTAAATAATCAGAGTAAATCAAAGTTGTGCATTTTAAAGAGGGACCCAATCACAGGATTCTGATTGAGGCCGTGCAGGTACAGCTCTGCATGCAGCTCGTGTGGGTGAACAATCACCCCAGAGTGCTGGAACCCTGAGAATTCCAGACTTTCTGTGCTGACAGGCACTGACCCCCAAGCAAACACTGCATTTAACCTGAGGCCTTGAAAAAGGCTTCCAAAATTGAGTGACAGCACTGAGATTGTGGGTGTGGAGTTTGAATAGAAGTGTGTGATATCACAGGGTGGAAAACTCAGAGCTTAAGGTTTTAGTATATAGTAATATATACAAACCAAGATGGAGATTTTAGGGTGGAGGCTGAGTCCTTATTTTTCACATTCTTCCTTATGGACCTAGGTGGGATTTTGTAATTGGACAGAAAAATCCTTATTGTGGACCACGGGTGGTTGGTTATTGGGTTAGAAGTAAAAGTAATTTAGGTGTCATTTCTCAGTTGGACAGTTAAAGGCCTTAAAAGGCCTTCTAGAGAGAGAGAGAGATGGGGCTCCATTTTTGCTTTGTTAGCTAGAAGTGCTGCAGAACTCATGGTTTGTGAGACTGTAACATAGATGAGAATTAATAAACATCTGAGTCTGAACACAAAATATCATCTGGCACATTTAATCCCTGCTCTGGCAAAAAAGAAGATAAAACACAACACCAGAGGAGCTCCAGCTCTGATCACCCTGACACAGCAGCTGGGGAGTTTGGAGCCTTGTTAGCAGCAATGTTAGCAGAGGATTGATTGGGAAGTTGGGACAAAGCTGCTCATATCAAAGTGGAAAACATGTGCAAGAGCAAGACTTGTCCTCTGAGCCTGTGTGCCAATGCCCAGCTTGGCCCTGGCAAGCCCAGGGCTGTCACCTTCCCCCTCCCAACCCAGCTTGGATAAAGTTCTTTTTGACAAAATTTATTCATACCAAGTTTAAGTATTGTTCAATTTAAAATTATCCTAGGTTTTGTTAAGATATGCTTATCTAACTTGCAAAATTTAGTTATTTTTTCTAAGGAATAAGATGTCTTCCACTGAAACAGCTGTGATGAAACACTGATATACACCTGGAGATACACCCTTGATTTCCTGAAGGGTTTTATTGTTGCTTACAATCTCTGCTGGTTTATCTTCCATAGAAAACCCGGAAGAGTCAGTGATAATTTCACATTGTGGCTGTTATTGTTTGTAAGCTGTTTTACTGGGGTATTTTTACATTTTATCTCATGGTTTTAAGTACATGATAGTTTAAAAAGGGGTTATCTCAACTTGTTAAGATGGTTAATGCTGATATATTGGTTCCATGATGTGAATTTGCTGGTTTTCTATATTGATAGCTGACTATTTATATGCTTTAACATTTTTTTTTCTAATTATCCAAAGGACACGTGTCATTTCAAGGTCCTTCCTTTTATTTTCTAGCTGCTTAAGCATTCCCTAACTGCTATTGTTAAGAGCCTTGTTTCAAAAAGTGTGTAAAAAATCAGCTTCCACAGATTTGGACTGTGTGGTGTTCCACAATGCAAATATGCAAACTATCCAAGCTGGCTTTGAAACACGTAAAAGATTAATTTCCTTTTAGTTATCTCTTTGATCAAACTGCTGGAGTCAGCTGCATTCCCCCAGCACATAAGGATATTTTTCAGAGAGAAATACCAATAAAAAATAAACCATCAAAACCATATTTGTATCTGAAGCCCACCTTTATCTGGCAGTTTGGGAACAAATGCCTTTAGAGTGGAATAGAATTAATATCTTCTCTGCTGATAAATTTCTCATCAAGGCCACACAAATTAAATTCAAGTGTCTCTTCCAAACCTTTTACTCTTCATTACTTGGGCCATATTTATTTATAGTTCTCACCAAACTTATGCAAAGAGACATTTTCAGGTTTTTTTATTTTCTTAGGCCTGATAAGTGCTGCATTCCCAATGGATGACTTTTCTCCTATCTTTATCTCCTTTTTCATTTTTACAGATTTTTTTTTCCCTGAATATGCCTATCACATCATTATTTCTTTTTAAAAAGTGAATCTTCCTCATAATTGATTGGTTCAGCATTCACATAATTTGAGTACTTTAAGCAGAATGAACATTTGCTTTGACCTTAGTAAAATAAAATATGAAACTTTTTTTTCCTACGCTTATGACAAGAACAGTTAGTTCTGGACTGGAACTTAAAAGACCTGGCCTAATTTTTTCTTTGTGACTTTTTTTTTAGCATAAACAAATATTTAAATTTTCTCCTTGCCTCAAGTGTCTCTTTTGTTAATGGGAATATTAATACTTCCCGTTTTTATGACAGTTTTAATAGATCAAATACTCAGGCCACATTTCAATACTGTCATTGCACAGATCATAAATAGATGTATCCACATATAATTGTATAGAGAAAACCAGATATGCCTCATGTGTTTAATAGATAATAATTTGGTGTTTATTGCAAGGCAAGACTGAAAAAGAATTTGAAAGCTGTCAAGGATGGAATTTGATTCTAAATAGGATTTCGATAATTTGTGCTCTGTAACCCTGCATTATTTAATATTCTAAATTATTTCTAACTATAAATTTGATTACTTTATTAATTTGTTCAAGAAGTTAAGCAAGTTGAATTTGTGAAGTGCAATGCAGTTTTCCAGGTTTTCTAGGTTAATTCCAAATATTTTAAAACCTAGTAAAATTTTCTTTAATTCTAATAACCACAAATCATTGACAAAATAAGTCTGTAAGGCCAAAACCGTCAAAATTTTAACTCCCCACTAAGTCATGGAAATACTTGTAAAGATCATTTCTAAACAGCTTAGAAATTGGTGAATCCCTCATAAATTACTTGCTTATCAAGGGAAATATTTTTTTTAAGGTTTCTGTAACATTTAGTGGAGGTGGATCCACTCAGGATACTCCATGTTTATTAATTTAACAAAACCCCAATTAAATCCAGAATGTTCTGACTTTCACCAAGGAGTAAGAAGACTCCTCAGAAGTGAGTAATTTGTGTTCCAGTAGGGGGGAAAACAAAATTCAAACCCAGGTCCTGTAACAGGAATAATGATTTCAGTTCCCAATATCAGTTCAGAGTCATTCTGGTGATAACTCCACCAGCAGAACCCCTGGTAGAGAAGTTGGATTTATTTATTTTAGGTACCAAAGCAGCTACCAGAGGTCATTCCTTGTCTGCAGGGAAACAGATGTTCAGCTGGAGAGCACCAGCATCTGTTTGGTTTCCTAAACTCTGCTCTGTGGATGGAAATTCCTGTGCACATGTCTGGGTATAAATGAGCTGTTTCACCCGTGGTGTGTTCATTCAGCCAGCCTGATGATCTGAAATAATTCCTGCTGCTTTCATGGCCCTTAATAAATAATTTTAGCTGTGATTCATGTGGTAACTCGCTGATAAAGATAATTTCAGGCTTGCATTGCAGATACAGAAGGTGTCTCACTGAAAAATAACATTGATTCCTGATAACGATGGAAGCCTAAATTTTCCTAGTGCAGTGTGTAACTCGTTTTTTTCTTTAAAATTCCTCCTGTAAGGCTGCTGATAATTTCCATTACCAGAACTTCTGTGTACTTGTTCTGTGTGTCCCTTTTCAGTTTGTGGGTTCAGCTCAGAGGTACATCTGAAATTTAGACTCCACAGTGAGCAGTGATGCTGTCCCCAGGCTCCTGCTAAAAACCATGGTGCCTCCAAAAGTCTGCCCTTAAATCAGAACTCCTCGCTGTGTACACTTAATACATTTATTTTTAAAGCAAATTAAATTCAACACAGAATTTCATTCTTTTGGAGGGTGAAGGACAAAGCTTGTAGTAAAGGGAAATTAAGTAACTGGGATTCATTCATTCAATGGTGGCACAAATTTAAATGAGCATTGCAAAAGCATAGCCTTGACATGCTGGAATTGGTAGCAAAAAAACAGGAACCAAAATGTTGGAATGTAGGAGCTTGCCCTGTCTGAAAGTTTGCTCCTTGTGAAAAAGGCAATCAGAATAGGGATGATTAATAATGGACAGTGGGAGAAAAATAAAAATACTGCAAGAACAGGGAAAATTTCTTCATCAGTGTCTGTTACTCAAAGCAACAACATTTCTGTGTGCCCAGAGGCTTAATGAAATACCTGAATAAAAGATGGTTTGCTTCCTATTGAAAGAATGAAATTGAGGTAACAGGTAGACAATTTAATTGTGTCTTCATCAGTCACTGTCTTATTCCTCTGCTCCTGTGCTGTGAATAACTCTCATAAGTCTTGGAACTTTCACAATGAGGTCATTGACCCACAACTTTCATCTCTCCTTAAACCCTGAGAGGAGCAAGGCTTGTATTGAAAGGCTGAATTGGTGTAAATTGGTGCTTCTGTCTGACCCTGAGACTGACCCTGCTGTGGTTTTGTTTTTTTGTTTTGTTTTGTTTTGTTTTGTTTTGCTTTGTTTTGTTTTTGTTTTGGTTTGGTTTTTTGGGTTTTTTGATTGTTGTTTTGTTTGGGGTTTTTGTTTGTTTTCTGGTTTTGTTTTTTGGGGGTTTTGTTTGTTTTTTGTTTGTTTGTTTTGTGGTTTTTGTGGGTGTTTTGTTTTGTTTTGTTTTGTTTTGTTTTGTTTTGTTTTTTATCATGAGCTGGGGATGCTGAACTCCCTTGGGATTTCCCAGCAGGGTGGAGCACCCCTTGCATTTCCCAGCCCTGGACTCAGATCAGCTGCTTTGGCAGGAGAGCTTCTGCACAATGTGTAACTTTTTTGTTTGTGGCACAACCAAATCCAGTTTATCCGGTGAGTACTGCAGCAGAAAAGATATTAGGAAGTGGCTTCTTGTGGATTTCTCCAACCCTACATCAGTTTGCTGCAGTGTACCTCTGCTGGTGGACCCGTGTCAGACTGAATAAAGTTCTAAAAGTCTCATTGTTTGGACAGTTATTTACCTCTTGCTGCAAAGGTAGTGATTTTCTTTGTCTGTGACATCTCAAGTAATTTCTCTTAGCTAAATGTCATACTGTGGGCAGACCATTAGGACATATTTTTGGGCTCTAATCTGCTTTAGTGTCTTTAGGAGTGAAGGATTGAAATTCCTAATTTGATTCATGCTGGCAAATAATTCAGTATACTGTTAAAGTGAGCACAAAAATAATTGAACTAAGCATTCATATTTGGTAGGATTGTAACAGCTCCCCAAACCTGTATTTAAGTGGCTAAAAAGGCTAATTTCTAATACCCTGACTAACTTCATCTTAGGAATGGATAGTGACTTTACAAAGAGCTTTAGCTGTTTTCTTTGTGCTTTTGTAAGCCTTGAGGTATAAATTTTTTAAAAAATGTTTTTTTAAAAAATGGAATTAAATGCCCACTAGCACAGCATATACTGTTGTCAGGCTTGCCTGAATGCTTTGGGATAAAATTCTGCTGAATCCCAAGGACTGTCTCCCAGTCTAGGAGACATGGTGAAGTGAAGCTCTTCAGCATTTGGGACTGTCATGGTTACTGCCTCCTCCCTCGAGTGCTCTGGCTCTGTTACAACTCACTGAAGTTCTGGAAGGGATTTTACAGCTCGCACAAAGCAGGGAAGTTTTATAATTAGTTTTAGAGGAGAGCAAGACTGGGAAGCAGCAGACAATTAGCTGCAAAGAATGAGTCCCCATTAGCAGCTGAGGAGTTTGGTGGAGTTTTGCTTGGAAACCACGTTGGCAGCTGTGTGCGAGTGCTGATGCACACTGTGCTTCTGAAAAGGGGAGCTCTGGCAAGGGATTCCCATCAAACAGCCAAATTCAGAGCCAGCCTGGGCCAGCTGGGCCATATGGAACCAGCAGCAGTGGCAGCCCTTCCCTCTCTCCCCATCCTTTCCAACCCGTAGGAAAGGGAAGGAGCCAAGCTCCAGCAGGACTGGTGTGCTAATTTGGGGATCCAGAAGGCTGTGCCTGGTGGAAGAACACTGCCTGGGGCATTGCTGGTGCTGGGGAATTCCTCTAGGAGTTGTTGTGGAGATTCTCTGGAGATCAGAGCTTTTGAAGGGGCTGGGATTCTCAGCCTGACAAGTTTCCAGAGGAGGATAACAGCCAAAGGGTGCAACCTCCATCCTCAAAAAGAGATGTCATTCTGTCCTTACCACAGCTGTGGTTTGTCTCAGCAACTGCAGGTGTTGTTCTCAGGTCACCTGTGGAATGGGTGCCAGAAAAATTCTACTCAAAAAAAAATTTTTGGGAAGATACTGAGAGTCACATGCAGCTCACTGAAGTGTCGTGTGTGCTGGAAGTCACAGAGTCACACCACAGTCAGAGCTGGAAGGGGGATTGTTCAGTCCAAGGCAGGATCTCCTGAGGAAATTTTTTTCTTTTTTGCATTATTTTAGGATCAAAATTACGTGTTCACAGGGCATAAAATTGCCGCTGTGAAGTCTGAAGTTGTGTGATAACAGTACGAAATTTTATGTAATGAGAACATTTCTCATCTCAGATGGAACCTAATTGTGTGTTGTGTGTCAGATAGAGGAGTCAGGCGATGCTGCAAGACTGTTGCTAATGGAAAAAATGTCTTTTTTTTTGTTCCTGCTGCATATGTTTTACATTGTTGGAAACGTTGGAAATTGTTAGAAAAAATATTGTTTCTCTTTTCCTAAAAAATTATGTTGCCTAATTAAAAAAACACATTGCTGTAAGGGACAAAAGAAAATCAGATATTTTTATTCTGCATCTCTAATCCATCTTTTACAGGAAGTAGCCTAACAGGAGAGACACTTTTAAAGAGAAGTACTTTTTAGTAGCTGCATCTAAACTGTTCTCTATTGAGGTCTTCTGAGCACACAGGAGTCTAAATTTATCTCTCTATATATCTGCTGCCTGCAGACAGCTCTTGGAGTTGAATCTAATATGATCATATGGGTATTTCTAAAAAAAAAAAATCCCCTCAGTTCTACCCCCTACTACAGGGCCCACTCCAGGACAGGATACCTGTGAGTCCATCTGTCCTTCCAGAAATAATGTTGGGAAAGATGAACACGTGGGAGTATTTCCTAGGTGGCCCCTGGCATGAAGACTTGTGCAATTTCCAAGGAAGAATTTACATACTTGTGAAAGAGAGGGAGATTTGAAGCTTAAAAGGAAACTGAAAGAGCAGAAACCTTGCCAGGAAAACAAACAAACAAACAAACAAAAATAAACAAAAAACCCAAAAAACAAAACACACACACACACACACACAAAATCAGAAAAAAAACCACACACACACAAAAAAACCCCACCACAAAAACCCAAATATGGGTTTCTAACAACTGTGAGGGAGTTATTTGGGGTTACATGGAGGATGCCCTGGGCTGGCATCCCGAAATGATTTCTTAATAGAGTTTGCTGGTTTAGGCTGATCTGCTCTGCTGAGCTGTTATTGGCCATTTAATCAATATAAATTCCTATTTATGGCACAGGAACCAGAATTTCTTCCACAAGAAATGTTTGGTCTGATAATTTTAGTCCCTTCTAGGAACTTCAGTCTCCAAAAGTTTGTGTAATTAGAATATCAATAGCTGGTTTTGCAGTGTGACTGCAGTAAGCATCCTGAGAAATTCATGAGACAATGATGGGAGTTGTTGCTCAATGAACTTCACTTCTGATTTGTATTGAAATGCTTTGCTCTGCATTCTGTCATTCTGTTCAGAATTCATTTATATTCATCTCAGATTCATTTATATCCAATTCCCCAAATACTTTAACCCATTTAAACTTACATGAATTGGGGGAGCGTGAAGTTCAGGTTCTGGCAATTATGGTTGGTGAGTCCCAGCCAAAGACCATGAAGAGTTCAGGGATTTGTTTTATTTTGGTTTGGGTTTTTTTGTTTGTGGGTTTGGTTTTTGTTTTGTTTTGGTTTGGGGTTTTATTTGGGGGGGAGGTTTTGGGGTTTTTTTGGTTTGTGGGTTGTTGGAGGTTTTTTTTGTTTGTTTTGGGTTTTTTTTCCCTCTCTGGTCAGTGCATGGTTTTTAAAAGAGATTTATTATAAGCCACAAATAAAAATGGGAATGTGTGCTCATATTCCATTAGGAATCTTTTTATTTATCACCACTCTTCATTTATTTGCTGGTGAGTGATGGATTAGTTTAGAAATAGCCATTGCAAGCACCCAAACGTCAGTTTCCAAAAAGCGCTTGGCAGAAGTAACTCAAGACAAGCTTTCTGCAAGGGGAGATGAAAGCAAAGGATGAGATTTGGCCAAAACTCATTTTCATGTTCATGTCTTTTATTTCTCTTTTTTTGTTTTCTGCATATAGGACAGGCATTAGATTGTGAACAATATTGTAAACTCTGAGTTTAACATAACCAAGTAAATAAATTGTATTTCTCTCCTATTGGTGAGCTTTTAGCATATTTGGGACTCCACAATTGCTGTCAACATAGTTCTTACTGCTTTGCCTCCTGCTAAGAGAAGATGAATAGTGTATGCAAGGAAAGCTGAGGAGCTGTATGAATTTCCCCTCGCAGAAGGAATTGCACAAACCCAGGGCTCAGACGGTAGCCTGCACTTCCTGGCATTGTTTTGTATTTATTTAAAATCCCCCATTCTGCCAGCGAGGTTGGGACCATCCCCAGAGAAGAGGAGCTTTATGCTATTGCCAAGAAGCATCTCTTTGATTAAACACATCAATTAATTCTGCTGTAATCGAACAAAATGGGGTTCTTTTGGCTTTAACCTTTCTTAATGTGGCATGTCTGTTGCAGACAAGAATGTTTCTAATTGAGGGAATAATGCTGTGCACACTAAAGAACACTTTTTTTTTTCTTGTAGAGAGAGAGCAAATGAACCCCCTAAAATATCCCTCAGTGTGTTCTGGCATGGATTTAGTAGCTGTGTTAGCCAATAATTTTATTTACTACTGACAGCCAGTATCAGTGGCTCTTGGGGGAATTGCAGAACTTGAGTTTTGCAGCTTTTGGGTCACTGAAAGACCCCTGGCAAATCTGCATGAACAGAAAGTGCCCCAAACCAATTCAGGCGTATTCTAGCAAGCTAAAACTTTATTTACACCTTATTCCTCAGAGGTTGAGCTTGTGTGACTGTGCTTGCACCACAGATCACACTGGATGTGTGGCTGTTGTGCAGAATTTTCTCCCTGTTGTGGTGAGCCTGTGATGGACAGAATTCCCGCAAAGCTGCTGCACCAGCCCAGGTGTAACACTTGAAATAATCTTAATGAAAGTGCACCACTTCCTAAAGCTCTTTGATCTTTCATAAAGTGTGATATGGAATCATTAAGGCTGGAAAATCCCTCCAGGATTGAGCCCAACCTTTGACTGGACAGCACCAGGTCAGCCAAACACAGGGTGCCACATCCAGGCGTGGCTCTCGATGTGCCCAGGGAAGCACTGGAAATTCATAATTAAGAATTAAGGAAAACACTGTGGCACTCCTCTTTTTTCATCAGTTTCTAACAGAATCAAATAATTACTTGAGAACAGAGGAATAGTGGCTGAAACAAGGCAGCATGGAATTTAGAAACCTACATTCAAGTTAGCTGATGTGGTGAGGCATTAATCAGAATTTACAAGGAGGAGAAACTCTTACGTTTCTCTCCTGATATAGCTCAAACTTGAGTTGCTTTTTTGTTTGTTTGGTTGGGGTTTTTTTTTGTGGGGTTTTTTTTTGGTTTTGTTTTTTAAGGGTTGGGGTTTTTGTTGGGTATTTGTTTGTAATCACTCTTCCCTGCAGGCTAAGACTGGCTCCAGAAAAGCTTAAATAATGTTCTAAACAAATACAAGAGGTAACAATTTAAATAAAAATAAATGAAGTTAATTAAAACACTAAATTCAAAATCTTCAGCATTTCAGCATTTCTGTTCATGAAGTGCTACAGTGATAAATTAAGCAAAGTCTAGAGTGACAGAGAAGAATGTAGCTTAAAATTGCCTTTTTCATTGTAACTTAAAGAAATAATCAGCGAAGAAGAAAAAAAATGTAAAGGTATGGCAATGCCTTTAGTTTTAATTAATATTGAATATCAGCAATATTTAATCATTCTTTAGGTACTGCAGTGCTGTGCAGCCTGTTGGAATGTGCTGACTATAAAAATGTTTGTGGGGGCCCAGGGACAACCCAGAGCTGTGAGTTCTCTCTCAGATTAACACAGATCATTCGCTGCCTCCACCCAAATCTGCACAAACCTGTGATGGGCAGATACAGAGATGCACAGGAATTCTGGTGCTGCTGGGGGGATGCTCAGGGAAAACACTCATCATTTTCATTTTCCTCCCTGTGAAGCCACTCGAAGTCCTACATTTATAAACCAGTGAATGCAATGCAAAGCGTGTGATCCCATAATGGAAAATAGAGATGTTTTATAACTTGTGGGGATTGGGTTATGAAGATGCCCACAGTTCTGCCACCTCCCTTCTGATTTGGCCGTGGTTATACACTCCAGCTCCCAGTTTTAACCAGGAATTCATGCTGATTAGTTTTCCTTAGCCATTAATGTAGGTTAAGCTCCTCATGCACAAGGCTGACTGAAGTTTTGCCCTTCTAAAGATGGATGCACTGTAACATTGACTTATTACAATTTTTTTTTTTTTTTTAAGATCATGTAGCAGTGTGTGAGACCTTTCCTTAGAATCCATGGTGTAATTTTTATGGCATATGCAAGGCAGATCAGGAAACACAGAGATGCCTATTCCTTATGTTGTATCTGCAGTAAAAGGCTATACCCACATTTGGAGTGAAAAGTCTGAGTTTTTAGATTGCTAAAGAATGGGATCTGGCTCAGACTGAGTAAGAAAGGCTCTTTATTTCCCCTGGAACTGCCACAATAATGAGGTAAATGCTGATGGGGCAGTGGCTTGGCAGGCAGATGGCACAAATATAGTATGCTGAGGAATAATTCACTTACAGCCATGGACATTTCTATAGACTCTTCTGGGAAGAAAGGCACAGTTGGCTGGTGGCATTTTCCTTTGTGTTTTAGCTAGCCCAGACTCCAAAATGTGATTTCTATTTTTTTTTTAATTTTATTTTCAGTGTGTGTGTGTTGGCAAATGAGCATATAGCTCGAGCAGATTTGGCCCTGTATATACAGTTTGGGAGCCAGGGCAAAAATAGAAAAATGTTTCTTTTTTTCTTTTTTTCCCCTCTCCCTCATTACTTATCTTTGCAGGTTATTTTTTCTTTCAAACTGGTTAACCCTGTAAAGTTGGGCTCCATCCAGCAGATGCTCAGCACTCTGAACCCAGTGCAAAAACACCTGGGTGATTCCTACAGTTAAAAATGGAGTGGTCACAATGGGGATTTCCATTTAGCTGCGTGCTTGGTTTCCACCTGGGCTTTAAGGGAAAAGCCATGCAGCACCTTCTAGGTGTCAAAAAACTGTCAAGAAAACATTTATTGATTTTTTTTTTTACTGTTGATGGAATTTTTGGGGTTCTACCTGTTGCTGTTTGATGTTGTGTGAGGATGGCTCATCAAATGAATACTTGAAATACTTTCATGCTAAGTCAATCTGTTTTTCATTAGCAGTCTCTCTCAGCTGGCACAGGTTTGCTGGTGCTCCAAAGGACACTGAATCTTGTAATCTTTTGCCACATAAAATTGAACAAGTCCAACAAAGGTTGCTGCTTCTCTATTGTTCATGTGATTGTTGTGTGAGCAGTAGCCAAATGTGTGATGACTGTTTTTTATAAAGATTGACCAGTTCTGGGAGGTCATCTCCTCATCTCCTCTTGGATTTGGGATTCCCAGTGGCTGCCTGTAGGAGAAGAACTTTTCCACATACCATATTTTCTGTTGGTTTGCTAGAACATTGTACACAAGTTTCTCCAACTTGAAACTAAATTCTCCTAGACAGACAAAATTTCCCTGATTTGCTGCCTGATTTATGGTATTAAAATTACATTAAGGAAAAACACTGTCCCTCCCATAACTTGGAGGAAAAATTGCCCATTTGCTCTTGCATTTACTGAAGACAATAGCCAGCTAGCTGCTCCTACCTTCCAGCTCAACGTGACATCTCAGGTCTTTATTCTATATTTTCCTTGAGGCACTGGTGCTTTCATTTTGCTTGATGCAGAGTAACAGAAATGTTTTGATTGACGGGACCAGCCAAAGCTAACTTCAGTGTTTACCCTGAAGCACGATCCTTGTGAACACATGGGCTTTATCCATCCGACCATTGCGGAAAATGGTTTAAAAAAAAAAAAAAAAAAAAAAGTCCTTTTTTACATTCACTGATTTCACTGCAAATGAGGGCCCAGAGTGTTCCCTGTGGGGCTGCCATTACACAGAAAGGTATGGATTGAAGAAGAGGGGAAGACTTGTATGTCTAACTCAAGCATGTCAAGTGTTCACTTCTTTGCTGCAGAAGAATAATGCATTTAATTAGACTATCATTGTGACAAATTGGTTGTGATGAGGCCGTCTATCTCAGGAGAGTGATGCTAATCTTTCTTGTAGTTTAAAGGCTCTCCTGTGCTGGCATGAGAAAGATAACTTCTTTTTGGGGCTGTGGGAAAACAAGAAATTCTTCCTAATGGAAAGATTGGATGCTTCTCTTACTTTTTATATGTATTTCTTTAAATAAGGACTGGTTTTGAGGACCATTAAAAAAATTTGAAGGATTAAATCCTGCACTACAGAACTTGTGTACTTAACTGGTTTTGTTTTAATATATTGACTCAGCATCTGTAGAACCAGGTTTGTGCTTATAAGAATGCAACAAATGGATTTTTTTTTTTTCTTTTTCTGATCTCCACCACTCTTTTGTGGCTTGTTTTTGGTTTTTTTGTTTGTTTTGGGTTTTTTTGAGGTTTTTGTTGTTTTTTTGTTCATTTGTTTTTGGGGTTTTTTTTGGTTTTTTGTTTGATTGGATTTGTTGTTGTTGTTTTTTGTTTGGGTTTGGGAGGTTTTTTTGGTTTGGTTTTTTTTTTTTTCTTTTCTTGTTGGTGGTTTGTTTTGTTTTGTTTTGTTTTGTTTTGTTTTGTTTTGTTTTCCTGTTAGGGATCAAGGAAAAGATGTTTTCTATTGCTATTTCTTGTTTTCAGAACCTCCTGTTGTCAGTGTTTCAGTTGATGGAATTTCATGTCTATTTCAGCATAACATGCCAAGTTTCTCATCACGGAAATGTAAGAGTAGGCACCTGTTTTAAACATTTCTTAAATGAGTTTCAAATATCAGGGAAATCTCGCCAGATCTCAGCTCTTTATTCAACTTTTTTTTCCTCCCCCTCCTCTATTTTATACTTGGCAATCCTTTTCCCAAACTTTTCCTGCACTAACATATTTCACTGATCAAGTGGACTTTTTCCCTTCCCTAGCAAGTCTAGAAGGTTTGCCCAAGGAGGAGATAGAAGAAATGTCTCAGTTCACCCCAAAACCTCTGGCCAGTTTGAGGCTGATTTGGTGAGAAATGGGCCAAATCCGCAGTGAGGGGATGAATGCACCCAGCACTAAAGGGAATTAGGAATTCCAGTAGCACTGCTGATTTATGTAGGAACATTTTAAGATTATTCTGGAGCATTTCAGAATCCAAGGGATGGCAAATTCTGGACTTTTCAAAGGCAGCTGTTCATTAGATAGGAGATAATCTTGAGGAAAAACTGCTGGAATTTCTTTGACCTGCAGCAAGTCAGGGTCTGCAGAGAAGTTCTCAAAGGTTTGGTTTGCTTGTTAGCCGTTCATTAGAGTTTGTTACAAGATTGTTTCCTTTGTTGCCGAGGGAAAGGCAGAGGAAACATTTCAATAAAAGCTGGTTAAAGCTGTCGCTGTGCTTCTATGTTAGTGAATAACACAACTCTCACTTCTGCCTTTTTTCTCGTTTTTCCCTTTCCTTTGTAATGAATACTGATCACCTGTCTTGCAAATAAGTGACCTTATCAAACAATGTGCTTTTCATCGGTTGCTTTCATCTGGTCTGGAGCACTTAATTTAAATAGATAGAAGTTGGGTTTTTTGGTGTTTGTTTTTTTTTTTTTTTTTTTTTTTTTTTTTTTTTTTTTTTCCTTGGTTTGAAAGTTTTAGAATAATTTCCTTTTTTCCAATTAACCTCAGTGTGATGTTGTCTTATACAGAGTGTTTGATATAACCACAAAAGACACACAAATCTCCCTTCTTCTTCTTCTTCTTTGTCTTTTGTCAAGTAGATTACTGCAAATTAAGTTGGACTTTCTTTCAGGCCTGTATAGCCTGAAGCAGTCTTCTCTGCTTTAGTTGCGTGTTTGCATGCAGACTTGGCTTCTAAACTTTTACCTGACCTTTAAAGAAAAAAAGAAAAAGAAAAAGAAAAAAAAAGAAAAGAAAAAAAACCCCAAACAAACAAAACAAAACAAACAAACAAACAAAAAATTAAAAACTCAAGTGTCCAAGGATTGGAGATTCGTTCTGTAGAAACACTGGACTATTGATAAATTTTGGTCTTTCTGCCATGCTGAAAACACACTTGTCAGTAGCCTTGATAACAGAATTTCAAGGTAATTTTTCCTGATTTGCTTAAATATTAATAAATATTTTGTTTCATCATCTTAAAGAACACATCCCAGGTCAGCCCTGTCTGCAGCCTGACCCATGAGCTTCATATAAGGCTCACCAGAGCTGTGGACCCAGCAAGAAAAGCTGCAGGGAGGATGCATGAAAACAAAATCACCCTTAGGGTTTACTTACAGGCACTTTGAGGACTGGTAAGAACACGATTTGTCGTGTTGGAGATATCACTGTTCCTTATCCCTCCTTCTGCTTAATCCTTTATCACAGTAAAGTTGTGCTTGTAGTGGAGTAGAGGTATATGGGAGAGGGATTTGCCTTCTAATTAAATGGATTATAGATAATATAAACAGATTTTTGTAAGCATAAGTACTTGTTTGCTTAGTTTTTAACTTCCTCTTCTCCTCCCCCAGTCTTTGAGGGCTGACAAGCCAGTGTGATTTGAACTTTTTGGATAAATCTTCCCTCATTTCCTCCTAGATTTGTCTCTGTGTGCTTCAGTCACATTGCAGGAGTTGACATGTATATAAAAAACACTCAAATCAGACACAAATTAAACATTGATAAGGTTAGGCTGTGGCTTGGTAAATTTAAGTGTGATATTTCAGATAAAGAGTGAGTAAAGAAACACAGCTTTACACCAGGCAGGATTTCTCTGGGAGTGTGTGTTTAAACTTGGTGAGGATTTTTCTATGCTCATATTAAGCTTCTGGAATCACTCAGCAGATTCTCTTGAGGCTGATTTATCTACAACTACATTTATTTTGCTGTTGTTGGGGATTTTTAGACCACATATTTAGATCTTGTGTTTATCCTTCCGTGTTGTTTGAGCAAGGAGCTAAAATCCAAAAGTCAGTTCTTCACTGATGCTGCAGGGGCAGAGCTGGTCTCAGGAGAGCTCCCAAAGGTCCTGCCAGGTCCATGAGAAGAAAGCAGGTCAAGTACTGAGTCAGAAAAGGCTGGGCCCTTGCTAAATATCCCTTTGAATTTGTGGGGCTGATAAGCTGTAATATAACAGCCTTTCTTCACTGAAAATTGATTAAATTCCATGCAATTACATATAAGCAAAATGAAAAAAAACCCAAACAAACATAAGTTGCACTTCAGTACTACGAAATAACAAAACTCAGAAAATAACTTAATGCTGAGTTTCTGCCTGTTTAACCACATGGATGTTTTTCAAGGACATGAAGAAAATAATAGATAAATAATATAATGTGTTTTAAGCAAATTTTTAATTTGATCTGTTTTGTGATTATTTCTTAGTTTGGCATTTTGCAGCTGCTTCTTAGCTCGCTATACCCGCACATGTGCATTTAATGCAATAATTTGCTAAAGCTAAAATTTGGATTGAGTTTTCCTGTTTAAAAGTCAGACATCTGAGACTTCTACAGTATTAATTTTGACAAGTTGGTGGTTTGTTTTTTAGTTTTGCTTGTTTGTTGGGGTTTTTTTTGCGTGTGTGTTTACACGTGCAGTATCATCAGAAGGGTTTCCATTTTCACCTGTGTGTCCCTGAAGGGAAGGGGCAGATACTTTTCTTTTTCTGTTCTCATTACTGGGCACATTTGCATCGAAAAAAGATAATTGCAATACCTTCTGCTTACAGTGGATTTCCCCATGTGCTTTTAATTAGATACAGCTTCCTTGATTCCATTTTGTGTACAATTATGTAACTTGCTCTGCGACGCCGAACAGTTTGTGTTTCACCCCAGAAACGTGTGAAGTGATTCATAACTGTGCTGGGATCATGAAATCACTTTGTTGGTGTAAAACTGTCACTGAGGGTGAAAAGCAATCCAGGAGCACCAGGGGTGTGTGGTGGAGAAGGGAGGTCCTCACAGGAGAGGGAGTGGGACCTGGAGCTGCCAGGGCAGAGGAAAGCAAAGAGAATTCTCCTGTTGCAAATTCTCTTGTTTCAACCCCTTTCTGCCTCTTGCCCCATCCAGCCTGGCAGGGAGAGGAGAGTCCCTGGTGATTGCAGGAAAGCATTTGCAGATTAATACCCCTGTTACTAAGAGGGCAATGACCCTGTTTGGGGGGGAAGGGGAAGAAAAGCCTGGTTTGAACTGTGTGTCTGTAGATCAGTGAGACCCCAAATGTCTGCAGGCTCTGTTGGTGCCTTGCAGAAGGACAAACTTCATCTATTTTGCTGCTCTCCCACTTTGTCCTGCTGGAGCTGCCGTGCGGTTTTTTTGCTGTCATTCATTTCTTCACTGCGGGGAGCTTGGAATGAACTTGTTAAATGTTCTCAGTACCTTAAACAGGGCACTCTGCAGCCGTGTTTGAAATGCTCACTGGGTTAGCAAAGCCTTTGGGGTTTTTTGCCACCATTCTTTCTGAGCATTTTCCGTGCATCTCTCCTATCTCAAGTGTCACTCTGCATTTTCCCCACTGGATTTGTGGCTGCTTTCTCGTGTGGTTCACTCTCTTAAGCTCTGTGGGTTTGGTTTTTTTTCAGTTGTTTTCCTTCAGGAGTCAGTTGCCAGCAGGATGAAGTAGGAAGGGAGTTTGTCCAAGCCAAACAATTTTAACACAAATGCTGATTCCTCTGCATGTCTAAATTTGCCTTGGTGCTAAGCCTGCTCAAGAGGTGGCTCAAATCTTTCTGGTCTCTCTTTGCCAGTTCCTTTTTCCTTTGTTGCAGCTCCCATCTCTCCTGGCAGTATAACTGTTTTAAATGTACCACTCATGTCATGATCACAGCTGGCGTTTGTGTATTTTGGCAGAGGAAAAGAAGGTGAAATAAAGGTTTTCTTTCCCATACGTGCACACTGTACTTAACAGCATTCAGAATGATTGGTCAGAGGTGTTGGCCTAAGGAGAGCTGAAAAAGGACATATGAGAATCCCCCAATTTACTTAAAATAAATCCTTTTCCAGGGTAGGTGCTTGAGTTTGGAATGAGTTGCTGAAATATTCCATTTCAGGGCAAGCTTTGTGAGGCTTGGCTTGGCAGAGCCCTTGCTATTTCTCCAGGGATTCCACAACAACCCTTCTCCCTTCCCTGGGCTGCAGGCAGCCCACCCAAGGCTTGGAAATATTTGGATAACTCCAAACAAGGGAGTTTTCCCTTTAATTGGCACCTAGCATAGGATAGTCTTCTGAAGGAAGCTTTAATTAGAACTAAAGGAGCTAAGCTTGTGTCTGAATCCAGGTATTTGTTTCTTTGATAATATCCAGTTTTAGCTATACTGGCAGAAAGTTCATGGAGATTATTTTGCTTTCCTTCCCAAACAAGTTGGGATTTTTTTTTTTAAATCAGGTCCTAAAGAGCAGAAGCAGCTTTCGAATCTGGTGGCTTTGTTCTGTTCCTTCACTGCACAGTTCTAACAGCTTTTTAATGCATTTTGATGTTTGGGTTTTTAATTTTTAAACCAGGTTCTCTATTACTGATGAAAAGTCAACATCAAAGGTACTAATGCGGAGGTAAGTCTTCTCCTTGTCTGAAAAAGAAACAGAAACATTCCAGCTATCTGATTTCCAAGGGAATGCTTAATTTTATTATGCCAAATGCAGGTGCTACATATTAAGTGATGAAACTTAGCTAGCAACAGTCACTCAGAGTTAGAAGGCCACAGTGTAATGTAATTTTAAAGTGGGAATGTGTGGTTTATGCATATGGAAAAGGATAATAAAAAATTCTTGGGTTTTGTATTGCCATTTGCATAGTTCAGAAACAGAATGTCCCCCGTCTGCATTTGACTGGGAGGTCGGGAGGCTTCTGGTTTTAATGGCTTGAAAAATCCCTTTGTTGTGACAAATCCTGCTTCCTTGAGCAAGTGTATTTTTATTTTGCCCTTGCTACAGTCACTCCTGTTTAATACCAAATGCCACCTACTCCTTCAGCAGGCACAAAGCCCCAGCAGGGCTGGGCTCCACGTCCTGTGCTCTGTCCCCAGACGAGATCTGTCCCCACGCTGCCATGAGGACACCACTGGAAATGTGACAGGAGCTCACATAAAAGCAGTTGCTAGCTGCCTACACCTGAATATTGCCCATGTTTTAGTGCCTTCCAGACCTCCACGTCCAGTGTTATTCTGGGAAACACTGGGAGTGGCTGTGCAACCTGCATCTGGCAGGGATACCTTGGCATGCCCTTTCTCAAGGTGTAGCCAGTTGAGTTTTCCAGGGCACTCAGGTCTCCTGAAGTGTTTCTCTGCACAATTTTTCAAGAGGATGTCAAACCGTACATTTATCTTGTGATGTGGGGGTTTTTTTTCCTGTGGTTTTTGTGCTTTTGCACTCACCATAAATGAGCAAAGCCTCAGTGTCATCGTGCTTGTTCCTGTTCTCCCTGCTGCATGGTGGATGCAAGCATTTCCCTGGCCTCGGGCTCCCAGCACCAAATAGCCCTCAGTCATTGTATGTGTTCTTTAGAAAACTTAATTTCTGGGCCAGGAATACAAATGACACAAAGCAGGTTGCAAATGTCCTCTAAATTCCCCCTTTTCAGGGGTCGTTGTGTTCTTCTACTCCATTTCATCAGCAGAATTCTCCTTTGATATTGAATGTTGCATAAACCTTTTCTCAGACAGTTCTCCCACCTTTATTTCGGCTGAGGTCAGGATGAAAGACATGGGAAACGTAGAGACTAGTTTGGTCTGGGTTGTTTATTGTATCTTATCTAGTTACAGTATTTACAGCATGAGCTCCAACTTGCCAGCTAGAGAAACGAGGCAAAATGGAGACCTTCCAACTTTCACCAAGGCTATTCAAGAGGTAGTTACCCAATGCCAAAATGACACCCATATTATTTATATTTCTGACCCAACAGTGACCATTTGATGTTTGCAATGCAGACATCCTTTGCCCAATTAGAGAAAACCACCCAAATCTGTGAAGAAGGAGGAAGAAGAAGGTGAAGAAGAAGAACTCGGGCAACCCCCTGAATCCTCCATCTTGGCCCACACACATTACAATGTACCAAAATCCCAAACCTGAGTTTTCACCCTGTGGGATCACCCAACACCACTCTAAATACACACCCACAACCCCAGAGCCATCACACAATTTTGGGAACCTGTTCTAAGGCCTCAGGTCAAATGCAGTGCCTGCCTGAGGGTCAGCACCCCTCAGAAAGTCTGAAAGTTTCAGCCTCCAGGGTTCCAACAACTGAGTGCTAAAGACATCTACTAAAAAAAACAATGTAAAAATTTCAGAAAACAGGGCAAACTCTACAAGCTTCTAGAGCTTCTGTCTGTGCTTCAGTTATCAGTTTCCAGGCAGGGGACCCTGTCCCCCAGTGTGACAGAGCACCAGAGGTGGGCAGTTCAGGGAGCCTTGGGTGTTCCCTAAGTTCCTCCACTGTTGAGGTGGAGTGAGGGTTCTCAGGGAGGGAAGTGAGTAGTTCTGCAGAGGTTGTGTTTTATTATCTGTCAGTACACTGGTTTTGTGAGTAGGAGAGGGGCTGTTTAAGCCAGAAAGGGGCACCACGTTTTTAAACCTGACTAAAGAAAGGTCCTGAATCAGAAGAACTTTCCAGCTCTGTGGAAGGTGGGAGAGAGGTTGTTTGTTTCAGCACCACAGCACCTGTGGTCAGTGCAGAATTTGACTGTTAAATGTTTTATTGCACTTTGTTCCTTTTTGCTTTTCCAACTTCTGCAGTTTTAAAACGCCTAATATTCCCGGTGAGAACAAATTCTTCTCTTGGTGAGATTTGGGAGGGTTTGTTTGTTTTGTTTTGTTTGTCCTTTTAAACTTACCTGTTGTAAAGATTAATTTCTGAAACCTTCAGCAAGCACGTTCCTTTTTGAGATGGAGTGGATCAGTGGATCTATTTACAAAGTGTTTGCAACCAGGAGAAGTCAGGAATGTCCAAAATTGAGGGAGGCACCAGTGAGGTCTCTGTGCAGGTTATTGAGGGGACTGTTCGTTGACCATGAGCCCTGTGATGAGGGAAAAGGGAAAAATAAAATCCCACTGGCACAGCTGGTAAATGTTATCCACCAAAACAACATCTTTTAACAAATTAAACAGGAAGAGATTTTCTCCTTCAATACTTATTAAGAGCACAATGCTATGTCTTCACCCATTTTAGCAGGACTACAAGGAACTAATCCTATTTACTTTTGTTAGTACTACTCTTTGGCTTTTTCAAATATTGTACCTGAAGGTTTTCAAGCAGAACAACTGATTTTTTTTTTTTTTTACTCCTGCTAAGGTTGTTAAACGATATAGCAGATTTATGTTTGCTTATGTAGCTTCTGTTACGCTTCATGAACACTTCATGAATGCTTTGAATGCTCAAAATGTCTCAGCCAATGTAGAGGAAGGTAAAAACACAATTCCTGTTTTGGTTTTATTGTTGTTGATTTTTTCTCTTTTTTTCATTTTTTTTCCCTATTTTCCCCCTGTCAGGTTTTGTTTCACATTGCTTACTTGTCTAAGATAAAACCATCACAGTTCTCTTCAAACTTGCAATTATTTATCAGTCTAAACATGCACTGCTTAAACAGAGGACCAGAATACTTTAGGCATTTTGATAATTCTGCTGTTGTTGCTAAAGTAGCTTCTAAATCAAACCTGCTGTTATCCTTGCTGGATTTTTTTGTTTGTTTGTTTGTTTTTGTTTGGTTTGGGGTTTTGTGTGGGTTTTTTCTTTTTCTGGCATGAGTTTTTTTGGGTTTTTGTTTGTTTGTTTTTGTTTGTTTGGGGGGTTTGTTTGTTTGTTTTGTTTTTGTTTTGTTTTCTTCAGGAGCAGTTTTTATTTGTTTGGGTCCGTGGTAAATATATGTGCACTGAGGACAAGCTGTACATTTGGTAACACTGTGGGATGATGTTTTAGTTGCTGTTGGGAGCTGTCTGGAGAGCAGATCTGGGAGGTCTTGGGGCACCCAGGGACCCCTGGGCTGGGTATGCTTGGGGACCCAGTCCTGACAACCCCTGCAGCAGGTTTGGAATTCAGGACGGACTGGGTTTTGATATCAATAACTTCCTTAAATCCCACAATCCCTGGTGAGAAACTAAAGAGTTTAAAGCTTTCAGAGCTGACGAACTCTGCCTTAAGTGGGGCCTGTTTTATATTATTTATTTAAAATATTTATGATATATATTTATTAGATTTATTATATTTATTTACATATTATATTTAATATATTTAATACATTTATTATATTTATTCATTATTTTATATTGTTTTTTAATATTATTTATACCTGGTGTTTTCTTGCTGGGCTTTCAGGCTTCTTTTCTGGCCTCTATTTTTATGTCCTCATCACTCTTATTTCTGGGAGCTTTAATATCAGTAACAAATACCTTATGGACCAGAATAAATAAATGTTTGGCCCTTGTAAATTATTTAGAACAGTTTAATGCAGCTCCACTGTTTAAGAAGGGGTTTTGTAACACCTATTACATCTTGTGAGAAACTGTTTTCAGCCCTTTGTTTGATCACAATCAGTATCTATTTAGGAGGTTAATCAGTGTTCCTCTTACAAACCATTTCAGTCATGCCAGTTTCTGTAATTTCACCACAAACAATTTCGTTGTGTGGGGGTTTTTTTCTCTCTTTTCTTTTTTTTTCTCTCTTTTCTTTTTTTCTTTTGTTTTTCTCTTTTTTTCTTTTTTCTCTTTTTTCTTTTTTTCTCTTTTTCTCTTTTTCTCTTTTTCATTTTTCCTTTTGTTTTTTCTCTTTTTTCTCTTTCCTCTAATTTTTTCTCTTTTTTCTTTTTTCTCTTTTTTCTTTTTTTTCTTTTTTTCTCTTTTTTCTCTTCTTTTTTCTCCTTTTTCTCTTTTTTCTCTTTTTTTCTCTTCTTTTTTCTCTTTTTTTCTCTTCTTTTTTCTCTTTTTTCTCCTCTTTTTTTCTCTTTTCTTTTTTCTCTTTTTTCTCTTTTCTTTCTTTTTTTCTTTTTTTTCTCTTTTTTTCTCTTTTTTTT
>JBBMKD010000194.1:3567306-3587255 GCA_037834095.1 Argya squamiceps
GAGGGAAGCAGAGATAGGAGGAGGAGGAGGGAAGCAGAGATAGGAGGAGGAGGAGGGAAGCAGAGATAGGAGGAGGAAGAGGGAGCAGAGACAGGAGGAGGAAGAGGGGGGAGCAGAGGCAGCAGGAGGTGACAGCAGTGGGCAGGCAGGCACTTGTGGCCGAGCAGCAGTTCCAAACCCAAGTGTTTTGCATCCAGCAGCAGCCAGCCCAGAGCTGCAGTGCCTGCCCTGTCCTGTGGACACAGCCCTGCATTGTCCCACGGGCACCAGGCACAGTTCTGTTTCTCTCTGCAGCCAGAGATGAAAGGGGAACTGTGCCCTGGGGCCAGCCCTGCAGGCTGCCCTGGCCCTGCAGCTCCTTTCTCTGCGTGGCAGCAGTTTCTTCTGCCCCAGAGGAATGTTTCATTCTCTGCAAATGCAGTGAAAATGGCCACACATCATTGGGGATTTCTGTCAGTGGGAATCCTGGCTGGCTGTGACTGGAATAATGTCATTGACACACTAGTGCAGAGTCCCTGGTCCTTCTTCTGCTCCCCCAAAAACAACCTTGCTCCTTTTTCTGCTTCCCAAAAACCAGCCTTGGTCCTTTTTCTGCTCCCCCAAAACCAGCCTTGGTCCTTTTTCTGCTCCCCCAAAACCAGCCTTGGTCCTTTTTCCACCCCCCAAAACCAGCCTTGCTCCTTTTTCCACCTTTTCCACCTTTTCCTTGGTCCTTTTTCTACCTCCTAAACCCAGCCTTGGTCCTTTTTCCACTCCCCAAACCCAGCCTTGCTCCTTTTTCTGCTCCCCCAAAACCAGCCTTGCTCCTTTTTCTGCTCCCCCAAAACCAGCCTTGGTCCTTGCCAAGGGGGAAGAGCTCTGTTGTTTGAAGAGCTGCTTTTTCTTTTTGGGCTGGAAGGGACCTTAAAGATCACCTTGTCCCTCTCCCTGCCATGGGCAGGGCACCTTCCACTGCCCCTTTGTTCCAAGCCCTGTCCAGCCTGGCCTGAAACACTTCCAGGGATGGGCAAGCTGAGCCAGGGCCTCACCACTTTTATAACAAAGAATTTCTTCCTAATTCCTCATTTAACCCTGCCCTCCTTCAGCTTCAGGCCACCCCCTTATCCTATGGCTGCATGCCCTTGTGAAAAATCCCCCAAATCCCCAAATTCTTGTTTTCTGTGTCCAGTGCTCTCAGCCCCACCTTCAGGCCTTAGAGATGGCACAGAAGTGAAGAGTCAGAGGATCTCTGTGATGTGCTGAGTCTCACCCAGCCTCTTACATCAGTGCAAGATGTACATGATATTTTCCTGGTGTAATAAAGGTGGCTCCTCCAGCTCTGCTCTTGCATGGACAAAAAAAATCTTAAAAACCAAAATGAATTTATCCATATAACTTCATATAACATCATTAGCTGTCTGTTTTCAGGGAATGTGTGTTAAATCTTGCTAGATAAAGGTAAAAATCCTAAACACTAAAATGAAATTATTTACCTTGCTTCATATAACATCATTAACTGCCTGTGATGGGTTTTCAGGGCACCTGTGTTAAACCTGGCTGGATAAAAGTAAAAATCTTAAAAACTAAAATGAAATTATTTACCTCGCTTCATATAACATCATTATCTGCCTGTTTTCAGGGCACATGTGTTAAACCTGGCTAGATAAATATAAAAATCCTAAAAACGAAAATGAAATTATCCACCTTGTTTCATATAACATCATTATCTGTGAAGGCTTTTCAGGGCATGTGTGTTAAACCTGGCTGGATAAAGATAAAAACCTTAAAAACTAAAATGAAATTATTCATATAATATAACTTCATATAACATCATTATCTGCCTGTGATGGCTTTTCAGGATACGTGTTAAACCTGGCTGGTTAAAGGTAATAATCTTAAAAACTAAAATGAAATTATTTACCTTGTTTCATACAACGTCATTAACTGCCTGTGATGGGTTTTCAGGCCATGTGTGTTAAACCTGGCTAGATAAAGATAAAAATCCTAAACACTAAAATGAAATTATTCATATAATATAACTTCATATAACATCATTATCTGCCTGTGGTGGCTTTTCAGAACACATGTTAAACCTGGCTGGTTAAAGGTAATAATATTAAAAACTAAAATGAAGTTATCCACCTTGTTTCATACAACATCATTAGCTGTGATGGATTTTCAGGACACCTGTGTTAAACCTGGCTAGATAAATATAAAAATCCTAAAAACTAAAATGAAATTATTCATATAATATAACTTCATATAACATCATTAACTGTGATGGCTTTTCAGGGCATGTGTGTTAAACCTGGCTGGATAAATATAAAAACCTTAAAAACTAAAATGAAAATATCCACCTCATTTCATAAAACATTGTTAGCTGCCTGTGCTGGATTTTCAGGGCACATGTATTAAACCTGGCTGGATAAAGGTAAAAATCCTAAAAGCTAAAATAAAATTATCCACCTTGTTTCATATAACATCATTATCTGTGAAGGCTTTTCAGGGCATGTGTGTTAAACCTGGCTAGATAAAGATAAAAATCCTAAAAACTAGAATGAAATTATCCACCTTGATTCATATAACAACATTATCTGCCTGTGATGGCTTTTCAGGACACATGTTAAACCTGGCTGGATAAAGGTAATAATATTAAAAACTAAAATGAAATTATCCACCTTGTTTCATACAACATCATTAGCTGTGATGGCTTTTCAGGGCATGTGTGTTAAACCTGGCTGGTTAAAGGTAATAATCTTAAAAACTAAAATGAAATTATTCATATAATATAACTCCATATAACATCATTAACTGCCTGTGATGGATTTTCAGGGCACGTGGGTTAAACCTGGCTAGATAAAAATAAAAATCCTAAAAACTAAAATGAAATTATCCACCTTGTTTCATATAACATCATTAACTGTGATGGCTTTTCAGGGCATGTGTGTTAAACCTGGCTGGTTAAAGGTAATAATCTTAAAAACTAAAATGAAATTATTCATATAATATAACTCCATATAACATCATTAGCTGTGATGGGTTTTCAGGGCACGTGTGTTAAACCTGGCTAGATAAAGATAAAAATCCTAAACACTAAATTGAAATTATTCATATAATATAACTTCATATAAACATCATTAGCTGCCTGTTTTCAGGGCACTTGTGTTAAACCTGGCTGGACAAAGTGTCTAAATCACCCTCAAGCCTTGACAAAGTCTCCAAAGCAGCAGCAGGAAGTGGTGCCTCTCTTCTTGGCCTGTTTTTTCTGGGATTTTTGGCCTCCCCAGCAGTGTCCAACCCCTTGGCTGCTTTTGCTTTGCTGTGGGTTTGACTGAGCAGAGCCTGCCCTGGTCAGGCAGGACCTTTCAGCTCTGCAGTTGGAATTCAGCTGGGGATGGCTCTGGAGTGGGATTTGATGCCTTTTTTCCCCCCTCTTTCCTTCATAGATCCCATCTGTTTCTTAGAAACTGAGATTTTTTTTTTTTTAATCTTTCTGGTGAGAGGGAGAGATGTTTGAGGAATACAAATGAGCTCCTCCTGTCTGGCACACTTTGATCCCACTCAGGAGCTGCCAGTTGTGAGCAGCTTTTGGGGCTGTGCCTGCAGCTTTTCCCAGCCCAAACTCCCTTGGAAGCCCTGGGGGTTGGTCAGGAATGCAGGGATGGACATTTAGGAGTTTATGGCTTTGGGAGAACCCTTTTCTTCCCTTGCAGTTCACTCTGGGACAGTGGGAATGTCATTTCTCCATGCTGCTTGCTGTAATGGGAGGTGGCTTTGTTGTTGAGGGGGGTGTTGTGGTTTTAATTCAAACAATTTGAATTAAATAATTATTGAAATAATTTAATGATGCTCACCTAGAGCCTCGTATCATCAGTAAAAAGTGATTATTTCTATGAAGAGAATTATTTTTTATGAGGGATTGTTTTTTATGAGGGATTTTATTATATGAGGGATTATTTTTAATGAGAGATTATTTTTACCTGAGGAGCTGATGTGGGCCACACCAGAAGCAAGCAGATAATCCCTGTCCCTCCCACTTTTGGCAGCTGCAGATCCAGAGGAAAGTGCTTTTGGCTTCCTGTTTTAAGTAAAAGAAGGAACTTGGGGGATTTCACATGCAAATATTAACTGGGAAATGCTTTTGGTTGGTTTTCAGAACTCACCAAAAAGGGCTCAGCAGCTTTTGGAAGTTTCCCTTTCAGCCACTTGTCTGGGTGTGTTCTGCAGCTCCATGTGGGTATTTTTGGAATCTGGGGGACTCAGGGTGGTGTTTCACATATGAATGAAATTCCCTGGCAGCAGGAGCTGGGGAAGGAGTTCCTGGAGAACCCTCCCAAATTATTGCACAGCTCTGGGTTGGTGCAGGGAAGGAGGAAAAGCTCCCAAACTACAACACACTGAATGATTTGTGCCTCCAGATTGGGATTTTTCATGGGCCTGCCAAGATTCCAGACTCCAGAAAAGCCAGGCAGGGCTGTGGGGGCTGTGCCACAGGATTCTCTGTTCAAAAATTCCAATATTGCCTCAAAAAAAAATCTCCTTCCAGAGTGGATGCTGATAATAATCAGTTAATGATCCTTCCCAGCAGGCTTTTCTTTATTTCAGATGGGATTTCTCAGGATGAGCATCAGTGTCCCAAGAGAAGAGTTTGGCCACTGATGGGGCTGATGGGCAGAGACTCTTTTCCTCTGGGATTGGAGGAAGTTTTGGGAAGTCTTTGTAGCACAGCTGAGAGAAATGTAGATGTGCTGGGTGTTGTTGGAAGTGGGATTGGAAGCAGGAGCAGAGGTCAGGGCTCTGAAGGAGTCTGAACTCTGCAATGCAAACACTCTGTAATAAAGGGGAAGGTGGGAGCTGCATGGAAGACCCCCCTGAGCCATCCCTGCCCAGATCCAGGGGAAATTCTGGAATCCCAGAATGGTTTGGGTTGGAAGTGACCTTAAATCCCATCCAGGCCATGGGCACTTGTTGTTGTAGGACATGAAAGAAAGATGAAAGACTCCAAATATTTCAGAAGGCAAAGAGCACAGAAAAAAGGCTTTTATTGTCTAATTCTCACTACCTTTTATCAGGTGTTCCCATCCAGACTGAACATGGCTGGTGAATAGGAACGACACCTCTCTGATGCCTTTGGTTAAACCAGAGAAACAGCAAAACACCACCTGGAGAAAGATTGTTTGGAGAGAGGAGAGTTGTTTGCCAGGATTGTTTTGAGGAGAAACTTTCTTGAGGAATTTTTCCTTGGGGGAAAAGTTAGCAGCTTCTAGCAGGATAAAATCCCTCAGGCCCACAGGCAGGGACACCTCTCACTGACCCAGGTTGCTCCAGGCCCTGTCCAGCCTGGCCTGTCCAGCCCCAGCTTCTCTGGGCACCCTGTGCCAGGGCCTCCCCACCCTTATAGGAACAGAATTTCCTTTAATACCATGGAAATTAAACTGAGCTGTAGAAAGCAACATTTTCCTCTACAGATTTATTCATGGAGAAAAACGCCAAGAATTAAATTTTGTGTGTAGGAATTTCCCAAAGCAGTTCTCCCCAGGCTGGGGGTGTCTCTCTTTGGGTGGGCAGCTCAAGGTGGTGCCCCCCAGTGCTGCTTTGTGCCCCAAATTTTGGGTTTTTCACAGCTTTGGGTGAGGTGTGAGGCCAGGTTGGGCTGGCTCAGGGCTGCAGGAGGAGAGTTGGGGAATGTACCACAGGAGTCTCTGTTTAAACTGGGGATAATCTAGTTAGGACCTCCTGCAGGTTAATGATTTCAGGAGCTAATTGGCAGCATCAGTGCCCCAGAGTGGGGAGAGGAGCAGCAGAGGGGCAGGTGTGGTCAGGAAATGTGTGTGTGAGGGGTGAAAGTGCTGCTGGATCCTTGTCCTTTGGTGGCAAACAGCTTCTGCTGCCCCATCCCACCCTGTTTTCTCTGAACATTTGGGTCTGCCTGCAGTTTGTGAGAGTTCTCAAGGGTTTGAGGGGGATTCCTGGTGGTGGCCTCCTCAGAGCATGATGTCACCTTGTCACAGCCACCAGGGGAGGAAGTGTCTGCTGCTCACCCAGCCAGGGGAGATGTTTCTTGGACAAATACAGGATTTTTCTTTTCCCCATTTCACTCACAAGCTGTATTGATAAAAAAGTGCTTGTATAGAATCAGAGCTCTTTAATTTATTGTTTTTGGGGAGGAAACCCCAACTTTTCTAGTCCCAAACACACAAAGGCCTCTCAGAAGCACCCCAGATTTCCAGTGTAAAAACTGCCTGCAGTTTGTAGGAGTTCTCAGAGGTCTGAGGGGGATTCCTGGGGGTGGAGCAGAAGTGGTGGTGGTTTGGTGGTGATGGGTGATGAGTTCCTCCTCAGAACATGATGTCACCTTGTCACAGCCACCAGGGGAGGAAGTGTCTGGTGCCAGGGGAGATGTTTCCTGGACAAATACAGGGTTTTTCTTTTCCCCAAGCTGTATTGATAAAAACTGCTTGTATAGAATCAAAGCTCTTCACATTTAGTTTGTTTTCTGGGGGTAAAAACCCCCAACTTTTCTAATCCCAAACACACAAAGGCCTCTCAGAACCACCCCAGATTTCCACTGTAAAAATTGGCATCCTGCACTCGTGTTCCTCTTTATCTCCAACACCCCTGAGACAACCCCAGGCCACGAAATGAAAGTGAGAATCCAAAACTCGGTGATAAGGATGCAAATCCAGGATTGTTCCAGCTTCCCAGGCAGTGGAAAAAGCCTGAGGGGTTTCACATCTCCAGTGACCTGAGAGGGACAGAGCTGGCTCAGGGCGCGTGGTTTTTACCCTCCTGTGTCTGACCAGCTCCTGCCCCTTGGGTGTGGTGTGAATTCTGCTGTTTTGTCCTGCCTTGAAAGCCACAAAGGGGATTTTTCTCCATCCCAGCCCCTCCAGGTTCACAGAGCAGCTCATGTGGGAGCCTTTGAAGTCCTGTGTGTGCCCTTTTCCTGGCCTGCAAGTGGGGAGTAATGCCTGAAAGAGAGGAGGAATCTTGGAACCCACTTAAATGTCTCTTTTGAACTTGGTTCCTTTCCCTCTCTGCCGTGGTGACCTCCTGAGGTACAAGAAATGCAGAATAAACCTGCACTGGGAAGAGTTTGAGCCTTTTTTTGATCTGACCTTAACAGGCTGCCATTCCAGCTGCTGGGGAGGGTTATTAATTTAAATTATTGTTTGAATTCTCTGTGTCCAGCCAGCCTCAGATAGTTCATTGTATTTTGGATGTAATCAGCCAACCTAGCCTGGGAAGAGATGGAGCATTTTATTTTTGATCTGGTCTTAACAGGCTGCCATTCCAGCTGCTGGGAAAAAAAGGCAGGTTATTAATTGTAATTATTGTTTGAATTCTCTATGTCTGTGTCCAGCCAGCCTCAAATAGTTCATTGTATTTTGCATGTAATCAGCCAACCTGGCCTGGGAAGAGATGGAGCATTTTTTTAATCTGACATTAACATGGTGCCATTCCAGCTGCTGAGGAGGATTATTAATTTTAATTATTGTTTGAATTCTTTACATTTGTGTCCAGCCAGCCCTCAAACAGTTCATTGTATTTTGGATGTAATCAGCCCAGAGGGTGAGAGAAATCCCTGTATGACATCAGTGAGGGAATAAGGGAACGTTGCAGCCTGAAAATGTCATCAGTGGGGCAGGGATGTGTCTGGTTCTCCTGAGCCTGGTCCAGCTCCTGATTTCTCTGCATCAGGTCTTGTAAAGTGCAGCTGAAGTGACAGAAAACAGCCTGTGCTGTCCTTTGGGCTGCCTGTGCCATGACTCTGTGCAGGAGAGCAGCCCCTGGGGGGTTGGATCAGCACCATCAAGGCTGTTCCACAGCTCCTCAGAATAATCTCTTTATTCTGGTGTCTTTTCTTGGGGGGAATGAGGGAACAAGAATCAGATACAGTGGGAATAAATCCCCACAAACACACAGAGCTGGGATCTGCTTGCTGCAAGGCAGCATGTGAAGAAAATCATTTGGTTCCTCATCAGGTGCACGGAGCAGTTTCCTCCAAAGAGAATTTGTCACTGCCCTTCCTTTTCCCAGATCAAACCCAGGGCCCAGAATGTGGCTTAGAGGGAGAATTGGGGTGGAATCAGGAAAAAAAGGAGGTGTGAGGCTCTTCTGGATCTCTTGGTTTGGGATTTCTGAGCTCAGAGAAGGGCTGAGGTCTCTGGATGGGGCTGGGAATTGGGGTGGAATCAGGAAAAAAAGGTGTGAGGCTCTTCTGGATCAGTGGGTTTGGGATTTCTGAGCTCAGAGAAGGGCTGAGGTCTCTGGATGGGGCTGGGAATTGGGGTTTAATGCTTAAATCAGAATTTTTGCTGCTGCAAACAGCTTTGTTACTGGATGAGGCAGCTCTTGGTGGCTCAGTTCCTTGGCACATCAAAGGGTGATGATAAATAAAGGTAGAAGGGATTGTGGTGTTTCACCAGCTGAGAATGTGAAGCCTCTGGATGAAATAAGGTCTGTGATTATGGGATAATCTTCTGTGGGTCAGTCCAGGGCCTGACTTGCAGTTCACAGAGATTTTATTCCTCTTGCTCTGACAGAATTATTCCCATTTCACACCAGGGCCAGGGGAGTATTCCTGCAGCCACGGGCTGACAACTGCAGGCTTTTAAGTGAGGGCCTGTGCAATTAGCAGGGCTGAATTTAATTACAGCCTCTCCATAAAGTGAAGAATTTATAAAATAAATTCATAAAATAATTAAATAAATAATATATATTTATAATTTATATAAACAAATTTATTTAAATATATTTATAAATAATATATAAACATATAATAGTTATATATATTTATAATTTATAAAAATAAATTTACATAAATATATTTATAAATAAATAAATTTTATATAATATATATTTATAATTTATAAAAATAATTTTATATAAATCTATTTATAAAATAAATAAATAAATTTATTTCTAAAATAAATCCACCAGATTTCATCACACACAGTGCTGTGGGGATTAAGTGGCATTAACCAGGCAGATGTGTTTATAGTGATATAAACTCTGCTCTTCAGAGTTTTGGGTAGGGGAGATCTGCCTGCCCACAGTCCAGCTGAAACATTCAGGATTTTCACCTTATAAACCCTCAAACAATAAGCACATTTAATGCTGCTGGGAGCAGGAAATAATGTGTAAAACTGCAGTCTGTAATAGCAACTGGAGCCTTGATTCCATGGTTTTTATTTCATACACAATTCTGGTAACATCTGACCCTGACTGGTGTTTATATTGTCCATTTCAAAGAGTTTTTCTCCTTCCTGGTAGTGGAGCTGAAGCTCCAGAAAGAATTTCATGCATGCTTTGGATGACACTTCATTAAACCAGTTGAAAAAAAAAAAATCCCTTTCCAGGGGAAAGCTGGAAGCAAAGGCTGTAAATAGAAACTGCAGGAAGGGGTTTGTCTGCAAGCCAAGGCCTGCTCAGCTGAGGCAGGATGCAAAAAAGAAAAAAAAATAAAATAAAAATGCAACGTGCCACAATGCCAGGAAGCCATAAAAGCCATTAATCCCCACCCAGGAGCACATCCAGCCCCAAGGCAGAGGTTTGTTTTTTCAAGGCAAGGCATGCAGCTCTTTCCTTCTGAAGCAATAATTGCTCTGGAGCTTAGCAAGGGGTCAAAAATATAAAGGCATTGCTCTTCATCTGCTTTTTTTAATTATTTTTTTATTTGAGAGGGATTCTAGGTGCCAGAGAAAGATCCTGTGGGATATTTGTGGTCTCAGAGCATCTTTTCACCCCCTGCAAGGGGTCAAAATATAAAGGCATTGCTCTTCTTCTGCTTTTTTTTTAAATTTTTTATTTGGGAGAGATTCCAAGTGCCAGGAAGGGATCCTGTGGGATAGTTGTGGTCTCAGAGCATCCTGCAGGATGATTCCTCACCCTCCTGTGCCCATCATCATCTCCCTTCTTGCTCAGGGTGCAGGGCCCCAGGAGCAGAAAATCCCCAAGTCTGGACAAGGGAGCCAAAATGTGCTGCAACATTTCCTAAAGCCACCATTTAAAACTGAAATTTGGCACCATTTTCAGTCTGGGAGCAGCTGGATGAGGACAAGGAGGTGTTTTAGGGCAGCCTGAAGTGTGGTTTAACCCTTGCTGGAATCAGTTGTTGGGTTTGATGTTGGGTTGGGTCTGTGTGGGTCCCTCCCAGCTCAGGGTTGTCCCTTGGTTCTGTGAATTGTGTAAAAAAATTGTGTAAAAAACACAGTGGGAATGATCTGAACTTCAAAATCACTTGTGTTTGTGTGTGGGATGGTGCTGGGATCTGATTTTACATCCTGGTCCCTGAGGAGGCCTGCAGGGGACACTGAGGTCACCCCTTTATCCCTTGATCTGCTGTGCTCTCCCAGCCCAGATGTTTTCTTCCTGTCACTGATTTTTTAATCTTTTTTATCTTTTTCTCTCTTTTTTTCTCTTTTTTTTTTTTTTTTCCCTTCTGTCTTAAAACACCACATACCCCTGAACTGGTGTTTTTTGGCTGCTATGCTAGTGAACAACTGACAAATAAAAGTCTTTTTTGGCTTTCAAGCTACACACCTGGTAGGGGCCTGACTGGAGAAAAGCTTGATTGACAATGTTGAACAGCAACAAAATTTACTTGTTTTTTTTTTAACATCACTATTAAATCACAGTCTAAAATATGTGTGTGAAAATGGAGAGGAGCCGCCTCTCTTGGTGTGTGAAAAATATTCTTCTCAAGGGCAAGTGGTTTCTAAACACCCTCCCACTGAAGGCATCTGGGGCTCTTCAGAGCCATCGTGCCACCCAAGTGTAGGAACAAGAAAGTGGAATAAACCTCATTAATTTAACTGTGTGCCTAAATTAGGGCCTGTTGTGTCCACTGACAGATTCTGTTTTCTCCTTGGTTTGAGGCCAGTCTGATCAGATTGTGTCTGGAAATGGCTTCAGATGTGAAGTGAGCTCAGTGAGGAAGTGCTGTGGGGTGTAAAGTAGCAGTGGAGACGTTAAAAACCCAGAGTGAATGTTTAAAAACAAAAGTCCTCGTTAATAGTTACGGACTTCAGTCATTGATGTAGGAGATTTTGATCTGAGTCAAACATTCCCATGCTGTTGAAGCACAGCTCAGCAGAACTGCCTTGTGCTGGGAGCTGCTGCTGGTGATTTGTTTGTTGGGGAGGTCCTGGTAATTTCTGATGGAGTTTGTGGGTGATTTATTAAAAAGTGATGGTGGTTTTGCCCAAACAGCAGTGACATCCCTTAGGGACCCTCGTGTGTGTTATCATGTTGGCCTTGTTTGGGATACACCTTATCAGCAACAAGCCAGAAAAAGTTTATTTTGAAAATACTCACCAGTGGCTGCTGGATAAAGTTCTTATGATAAAATTCTGTAGGGAGCATTTCACAGAAAAGAAATTCATATGTTTCCTAAATAACCTAAATTTAATTCTCACAATGTACCTGAATGTGTAGGCTACCACAGAGAGACACTGAAAATTGTGTTTTAAAACCAAACCCCTTTTCATAGGGAAACAAAACATGAATTATATATATTTTTAAGTCACAAATTAATATTAGCAACTCTGTTTGATACAAGTGCTTTGGGTTTTGTAGGTCAAAACTCTCTGGTTACTTCTGCTTTGCAGGGTGGTAATTTTATGTACACCCTGATTATGCAAATCCTGTGAATCCTGATCAATATGAATGATTTTACTGAGATTTCTCCTTCCAGATTGAAATCAGAAAATCTTTCAGTGCGTGCTACAAAGGAGAGCACAAAATTAATGAAAATAGAAACAGTTTCTGCCAGAACTGGTGGGCTGCTAGACTTTAGGATTAAAGAGGTGATGTGTTAATTATTAACCACTTTATTTTGGGCTAATATTGCTCAGCAAGAATTTTATTAATAAAGCAGGGGATGCAAAATGTTAGAGGAGTAGAGTGGTAGGAGGTGTTTGTTTGCTGACTATTCCACTCATTGCAACAGAAGCTGCATTTCTGGAAACAAACAAACAAAAATTAAAAATATTACTTTTTCTTTGTGATTTACAGGAAGATGCTTAAAGTAATTCAGCTTGATAAGTAGGCTTTTCAGGAATGATTAAATGCCCAAAGAAGAAATGGATGCTTGCTTTGGGTTATTATATACAGCCTGGCAAATTTCTGGGTGACGCTTTCTGTCTGATTTCTATCCCTTGCTCTGAAAACCCAGATCCCAATAAATGGTAAACAAACCCAAAAAGGAATTTAGGCAAGCAGCAGAAGCCTTTAAGGATCAGAGAATCTTCTTGGCCAGGCCCCTGTGCCTTTAGCATCTCTGCTGAAAGGAATTCATACCCGACAGGAGAGGCAGAACTCGTTTGCTGGATGACAACCAGCAATGCCACCACTGGTACTGAACTGATGACTCTATCCCTTATTCTCTTGGCAGGCCTGATTATTATGAGCATTGAGGTAATCAGTTCCCTGTCACTTAACAAACCTGCCTTTCCTGCCCTCAAACAGCCTGATTTCAGCTGCACTCTGTGTTTATTATTTATGTGTTGTTTTTACTAATCCTTGCCAGCCTGAAATATTGCAATAAGCTCGTGATCTAGGTAGAAATATGACCCATAATAAGCCTGGGGATGAAGTGACAATGCCAATAATCATTGCTGAGGGGATTTTTATAGCTTTGTAGCACCACAGGGGTTCTCCACTAATTTAAAGAAGACAGCAAAGTGGATAATTCAGGGGCCTTATTTTAGTACAAATTTATTTTTCTGCTGAAATTGATGTAAGGCAGATTTTTCTTTTCTCTTAACTAACTGCAAGTGTTTAGAACCCCTGTGGTGTCCTGGACTGTCTCTTCCTACATGGCATCCTGTCAAAATGCTGTTTATCAAATGCACCCAACCTGGGACTACTTTGTCTCCTTGTCTTCTCTCTGGGATTGCTTAACTAAGATCACTAATTACAAAACAGCAGCCAAATGATTTTAACTGATCTTAAATTGCAGTAACTGCTGGATGATATTGGACAGGATAAAGCCAGCTATCTCTTGATAATTTTGTGTAGCCTTAGTGGATACTTGGGAAGTGATCCTGGATTTCTCAGTCAGATGCTGAAGGGTGTCTGCATCTTAGTTGAGATCAAATGTTCTCTAATTCCTGTGCTCCCTTACGTTTTATGAAAGGGTTTGGGATTATCAAACTGGGTTTGTTCTCAGGTAAAATAAAATTAAGGGTTCAGGGGGGACGCCTGTGCTTCAGTGAAGAGTGGTTTTGGTCAATTGGGACCGAACTGAATTTAAAGTGAAACTCTAAAGTGAAAGACACAGGGCAAAGCCACTCAGCCACCATTTCCCCATGCAACAGCTGCAGACCACTGCACACACTCCAGGCTCTTCTGGGATTTGAGCATCCTCTGTGTTCATGCTGTGGTTTAAACTTTGTCTCTTCCAGTCCAGTTAATTTCAAATAGTCTGCTCAGTGAAACTTAACAACATAAGAATGATCTGGTCTTTCACTGTGGGTTTTGAACAGTGTCTGTCTTTGGCTGGGTTGGGTCAGAGCAGTGGTTGCCTCCTCTCATCTTTATTGAATTCCAGACAGTTATTCCCACAGTAGACTGTTAAGGCTGTGCCATCATTATTATTCTTCTTACTATTATTATTATTATTAATATTTTGTTAGTATCATTATCAACGTTATTATTATTATTATTATTATTATTATTATTATTATTATTATTATTTTGTCTGTTTAAGGCACTTTAGGCAAGAGTTATTAAAAGGAAAAAAAAAGCCAACAAGTAACTAGGAAAATCCTATAAAGGAATAAAGATTGCTAAATCCCTCCATGCTAACTTTCAGGGAAGAGTCCCAAGGTAAATGGTGTAGCTGGCTCTGGCAGTTGGTGATTTACAGGAACATTAACTTTCAAGCTCAATTGGAGCCTGGGAGCTGTGCCTCCTGGAAAGTATGTGCAGGTTGTGAGGAGTCACGGAGACAAAAGGGTCATCTGCTCCATTAGAGGGAAAGCAGCTCCAAAATAACTGCAGCAGGATGGGCATTAACCAAATATTGCTCTTGCATTTCTTGGTTCTCAGCAAAAGAAGCAGGTGTCTTGCTGTAGACACCTGCAAAACCTGTGTTTTGTTTGAGGTTTTTTTGTTTTGTTTTTGGTTTTTTGTGGCTTTTTTTGTTTGGTTGGTTTTTGTTTGCTTGTTTGTTTTGTTTTTGTTTTTGTTTGGTTGGTTTTTTGTTTTTGTTTTTGGCGCTGTGATGACAAATTATTATGATATTTGGCAATTTGGGAGGTCTCTAGTTGAAAAATCAAATAGAAAAACCAACAGTGAAAGTCTTGGAAACTTTGGTAACTTACTGTTAGAAAATGTCTTCAAAATAGAAGCTGACCATTACGAAACTCTGTGTGCAAGAGGTCTCCAACAGAGTGGAAAATATTCTTCTAAGTTTAAATATCTCTTCATAAATATATCAGAGACTTTGTAAATTTTTAATTTAGAGTGAACTTCTTTCTGAAGACATTTTAACTACTTTTTTCTGATTGGATTGATACTTCCGAAATGAGTAACTCCTGACATTTCCTTGGCTCCATCCCATTTGCCTCTTCTTTCTTTCAGCTGCAGTTCATGTTTTGTGTTCTGAGTGGAGGAAGTTTTTGTCTGCCTTCTTACTACTTTGGTGAAATTGGGTAATCTTTAATGGGCTGAATAACTGTGTCATATAAGGTAGAGTTGCTATTGTTAAATATGTGTGTTTGCTGTTGAATGAGCAATTTGCAAGATCTGTGGCAGAAATTAGAGACACAGAACTGAAGCTATAGCATAAGCATTTACCATTTGCTGTAGTCTGTGTTGTATCTAGAACTGGCATAAAAAATTAATGTAACAGTTGTGACTGTAACTTTCTACAGTCTGAATTTGCCTTATTGCTGCAAGTGTTTTCAGATACGTCGCTTCAGGAATTTAATCAAAGACACAAATTCTAAAGCATCTGCTCTGGAAATTCCTGGCTGACTAAAATAATTCCTGGGCATGAACAGCAGGGTTGCACCTTTCTGCTCCATTGCAATATTTGGCTGTGTCTATTTTAGAGGGTTAAATCAACACTTGTTGAAATATTGATGTCTGAAATAAAACATGCACATTGATATTGTTCAGGAGGGTTAGGGTATCTTTCATATAGAGCATTGCTGGTTTGCTAGATTGAATGTTTTGGTGTTAGGAGGTGTTAAGTTTGTTTCTATGGATTTCTTATCCTACCACTTTGAAAAGCCCAATTAATCTTTTGATTTTTTGTATTTTTTTCAAAACCAAAGATAAAAACACATAGAGGATTATAATAATGCTTACGTAGGGTGAGGATGATTTGATTAATTGATATCTCTGTAGTCTTTGTGCTTTGAAGAATTAATTACTTAGTTGCATTTGAAACAGCTATAAAATATTGTCCAGCATATTTAATCTTTAAAAAAAAAAACAAAAAAAACCAAAAAAACCATGATAATCCAAGACAGATTAAAAAAAAAAATAAAAAAAAAAATCAGTAGGTAGACAGACAGAAATTATCTGTGTTAGGACTGGACAGTTAATATTTCAGACGCCATCTTTCACTCTGGCTGAGCATCCAGTTCAGGATAAAGTAAACTGATCCAGTTCAGTATGTAAGTAGAGCTAAATGAAATACCCTGCACAGCACTTACTGAGAGATTTGAGATGACTCTTTTCATTCAAGAAACAACAAAACTCAGAGTGGGGCTAATGCTCGTGGTAACTGGGATAATGTGATAGATACATCATGTGTAAGGTAGCACTTGCCTTTTCCCACAGTGATACTTGAATAAAAACAGTAATAGAAGTGTCTACTTTGCCTTTAGAGAACCTGTTGACCTCTCAAGTTTAAAATGCTTCTATCTTTCTCTTATTAGAATCTGTTGGGAGAAATGAAGTGAAAGGATTGCTGCCTTATTCTGCTTAACAGCCTATTGAAATTAAAATGGTGATGCACACGGGTGTGTACTGTCCTAATTTGAGCTTTCTGCAATTTTCCCAAACAAAACATTTTGTGTAGAAAATGGGGGTAGGCACTATTTGTCTATAAGGATGAATTGGCTCAGTGGTTAAAGCATGTAAAAAAAAAAAAAAAGGCAAAGAGAAAAAATTGTATTTCATATAAAAAGCAGACTTGTAAGGAAACCAAACCTAGTCTGTGGTTTCCACAGGTCTGAGTCTCTGGAGTCTTTGTATTTTGGAGGCATCAGCAGGGGAGGGGGAAGAGGACATAAGACAAAGCTTTTCCAGACAAAAGAGAAATCCAGATCTTTATCTTTCAGCCTCTAAAATCTATTTACTGGAGCTATTTATCCTGGCAGGCACCAGAAGTGTTTTCTGAGCGTTTCCAGGTGTTCTTGAGAGACTTCAGAGTAGAAATGTTGCATTAGCTTCGTAATTGTGTAGTGTTGTTCTCACCAGGAGGGTTTTGGGAATTTCTCACTGGTTACTGGCTCTGAAAACCCGGGAGATCCTTGCTTTGTGACCCAGTTGTGCTGTGAATTCTCCTCTCCTCTGGGAATTCTCCTCTCCAGTGGGGTTGGGGTGGCTGTGACACAAAGGAAGTGAAATCTGGCGTTGCACCTTCTGCCCTGAAAGGGACTATAGGGAAGCAGTGAGGGTGAGAGGAGCTCCAGGGTGTTGCCCTGATTTTTCAGCCTTCTGATTGTTCTCATTTCTGCTGGAGCTTTCTCATGCTTGTGACAAAAAACAAAGACTGATATTTCCTAAACAACACATTCCTTTCCAAGGGGAAAAACAAATTGATGGACTTCTGACTTGACCACTGGGGTCAGAGGGGTGTTCCTCTCATCCCCCAGTCCTTGACCAAATCCCAAAAACTATATAAATTGAGATTCCAAAATAAACTTCCCTTTTCTTTTTCATCTCACATCCTGATGGGTGAGCGTGGTTCTTTTCGTGTCCTCTTGTGACACCAGGGTGCTGGGAAGGAATTCCTGGGGAGCATCCTGGGTGGGAAGGAAGGGGTGAGGAGTTGTGAGTGAAGCCCTGCTTTATCTCCCAGGCATTAATGCCCTGTTGGACAACCTGCCATTCCCAGATTTGGGCTGGGACAACTCCTCAGGTGTCAGGACAGTAATTGTGAGTGGATCCTGCTCTGCTTATCTCCAGGGAACACGGTGTGCAGTGGCATTCACTGGTGTAATTATTTCAGTGCAGGCTCTAAGTTATAGCTTTAACATGTAGATGTTAAGTGTTTTACACAGCTGTAATTGCAAATCTATATAATTAGATCCAGAGTCTCCTCAAGATGCTGACCCCTGCCTAATGGCACAAACCAGTTTTTATTGATGGTGGTAATCCAGATGGCTGGAAATAGATAACTGAAAGGATGGGAGAGTGAGGGAAATGAAATAAACATTTGAACTTCAGTTCTCAGTGGAAGAAGGTTTAGTTTTAGTAATTTAATCATTGGAGTTCAATAGAAGGCCTACTTGCTGTCCTTTATTTGTAGTGCTGAACAAGTTCTTCAGCTTCAAAAAGAGGAAGAGAAGCTGTGAGAAAAATATTCGATTGTGTTTTTATAATAAGGAACCAACAATAAGCAATTTCTGACAAAAACCAGAAAACAAAGTTTTCATTCTTTCTTAAAATAAAGTTACACCCACAAGGACTATTAGTGTCATGTCAGTCATAAAGCGTCTTTGTAGTTCTGCAATTATGTTGTGCCTATGGCATTTAAAATTTTTGAGAGACTGGAGAAGGTTACTTCATTAAAAAAAATCCCCAAAAATCTGAAGAAACAAAACCCCAAACAACTTTTGGAGCTCTACACTTTGAGATGTTGAAATTCACAATAGTTGCATGATTGAGATAAATTAAATTGGTTTTGTACAATTAAGCACTTCAGTATATTCCTTTACTTTTCTTATTAACTTTGAGATACTGCACTCTTCATTATCTAAGCTGGTGCAAAAATACACATATGTGTGTATATATATATATATGTAGAGAGAGAGAGAGAGAGAGAGAATACAAAAGAGGGATAGATTTTAATTATAAGCAATGGTTTTATTCATATACTAAAATGATAAAAATTGATAAGATATTCATAAATTGTTATGCAGGCTGTATTGTACCCTGTAGGAGAAAAAATAAATCATAGTATTTTAAAAAATTAATAATAATTTATGGTGTGTTAGCACCCAGTACCAGCTGACATAATATAAATAAACAGCAGCACAAACATCTCTGTGTTGTGTTTCATAAAGATATTGGGCACAAAAAATGACCTTTGAGAGTTCCTTGGGAAAGCAGATCTGGGCCGAGGGGTTTGGGTTTATTCCAACACAAACAGAACAGCAGGCTAGGGAATTTCAAAGAATTTCAGTGGAGTTGGAAGTGTTCTTACTTTGTGACCACAGTTGTCACCGGGTATAGACAAAGCCATTTCCTGCTGGTGGGACATTCCTGCACATACCCATTTGTGGTGAGCAAATTTATTCTGGCCAGAACAACTCTCCTGGTGACAGCTTCTATAAAATGTGGTTGTCATGCTGCCAAATACCACAGAGCAACTTCCATACAAATGGGCATGTATCCTGGTGTTTCTGAAAAAAAAAAAAAGAAAAGAAAAGAAAAGAAAAAAGGGATATTTACAGGTGTGGGATTTTGTAGCATTGTTTGGTTTAAAAATCAGATTTTAGAAGATATTTTTGCTCACACGTGATTCTTTACATGAGCTGGTGACTTCAACTGAATAGCTGAGAGAAACCTAATGGGAGAAACCTAAACACATGCCTGTGAGTGTATGTGTGAGCTGTGAATGCCAGAAAACCTCCAGCCTGGGAAAGCAGGGTTAGAGAGGGAGGAATGATGCAGCCAGAATGATCTGCTGTGCTAGAGATACCTCAACTGGAAATGAGAATAATGACCATGACCTAGAGCTGAGCCCGATCTCTCACAAAGTCCAACATTGTAGGAAAGATTTTGGCTTTGGAAGAACCCCTGAAAACACGTAGTCAGTTTGGATTTATGCCCAGCAGCAGGGACTTGAGGGTTGTTAGTAGATTATAAATCCCTGAATTGTGGTTTTCCCTGGATCTGTGTGGAGCAGTTGTGGAGGGCAGCCAGCAGGACATGCTCCAGGGCTGAGTTTTTGCTGCAGCTCTGCAATGCCTGTTTCCTCTGAGTCATGGAGCAGTTAATGATCCTGATGGAGAACCTGTCAGTAACTTTTAGCGTTGGCTTCACAAGGCCAAGGTCAGCACAGGTGGGGTTTTTTTGGTGATCTCTGTGCCAAGCTTGCCCCCTGTGCCAGTCTCAGGAATTCACGTTCTCAGAAACTCAGGAGCGTGTGCTGTGCCAGGGATGGGGTGTTTGTGGTTAACTTCTCCGGGTTTATTTGCACAAGCAGTGGCTGATAATGAAGGGGGTGATTTACAAAGGCTTAGGGCACAGTCAGGATGAACCTGTTGACATCTAAAAGTAGCAAAGAGCACGTTGAGCCTCAGGAAACCATAAAAGCTTTTTGCGCTGGTGGATGTGTGCTATGCATTAGGGAGCTGACCTTAGCACCCCAGCACATTTAATTTTGTCTTTCTTTTAAATTCTCTGAAATAATTTTTTTTTTTTTTTAACTCCATGTTAAAACTATTCCAGCTCAGAGCTTTGTCTCACAAAACTTTTAGTTGATTTTCTCTGAGAGTCAAACTAGTTTTGTTTATTTAACACGTGGAGTTGAAAGCTGAACAACACACGCTCTGCAAGTACAGGACAACTGCACTTGCAGATACTCAAGTATCTGCTCCTACTTAATACTTGCAGGATACTCAAATATGTTTATATATATAGTGTGTATATATATATATTAAAAAATACTTGCAGAATTATATTTATATTATATTACATTATATTATATTGTATTATATTGTATTATATAATTATATTATATTATATTATATTATATTATATTATATTATATTATATTA
>JBBMKD010000194.1:3587355-3635580 GCA_037834095.1 Argya squamiceps
ATTATATTATATTATATTATATTATATTATATTATATTATATTATATTACTTGCAGAATTATAGATATAATATGTATGTATTTATATTATATATAAATAATATATATTACTTGCCGGATACTCAAGTATATTTATATACATTATATATAAATATAAATACTTGCAGAATTAAATATACTATATCATATAGATTTATATTATATATATAGCGTGTATATATATTACTTGCAGGATACTCAAGTGTATTTACATATATAGTATATATATAAAAAATACTTGCAGAATTAAATATATTATATTATTGATATTTATATTATATATACTGTGTATATATTACTTGCCAGATACTCAAGTATCCTGCTCCTAATGGTTTCCTCCTTTAGCAACTTGTATTATTGCTGAAGCACAGTTTTCCATGCCATGTAATTCAGTGGAACAGCAGCTGTTGGATGGTTCAGTGATTCCCCAGGTTTTGCTGGTGCCGAGGTTTGGACGTGGGCTGTGATGGGAACCAGGGAGTTCTGTGCTGTGCCCACACCCTGCAAGTCACGTCCCCAGAGTCAGTGAAATTAAGTCACTGGAGCACACACATCCTGGCAGAGTTCTGCTGTCAGCAGGAGCCCTTGTGCTGCCTGGCCCTGGAGACGAGCCAGGCTTTGCCAGCTCACATCCAAAGTGTGTGGACAAATGCAAATCTGCACAAACAAGGAGTGCTGTGTTGCTAAAACTGCAAGGCACACAAGAGCTAGCGCGGGCAAATGTGAGTTGCTTATGAAAAATGTGTTGCAAGTGCCACAGGGTGGAATTATCACTTATAAAGATCTCACTCCCACAGCCTAGAATAGCTTAAAGGTGCTGGAAAATAAGGTTCTGCACTGCTCTCTGGAGATCATGTCTATTTTGTCTTAATTATTATAGCTCTGAATACTGTTGCTCTTTAATGCCATGTTGTGAAATCCTTGATGTGCTCAGCACTCCAACCAACAGTGCACAAAACAAATCCTGAAAAAAACAACATCATAATCATAATTTAATCCCCTCACTTCTTCAACTAGAATTTTGTGAGCAGCCACTGTGTAACTTACTGGACCTAGAAATACACCTGGGTGCCAGTACACAGATCCTCTGCTTTTCATTTTCTTCTGAGATGAACAACACCATTTATTCTAATATTTCTGTCAGAGAGATATGTTTACCATATCTGTATCCATTGTCTTCCTGTCTTTCTGACTTACCTGATGATGTGGTGATCTTTCCAGAATACAAAACAATCTCAAATGAAGTTATGGACTTGCTCCAAGAGCTCTGAGCAGCTCAGCCTTAGTTATGGTATGGGTAGTTGAGGTACAGAAGGTACTCTTTTTAAAAATAGAGCTTTTGAACTGTATTTTTGCATGACTGATTCTAGTCATTAGTCAGTTGAGATCAAGTCCTTGGCACTGGGGTTTTTATGGTGGAGTTTTTGGGGTTTGGGTGGTTTTTATTTGTTTTGGGTTTTCTGTTTGGTTGGGTTTTTTTGTTGTTGTTGTTTCTGTTTTTTCTAGTTTCTTTTTTTATTTTGGGGTTGTGGGGTTTTTTTGTTTGGTTGGTTTTTTTGTTTTTTTTTTTCCTTGGCTTGTTTTTTTGGTGTTTTTTTTTGCTTTTTTTGTTGTTGTTGTTGTTGTTGTTGGTTTTTTTGGGGAGCATTTTTTTTTGGGATGGTGTTTTTTGGTTTTTTTGTTTGGTTTTTTTGTTGTTTTTGTTTTGTCTTTTTTTGTTGTTGTTGCTGGTTTTTGGTCTTGTTTTGGTCTTGTTTTGGTTTTTTTAAATTCTTTTTTTGGGGTTTTCTTTGTGCGTGTTTTTGTTCTTGCTTTTCTTATTTTATGATTTTTTTTTTCTGTTGTATACTAATAGTGAGACAAATGGAGCAAAGAATTACTCCCAAAAAGTGAAAGAATTACTCCCAAAGCATGAGATGGAAAGTCATTTCCTAAGAGAAGTTCTCACTGTGGTGGATGCTGGTCTGTGTGAGAGGGTGGGTTTGAGGAACTCTTTTGCATCTGGCAAATTCCAGCTCTGATGGAAAGTGATGGCAGCGAGACTGGGAGGACTGAGGGGTCAATTGTCTCTGTCTGAACCCAGCTGTGGTGGCAAATGCTTAATCCTAAATCAATCTTCCCTCATTGCCATGGAGAAATGCAAATAAAGGGAGATTGCAGCTTTCCTCTGGCAGGCAAGGGGTGAGGCTCCACAGAAGTTGCAAGAGTCAAAGGATTGATTTGTTGTGGAGGATAGTTAGAGGAGACAGCAAATCAATTTGCTGAAGCCAGAAGTTTGTGGGAGTGAGGCTGTTGTACTCTACAACGACACAGACTCTGACTTCAGACGGCTGAAAATTATTCTTTTATTTTTTGGGATGTGTCTCCCTTTTTATACTATTTTACACAGACCAGTTTGATTGGTGAAACAAAGACAAACCTCTTCAATCACATTGGTCAGACCAGAGGGACATCAAGAAATCCCTCCTAGGGAAAGGATCTAAACAAAGTTACAGTTACAAAAACACTTCTCTTGTTTAAAGGAAAGTCCTTGGGAAAAGAATTTCACAAAACCAAAACATCTCAGGCACGAAACCAGGGCTACATGAGAGGAGGGTCTGAGAGGACTTCTGGCTGGGGAGGACTAAGTTAAATGATGCCCCAAAGTAAAATGATGCAGGTGAAGGTGGACATTTGTGAAAGGAAAGGAAGTGATGTGGAATTAAATGTAGATCTGAAGCAGCAAGGAATCTACTCTCCTGCTTGGGAAATTGTGATAGAGAGAAATTAAAGAAGCCAATTGTTGGCAGAAAATTGCTTGAAGAGGTTTTATAAACTAGAGATAGCATCATAAAGACTGAGAAAGTAAGGGAAAGCAAAAAATCAAACTCAAATGTGCTTCTGGGAGGAAAACGTTGCCATTTTTTAAAGCTGGTCCGATTTCTGGTTGAGATATCATATTAAACTTTTGTAAGGAGATAACTATTTAAGGCTTTACTTGAGCGATAAAATTTTCTTTAGAGCCATTTCAGCCTTTTATGATAAGATTCTTCCACACTAATTTTTTGCTGAAATCAACTGGTTTCCCTAAAGTGGATATAAATGAAATCTCTACAGTAGACAATTTCTTTAAAATAAAAGGTAAATGTAGGAAAAATGTGTAAATAAAGAAGTAGAAAAATTACTCCATAGTAGTTTTTGTCTGTTTTTTTTTTTAATAATGTGATATTATTTTACTTACGTAATGCCATATATTTATAGACATAATCTGAATGAAAGCTGAATATGAAATATGAATTCTGTATTATTGGTATTTTGTCTAGGAAAGATGAGTCTGTATTCTCTGTGTGATGAGTTGGGTACAATGAGAGAGACAGTTGAATTTGTAGTGTGGTTCATTGACTGTTAGGAATAGAAATATAATATGAAAATTTTCTATCTTTTATTGGCCTTTCTATTTTTATTTTGGCCTTATTAAAATTGTTTAAAAAGAGACTAAAAATTCACTGGTGTCACCTATTTCCTTAAGAATCCCCACGAAAGAGAGGTGCAAAGTTATGTAAAATTCCTCACTCTCGGGATTCAGGACAAGGCAGGATTATTAGGTCTGTTGTCTTGCTGTTGATGTTTTATCATACATATTTAACACAGAAAATAGTTTTGCATTTTTTATTTGATCTCCAGCTTTCCAGAAGTCTTCCTCCACTGCTGTTGATCTTTTGTCTCACGTCAGTCGTGTGACACGTGCAAATTTTGCCATGTGTCATGAGCAGGTGGTTTTGAGGGAACTCTTTCATGTCATTCCCTTTGTCATGTCATTTACCACTTTTATTAATCATTTTTAGCTGGTTTTTTTTTCTATATATTTGCAGTGGTTAAATTTCCCTAGTTTAATCAGCGTTTGTCTACAAAGGAGAACAAATGTCTTTTCATTCCCTGATTCAAAAGGTTTGTCTTTTTTTGGGCTCCTCAGTTAATACATTAATCAGCAGTGTCTCTGAGCACCCCCTGGCTGAGCAGCAGTGACATTTTCCTTCTTCTGGCTTTCCTTTTTTCTCCAGCTCTTTGTTTGCTCAAGAAACAGGATGTGCTGACGGTTGTAGGCAGTTGTCAGCACAGGTTCCTTGGGCTGGCCGATGGGAGCCTTGCTGAGGGTCATTTGTGCCACTGCTGCATCCAGAGGTGGGCACGGGGATTTTGGAGGGCGTGAAAAGCTCATGATGTTCAGGGTTTTTTTGAGTTCCACTGCACTTGTACTGAGCAGCTCTCAGCTCCAGAGAGCACAGCCAGGGCTCATCCCTGCCTGGAAAATTCCATTTGGTGCAGTCAACACGTGTTACACGGCCTCTTCTTTCTTCCCAACTGCTCCCTTTGAGATAAGCCTGCAAGAGTAAAGAAAGGAAAAATATTATTTTTACCTTGGAATGCTGAGCCTTTTTATATATGTAGAAATGTATCATAGCATCTTTACATCCTTGTAATAAAGGTGTTTTATCTTTATTTACATTGTAACAGAAATGATAAGAATACTTAAAGGATTGTAGGACAAATCCTTACTTAGGTTGTTTCAATATGTTTTGTTTGATTTCTCCCAGTGATTATGTTTCAATTTACACAAAATACAAAGCTGTACTTGAATTTAAAAGATCAAATAGTCTGTAAAAATGAAGAGTGCAGACCCAGAATATTTTGGGGTATTTTGTAGGGTTTGATGCTTTGGTGGTCTGGTTTTGTTTGCTGATTTTGGGGTTTTTTCTTCTTTGACCCTTGAATCACTGTTGTTGCTACAAAAGTCACTTGATGCGAGTCCAGATCTTTTAGTTCAATGAGTATTTAATGAGATGTAGGAACTAGAATAATAAAAAACCAGAGCATAAATCTGTTAAGGTTTAAGGGTCACTGTCATGTAAATTGTGGAAGTGTTTCATATTTCTTAAGAAGAATTCCTGAAGAATTTACACCAGGAGATTTAGTGCAGTAACCCAGAGATAACAGAATGCTTTTTTATGGAATACATACATCAGAAGTATTAGAGAAGATCATACAACAATCTTTGTAAGGGAAATTAATCCCAGTCTGTTGCCTCTGGACAGAGTAACACACTTGCATAAAAGTATTTAATTTAATAAAAGCAGTTACTATGTCTGATTTCACTGCCATATGCTATTGAACTGAATGTGGTCTTAATCTAGGAGAAGTAAGAATTCAGTGTAAATAGTTTAGTAATCCAGTGATGACCACATTCCATGGTTTTTGCTTTCATATGTGTTCCAGATGTTTAATTGCAGATCTCTCATGTGAGATATGCAAACCCTTCACCTTGCATCAGAATGATGCCTTAATGATTTCTATCTCATTAACTATTTCTAAAAGCTCAAATTATTCCTGGAATTTGTCATCTGGAAGAATGAAAGCAATCGCCCCTAATAAACAAATTGCCATTTTCCTTGACATGTGTGAGAGCTCTGTGTAAAAAACCAGCAGTGACAATATTGACATTGTTTCCCTTAATCCATTAGGATGCATCGTTTTCTGCAGGATAAACAAGAGGGTGATTTAAAGTGAACTTGGGTTTTGCAAGTTCATTGTATGGCTTCATCTGCTGTGGGAGGCACTCAGTGCTGGCCACCACAGGAGCAGTGACCTCTGCCTCTGCTGCCTGACCCTGCTCTGTGCAAAGCTCTGGTCAGAGCAGGGACAAGATCACAGAGGAAACAGAGGTAGTTCTTGTATTAAATATTTAACATTTTAATTTAATATTTAACATTTAAAGCCAACCCAATATCTGGGCCGAGGAGACTTGTAACGATACCTTGGAAATAATGATAGCAGATCTGTGTTATAAGAACTGCCCTGAACACCCCTGGGTGGGCCTGTAAACCCTCTAAAGAACAAAGCCTCAAACTGAGAATGCTTCTGAGCCTGCCTGATTTGCACTCCTGTCCTGCCTCCACACCCCAAGGACACAAATCTGCCACACTTATGGAGGCACTCCCAAGCCAGGGAAATTACGGCACTGGTGGACCTTGGCCTCAGTCTGTCAGAGCTTCCAGAATCTCTTTATTCAGTGCAGCTTCCTGAGAACTTGCTGAGGCTTCTGATGAATTTTACCCTCCCTCCTTCCAGAAAGGCAGCACAGCAGACACATTATATAGGTCAGCCAGAAAAATAATTTCATAATGTTATTATTTGTTATGTTTAGCTGAAAAAGAAACAATGGTTATAAATTTATGATTCTTCTTGACATAGAATGACTATTCTCTTGACAGCAAGCTACAGCAAAACCTGCAACATCAAGGGAGAATTTTTTCCTGTAACTTCAGTAGGGATTTCTAACAAAGAGCGAGGATGGCTTTGGCACAGCACAGGAGTATTGGGGGAAAAAAGTGATGGGGCTTTGTGGGCATCTGTGATGGCACTTTCTCATTAAGAGCAAGAGAAAGAGAATATTTGTATTGTTTTTCTTGATGGGAGGCTGATGTGCAGAGCTGTCCACGGGTAGGGAAGAAGCAGCAACAGTGAGGCTGACAGTTTCTTGCTGGTGCAGTTCAGGGTTTAATGGATTTTACCAGAAAAATGTGGAGATTTCGGGCTCTATCCTGACCACATGTAAAATATCAAAAGAACTCTATATTTTTCCCAGGCTGTGGTGCTCCAGCCCAGAGATATCCTTGGCTTATGTGGGCGATGGATCCTCCTTGCACGGATGTGCCTTGGAGCAGCTGGCGCCACTCTTTCCTCCCCTGACCCTTGGGATTCCCACCTGCCTCCCCCTGCTTCTTCTCTTTTACAGGTCACATTCTTTGCCTCCAGTCTGCATTCTGTGCCATGGGTTAGGGCAGAGGCTGAATAATTTACTCAAAGTCATGATAAGGAATAATAAAAGCGTTTCCCAACATATTTCTTTATCTCTCAAGGGATTATTTATGGTCGGGGTGCCTGTTCTGGACACGCTCCTGCCACCTGAAGAACAATCTGACTTTTTTATTTTACTTCTTATACTCAGAGCTACAATATGTACTAGAAAAATCAAACATACTTTATAAGACGAATAGTCACAGCTGGGGATAAGGAATATAAATAGGATGACATCAAATGAAAAGAACTGATGATCCAACAAGGCTTCTATAGATCATGTTGTCTAATGTCAGGAGAATTGCAGATTAGTCTTGCTGCTCTTTATGAGTAAGCCTATTTATCAACTTTCTGGAAAAATCTAATTTAAGGTGGCGCATTTTCCTTAGTTCTGCCACACTTCAAAGCTTAAAGTGTGGAGGTTGGTCAGCCATTCTCCCCTGGCTGTAATCAGTGTGTGAGATTCCCATTCAGGCCTTTCTCCAGCAACCAGGTCCTCGCTACTCCTGGCTGACTCTGATAATGTAATTTTGGTTTGCTTGATTAGCAAAAAAACTGGGAAGCCTTAGCTTTTAACAACTTTATCCAATTCAGACTTAATGTTCAGAGAGAAAGAGCAATTTAAATTGCAAATGTTCTTTATAAGAGGCTGGAATTCTGTAAAGTATAACTTAGTCATGCCACAGAGAAAGATGACAAGCCCTGAAAAAAAAACAACAAAAAAACACATTTGGACAAGGTGGATCCAGGTGGGGGCTCTGCTGTTTTTCCTGAATAACCTACAGAAAGTGAAACTATTTTTATGACAGGATATAACAAGAAATGTGAATTTTAACAACTCTGGAGGAAATATGCAGGAATGTAAAATTCCATAGTTTTGCTACTGTGTACTACATTTTTAACATGGTGCTTTATATCCGAGTCACAAAATGGATTTGTGTACATTTATATTCATTCTTTAAAAGCTAAGTAGAGCTCAGGCAAGTAAAACAAGCTGTTTGATATTATGTTCTTTTTTCTTCCCTTTCACTTGAAGTAAGAATACCTTAGCATCTAATGTCACATTAGTTTTATATATGTAAATACTTTCAAGCCAGAACATGTAGTGTAAGCATATTTTATCAGCTATTACCACTAAGATTTTTACATATATGAACTAAAAATACTCAGTGTTTGTGAAACTTTGTGGTGGTTTAGCACTTGAAGTAATTTTTTCTCCTTTAGGATTATCTGAATTAATGGGAAATCCTCCGTTCTTATATCAGAAAGCATTTAACTGTGCATTGATTAAGAATTTCTTTATCTTATTTGAAATCTGGGAAACTTGCTTAAGTTTATAAGCAAAGATGTGTAAGATAAAACAGAAGGATAACACAGTTTCTGATTGTAATTTAAATGTAATAAAATCAGTTGTGCAACAGTCTTCACTAGCATGTTCTCACAGGCAATTTTCTTAGGCAGTTCAAAATGCTGCTATTCTTACAGGAAGCTTCAGGATAAATCTGTGTAATTCCTGTGCATGATATTTTGAAAAGACATGGGCTGTGAATATCACACCTGTTTGCTTTTGAGTCAACATTTTTTCACGTACAGAAAATAATACTTCAATTAAAAACAAAGCAAAACAAAACCAAAAAAGAGAGAGAAGAAGAAGTTCATTTGATATTACTACACTGAATGCAGAGTCATGTAGAGGAAAAGAAAATTAGAGCAACTTCAATTCAAAGCTGAATAGACTTAAGCATTTGCATCGCCTGTTCAAAAAAAAATTGATAAGCCACAATTTTTGTATCAAATTCCTGGATCAGCTTGCAGACTTGGTGGTCCCAGTCTCTTGATTTTTTGCAGTTTTGCTACTGATGATTACTGAACACCTGGATTTATTCTCTATTGTTTCTACTTCGATTTTGTCATCATGTGTTGTCTGAAATCTGCAATTCTCTCTGCTAGGATTTTAGTTGGGAAGACACTGAGTAGGATGGCAAACACAAATAGCAGGTGGAAAGAATTTCTACATGACTGTAGCAACTTTTCTCTATGCTTTCCCACATGAACTGCATTTGATTTACAATTAAAAGTATATATATGTGCTTGTAAGATTAGTGCACATTTTAATTTTTAATGCTACATACACTATCTGACATATCCCTTGGGATTCACAGGAAATCCTTTCTCCTTGCATAAAACCAACAAGATGCATTTACCCTAAAATTGCCCTTGAAGCAGACACTTTTTCTAGTAGCATTTAGAATAATTTCTCCCTAATGACATCTCCTTTGTGGTACAGTGCTTGATCGCTGAATCCTGAAGTGCATATTCAGGGTTTTTTTGCTTATGGTTGGGTTTCTTTACAGAACCATTAAGAAAAATCATTTGCCCAGTGAAGATTCACCATGTAGAGATGGATTTGGCTGCTGTAGAAAGAGCATTGTTCTTCCGTGGATGACCTCCTTGTGCAGAATGATAGTTTTATCCTTCTCTACATCATTATGTTTGCTGTACAAAAATCCTGCTGTGCTACATCATAATAACATGTAATCTTCTTGCTCAGTTTAGCTGAGATTTAAGGAGCTGCCGTTCATGGAAGCAGTTTTCTAAAGTCTGATCTATAATTTACCAGAATCAACCAGGCAAAAGAGCAAGAGGCTTTATAAGAGGGATACAGCCCTTAAAACTCTTAAATGAAGATTAGTTTAAAGTTTTACAATCCGGTACAGAACCATCTGGCAAATCTCTTGTCAGGCTTTGTTAAACCCCTGAGCATTCCCGGTGTGCTACACCCCATACCCTGCTTTTATCCTCCATCCTGCCCTGCACCAGCTTTGCCCAGAGATGTATTGGAACAAAAGAGGGAAATAAATAAGCCAAGGGCTGATTTCCCTACAGGAATAGTGGAACAGCTGCGGGTGTGCTGCACCTCTGGAAATCACATACTAATCCTGGACGTGCACTGGGTGATTTATCACATCTCTCAAGAGGTACTTGCAAGGAAAAAGCTGCCTGTTGGCAGCACCATTAGAGACTTGCTGGGTTAAATTGTGGCTTTTGAGTCCAAGGAATCACTGTGAGGATGCAGAGCCACGTCACAGAGCATTTTGGTTCAGAGATGAAGCTGCAGTTGGTATAGCAAAACAAAATGTATAGAAGTTGTCAGTGGTGATTCCAGATTGCTGTTTACTCTGAAAAACTGATGTTCCTGTCCCAAGTTACATTTCTGGGCTCTAGATTTGTGGGTTCCTTGCTGATCTCTCCACAAAATTATTCTTATCTGTATATTTATTTGTATTCCTGCCCTTTGGCAAAAGGCAGACTTTTGTTTCTTGAACACAGAGCAAAAACCTTCCCATAGTAATCCTTAAGGATATCTTCAACTCAACTGTCCTATGGTTTTCTTTATATATAAATATATGCATCTTGGAAACTCAGACTAGAATAATTTGTTTCAGCAATCTGTTGCATGAATTTATACTATTGTCACTGAAATTAACCCTTCTGTTCACCTTTCACGTGAAGGATCTCTGGAGGGTGAAGGAGAGGACTGCAGGAATCCAATTACCTGAAATCAACTTAGAGGCAAGAGGGGAGCATTGTTAATAGAGATAATCTCCTCCTCAGGCTTTGCAGGGTTCCTCTGTCTCAGTGCAGAGACATCCTGCCTGGACAGTAAAATCAGTATACCTGATTTCCTGATTGAAATGTGGGACAGAAAAATAATGAAGAGTTCACTTCCTGTCTAAACATGTAGCTTTTGGCAGACAGAAGTTGCCCTGAACAGATAAACATTTGCAGTCCCAACTACATTATGATAATTTAACATAGCTGATATACAACTTACCAAATGTCTTTTGCTGTTTGTTTCCTAAATTTCACTTCAAGCCATATAAGTTTTCAGGTTGAAAGATTGTTTCATACAGTATTTTTTTTTCTCCTTTGCTGTAAAGTGGAGTGGGACACTTGGAGTCAGACAATTTTAATGCTGCCGTAGCAGTTTCCTAAGGCACCAGAGAAAAATGCATGGTATTATCTTGGAATTTCTGTCTGCTTTTGCTACTCACAGTAATCAATAACCATTAGAATTACTGGTGGTAGTATCTGCCCAGATAATTCTAGGGCTTTTCCAGAAATCAGAACAGGTAAACCAAAGTTGTCATGTTGTGACTTTATTTTTCCTCTTTAAGTCAAGATTTGCTTTGAAGAAAAGCAAAAACTTGTCAATAGAGAAGCAGGATGGAATGGTGGTAACATCTATCCAGCTGAACAAATCCAGTATTTAGTATTAGAATAAAGCCTAATCAGTTTGAATTATCTCAGATGCACCAAAGATCTCCCCTCATGTTTCAGAGCGAGCATCCAGATCCATCATTCCATAAAGACAAAAATCATATCTGACTTAAAACACTCTCACATAACCTTTAAAATCTGTTTTACAGTTCATTTTCTCTGGTAGGTTTTGGAAGCCTGGATATTACCTGTCAAGTTGTCATAAGTAATTATATGTTTGTTAACTTATTGCTCCTAATAAACAACAGGAAATATTCATGATGAATTTCATTTTCTCCTTTAAAAAATATTTAATAACTGCTTTGATTAAATATTAAAGCTTTCTTTTGCTGCTACAACCAGCCAAAAAATTCCAAATATCAGCAAAATATTTTGCGCACAGTCTTTTTATGACCTGGTTACTGTGCTGGACTTTATTGATTGCTAACACCATTGATCAGGGTAATTTCTGGGTGGTCAGGTGGAAGACTGATGGGACTGACTGTATGATGGCTCAGCAAACCAAAACTTTTTTTTTTCATATTTAAAATACCTGAAAATTGGACTTGATGTAGGTAGACAGGACTGCCTGGCCTTGGGGAACAGCTGAAATTATTGCATTTCCCAGTGGAAAAAAGGTATCACTGAGATAAAAGGAAGCTTTTAAGCTTTTACAGCCAAAAAGATTTTGTGTGGCTCCTTGTCCTTTTTTTTTTTGTTGTTTTTGTGCCTTGCTCAGTTGGCTGTACCACAGCAGTGACACAGATTGTCAGGTGATGATTTAGAACAAAACTCATCTCCCTCAGCTCCAGCAGAGGGGAATCTCTCAGGAGAAAGGAATTGGATGAGTGGTAAGAAAGGATCAGTTGTCCAGGTACTGGTGGAACAGCAGTTGGCTGGTACAGGAGTGACAGGTGGCTCTTCAAACATGGAAAAAACCTCATTAATTCCACCAGTCAGGGTTGCCTGCTAGAGAAACTGATCAGTGCATGCACAAGGGCTGTGGGAGCTCCAGTGGTACTGCTGGAACCACAGTGTCATATCCAGTTTGAAATCATTCCATCTTTTATCTCCTCACGAGCACAATTCTCTTCCTGTGGAACTTCAGTGTCCAATTGAGGGAGTGCAGGGAAATATAAACAAAAGACTGTGAGCACAGCCTGTCGTTCCTGCAGAGGAACTGGGGAAGCTGCAGAAGGCTGTGGGAAGATGCTCTGAGCAAAACGAGGGGATAAAGGCTTCCAAAACACTTCCCAGTTTTAGTAAGAGCTTCTTTATCTGTGCTGGAAGAAAGAAGTTCCTGGAGGGATTGTCTCTCGTTACCACATCCTTTATAACATGGGAAAGAGAACTTGTGGAGGAGTGCTGCTGGCGTGATCTATTATCAGCGTGTGAATCTCAGCCAGGGGTGAGAAAGGAGCTCTGCTCCAGCTGCAGCTGCTGTCCTGGCAGGTAATTCAGGGCAGCTCTCACACCTGGAGAGGTGCAGCTGCAGAGGGTTTGCCTCTTGTCCCTGCTCCAGGCACTGGGTTCAGTGCCAGCTGTCCCCTGCGGGGCTCACAATGTGCCTGCCCACTCTGCAAAGTGACCACACAAACATCCTCCCAGCTCCTCCGTGGCAAACCAGAGCTCTGTGTGTGGAGCCGGTTCTGGAGCAGCGTTGGAAAATTGGAGTGAGACCCACAAAGGTGTTTCTGTGTGAGGAAAGTCTGCAGGGGTAAAGGAGCTGCTGTTTGGTTTTCTCCTCTTTCCCCATCCTCCAGGAGCAGCCTGCTGCCTGACCAGCAGTTACCCTGGTCTATTTTCTATTTTATTTTGCTGTTATAACCAGACCAAAAATTCCAAATATCAGCAAAATATTTTGTGCACAGTCTTTTTATGACCTGGTTACTGTGCTGGACTTTACTGATTGCTAACACCGTTGATCAGGGTAATTTCTGGGTGGAACTATTTTCACTCTTTCTGTGTGCTGTCCCTATTTCCTGATATTTTTTTCTTCAGAGTGGGGTGATAGGGTCTCTTCAGGTGCAGAATAGGGGGAACTTTAGGAAGTAAATAGGGCCAGTCTAAATAAAATTCAGAATTAAGTTCTTTGAGTCTTCATTAAGCCATGTCGAAGATTTTGAACATTGTTTCCAGTGTTACTCAAACACTTTAAGTGCTGTTTCACCTAAATATACTTTTTCATCTGTTTTCCTCCTATAATCACTCATTTTTCTCTTTGCTCTCTCGGTGGACAAATGCTGTATATTAAAAAAAATGGTGTAGAATGCCAAGAAAAACTATTTCTCAAGAAATAATGTGATTTTTAACGTGAGTTCCTGGCAGGCTGGCCTATGTGGAATTATTATGGTATCCCTATCACCACAATTGATATGTTTAATAATTTTCACTGTGTGTTTGGGTCCCTTTGATGGCTGATGATGAAAGCAAGATTATAAGATAGAGTAGGTTTGCTTTTGAACAGATGAAAAACACAACTTTCCCTTTCCAGATGCTTTCATTTTAACTCTGTTTAGCATTCATTAAATTTGTGGTTATTTCTTTTTTTCTTTTGAAATGCACTTATTGTTCTATTTCAAGAATGAATTATATTCCATTGCTACCCCAAAAAATAAGACAACAAAAAATGGTAAAAATTACTGCTTGTAATCTATTATTACAGGCAATCCAACCTGCCAAAACACAATTGCCATTTAATAAGGTAGTTCTTTGAAAGAAGCCCTGTGAATGTGCCACACAAACTGAAGTGGCCCACAAATTCTGTTTTCAAAAACAATCCTTCTTTTTAAGCAGCCACAGTTTGTTGTAAATGACCAAAAAAAAAATCCAGTGGCATCTCTCTCTTTTCTCTTTTTTAGTGAATCCTTGCAGTCTCCATGGGCTCTTAGATCACTTTGATCTGGGACCTGGATAATGTGATATTTGTATTAGATATTGTCAAAGGCAGTGCTCAAAGGGTAGTACATTAGAGATGTATTTCAGGAGGAGGAAAATCCTGGTACTACTTAAAAGTATTTCAGCAGAGGATTTTCTTTATTTTTTTAGTCTTGTGAATGCCACTGTTTCTGTTTTATGACAGAACAAAAAATCTGGGGAGAAAGAAAATATGAGACTTGTATCCTTACAACAATGTGTAAAATTCCCTCACTTGGAAGCACATATGGAGAAAATTAAAAGGTGCCAACATCTTATTCAGTGCTCAGTTCCAGTGACCAAAAAATCTTATGCATTTATTATTGCAGCAGAGTAATTAGATGCTAATAAGTAATTACAGGATGATTTGGTATTGTAAAAAAATTAAGTGTGAAGAATCATAGGTCCTTTACTTTGGAGACCACTTTAATCTATTTGATTACATGGACTTTTGATTTGGGGTGGTTATTCTTAGAACATTCCAAGTAGTGGGAAGTCAGGGGGACAGAAAACCTTTAACTGCTCAGTGTTCTGGCTCCAGCTCTGAAGAACATTAAGGAAATGCATGCTCTCATCTGAAAATATGGCTCCACATCCCAATAATGAAGCCTTTCAAAGTGTTTCCCATAAATTCCTTTTTTGATTAATTTATTTAAGTTACAGAGAACATAACACAGCCTGGGCAAGAAACAGCAGAGAAAATACAGTTGAGTTCCCTCTGATTTTCTGCTGCTGAACCTTACTGTGGCGGCAAAAAATTTCATTCTTTTGGCTGATTTTTTTTTATCTATATGCACAGATAAAGGTGTGTACGCCACGCCTTGAAAGATACAGCAACTTCATAAAGTTATTTAGCTGGGGGAAAAAAAAAGTTGCCTACACCTACTCCAAATGTGTGCAGTCCTGATGCATCAATACATTATTGTATGGAATTTGTACCTGTTTTATTCCCTCAAGGAAAATGAATGCTGAATGCTGACTGAACATATCATTGACACATCTTTTTTCTCTCCCAAAAGCACACAAAGGAAGTGGCAAGGCCACAAACTCCTCTGAAAGAAACAACCTTGGAGCCCTGGACTCAGCCACAGGTAGGCTGGAACAACTCTTCTGATCACTTCTTTTCCCTAGTGGTGGTTTCTGTGAGTATTCATGGAAATAATCTGCAAAGAAATGTTGCAACAGGCTGTTCTGTGGTCCTTCTATCACATGTCAATATGATAGAATTGTAGAACAAAATTATTTGTTTTGATTTTTGGCTGCCCAAACTATTGGTGGTGCCCTTTGAGTTGAAGTCTGAGCAAGAAATGCCATCTTTGTCTTGCCTTCAACTTGAGCTTCATATGTGCTTAAAAATTTTTGCAAAATTTCTACAATAACTCTACAAAACAGAATTATTTTGGTAGTTTTATTGGTGTGTCAACAAACTGTGAGCATCTGGTGTAGAAATAGACTGGTGAATTTTTGTTATTTTGAGAGAGAGGTTTGAGAGATCAACCTTTTGCTTTGTGAGGACTTCAAAAATGAAGCAATAATTAATCATGACAAAAAGCAATAAAGAAACATGGAAATTAATGTGCAGTCTTCCTCAACACAGAATGGGTTTCAATGTTTTGGCCTTTGTAGTTGCTCGAGCAAATTGTTTATTATAAATGTTTCATGTACAGGATTCTAGAGCCCTTTCTACTGATTATTCCCTGTGTATTAGTGTACTGTACTGCACGTGGAATATGTGGCTTCAGAAATTATGTCAGGGAACAAAAGAAAGCAGTGAAAAATGAAATCCTAGAAGTTAGGTTTGTTCTAGAGGCCTCTACTACCAAAACCTTGTGGCAAATACAGTGTAGGAATTGAGAAGTAGAAATGAAAAAAAAAATATATCCTCACACCTGTGTTCAAGCTTGAGTGAATTTCCCTTTATTTGGTGATTTGGTGCAAATGCTGGCTGTGCAGGCTTCCACAGAACAGCCTATGCAGCTGATTAAAATATAGAAGCTCTCAACTGATAAACTCATCCCTGCAGTCACAGATACCTGGTGTTTATGTTGGTGCATACAGAGACCAGATATCTATCTGTAAATCTCCAAACCTTGAGTTGAAGTCTGAGTTTTGTTGGGTTTTTTTTATTGAGGAAGAAATGTCAGCATTGTCTTCCCTTCAGCTTGATATGTGCTTAAAAAAAAAAATTGCAAAATTTCTACAATAACTCAACAAAACAATATCAATGCAGCAGGACTGCAAATATTTGGAGTAGGAATAGGTGGGGAAGTCCCTCAGCTGCTGCTCTCAGGATTTTCCCCCTTTCCCAAGTAAAAGGCTCCCAGGTGCAGTGTGTGTCCTGTCCCCAGCCCCTGCATGGCCAAACCCCCCAAAACCTTCGGTGCAGGCAGCTGCTAATCACAGCAGCTGAGCCCCATCGATCTGTGTCTGCAATCAGTGATGTTTATGTGCAGTCCTGAGGGGCTTGCTGTGCTCCTCTGCTACCAGCAGGCCTTAACTCTTCACCTGCAGGAACACACCTGAGGGAGGTGTCTGGTTCCAGCAGCTCCTGTGCAGCTGATGGAGCATTTTGGGAGGGCTGAGCTCCAGAGCCAAAAATGGCTCTGAAATCCTGCACACGAAGCATTTATAACAAACAATTTGCTCAAGCAACTACAAAGCCCAAAACATTCAAACCCGTTCTGTGATAAGAAAGACTGCATATTAATATTCATGCTTCTTTTATTGCTTTTTTTGCATGATTAATTATTGCTTCATTCTTGGTTAAGTCCTCACGGAGCAAAAAGTTTATTTCTCAAACCTCCCTCTCAAAATATCCATCATAACAAACATATCCACCACTTCATTTCTACACCAGATTATTGATGGGCTCCTCCTGTTTCCTCACCCTCAGCATTTCCCCACCAGGAGCTCAGAGCTGGGGCTGGGTTTGGGTTCTTTGAGAGGATTTTTGACTTCCCAGTTGAGAGAAGAATTGTTGAGGCAGCTTGATCTGTGATTGTCATTTAGTGGGGCACTGGTGCATGGATATGGGTGACAGAGGTGAATTCTGCAGCCACTTTTCCTCAGTGGTTTGTGTGGCTGTTTCCAGGAGTCTTGTCAAAGAAATATTCTGCTGCACTGTCCCAATGCTGATGGGAATCCTTGTTCTTGCTGAGCATACAGACCATCACCATGGGGTTTGACGGCTTCTGAAAGCTGCACGTGCCACAGCTTTATTTAATAACTACAAAGATCAAAATTCATAAAATATTTTTGTCATTCCTATTTATTTTTTAATTTATTTTAAAAAGCCTGTTTTCTAAAACAAATACATACAAAGAAGCTAACACTAATATGCTTCTTTTATTTCTTGGAGAGAAGAAATGTAATCAACAAAATCAAAAGCTACTGGAACCATTATTGTAGCAGAAAATTAAATTAGTTGTTAATTCTTTCATGGATGTAATTCTGGCCACTGCAAATCCCTCCTTAGGTATTTTGTATGAAGTGAGTAAAAATTCATGGCATGGATAAAAGCTTTGTCTATTTTATGAGCAACAGGCAAATGATCCAAATGGTACTCATAAAGCAAATGGTTCCCAACTCTAAAAGGAGGAGAAATGTATTTAAAAGCTGCTGGAATGAACCACGAGCAAAGCCAATTCCTCTGTACAAAGAGGTGTGACTTCCATGAAAGTTTTGTGAATCCCCCACACCACACACAAGGGAGAGACTCGCTTCTTGTGTCTACTCAATAATAACAATAAAAAGAAAATAAATAAAATAAAACTTAAAAAAAGAAAAAAAAAAAAATTGTGTGCTTGGTCTGCTGAGAGCTGCTGTGGGAGGAGTTGTGTCAGCAGAGAGGGAGCAGAGCAGCCCAGAGCAGGGTCTGTGTGCAGGGCCAAAGGGCAGTGAGGCAGAAAGAGCCACATCTGGCCCCTGATAGCAGCGGGGGAGAAGCTGGTACCCATTAGCAGCAGGGCAATTTCACACAGAGGTTCCAGGCTGGGGAACAAGGAGCAGGGGTTTCTGTGCCCAGGGAGGGATTTGTGCTGCCATGGATCCCTCTTGCCTTCTCTGCTCAAGGCTGGGTCTTGGAAGCAGCCAGGTTTTGCTGGGAATTTTGAAACAGCTCTGCAATTAGACAAGAAAATAAGAGCTGTAGCTCTTTGTCAGGCTCATTTCTTCTTCTTTGTGGTGGGGGTTTTTGTTCTTGTTTTTACAGTCCTGTTTTTTTAGCGGTTTTTGGCTGTGGCTGATTAAGTTCACAGAGCAGTATGACATTGACATTGTAGGAATTCTTTTTTTTATGGCCATGCCTTTTAACTTGTAGTTTTCTGCATTTTTTTTTTCCCCCTGTGAACTCAGTGAATGGAAACTGATATTACTGCCTGCAAAATAAAGTACCAGAGACTCGTTCCGATAAATTTGGGACAAGACCTTTGCAGATAAGGAACATGTGTGGGAGTAGTTGCCCAAATAGACTTGTCATTGGTTTACAAGCTTTATGTAAATGCTAAATACCATGTATTCTTGTGGTTATGTGTTTTTCTTTTTTGCTGCTTTGCCTGATTAAACATTTAGCTGATAAACCCTGTCAAGGCTGTTCAGAGCTGCTGCGGTTAAGATTATGTATTTATAGCCTCTAAATTTACAGTCCATTATAAACAGGACAATTTAAAATCAAAGTAATCTGTGATTGTTTAAATTGTTGAGGTTGCTGGTGCTGAATTTTGTGTGGAGGTGACATGAAATAATATTGATCACCATGGTTCTGAATCAGAAACAAGTTGTTTCCTCCAGACCTTGGCGAGGTGGGATTGGTCTCTTCTCCCAGGTAACAACTGGCAGGGTGAGAGGAAATGGCCCAAAGGTGTGCAAGGGTTTAGATGAAATGGCAACAAAAACTTCTTCACTGAAAACACTGGAATTCAGCTGCCCAGGGAAATGGTGGAATCACCACATCTCCTCTGACTTTAAAACCCCCAGGATTCTGCCATTACTGGGAAGATGAATCTAGAGAGAGACAATAGGGATTTACCCTTTTCTTGTTGAAAAGGAACAATGCTTAAGTTAAAACTGCAGTAGTGGCAAGTAGAGAGGTTTGCCAGCATGACAGGTACAACAAAACTCCCACTCATCAGTTGCAGAATATTTCTGATTTAATTTTCTTTTTGGTGACTCCTACATCACTGTCTAGTATATGTCTCCCTGCAATGCTTCATACAAATGGTTCCTAGAGGTGTTCAACAGGATAAGATGTGAGAAGGTGATGTTAGTGCTGCAGCTTTTTATTTGTTTATTAATTTTAAGAACTCCAAGTGCTTTTAGTCGCTGAAGATAATGGCTGCAAAACCAGGATAAAGCTGCATTTATCTTCCTGGCCCAAATGTAGCATAATTACTTTAATGAACACGTTAATTTATCCCCTCTCCTCATGCTCTTCCTCTTACACAGTTCACAGTGTCAGTGGAAACTGAGACAATGATGACCCTCTCCTCAAAATTCTCTGGGAGGGTCGAGTATCTGAGGACACTCGTGTGTTAAAATAAACTACATCTCACACCAACAAGGCTTTATTACCACCTGGTGTAGAGGTGGGGCATTCAACAGCACTGGGCATCACAAGCAACAAGGTCCAGGCCAAATACAACCATTTGTGTCTCAAAGGGAGAAGAGGATTCTTCTGAATCTATTGTTTTATTTCCCCTTTATTTGTGTGCAGAGCACAGTCTGGTTTTTATTTTTTATATATTTTTTTAGCAAAATTACTTTTTCTGGATAGGCAAAACCACTCAGACTCAAATCTAATTACAAATGATAGAGTGTAGGGTGGTTTTGTTTTGGTTTTTTTTCTCAATTTTAAAGAATCACTTTATAATCTTGGAACAGTGGATAACAACATCCCTAATCCAATATTTTAGCAGTAAATACGTTTGATGATGGGAATTGCTCCACTAATCTTATATCCCTCCATAGTATAGTTAAGAAATCCACAGGGGGTTTTACTAATCAGTTTTTGTAAAGTAAATCAAGTCATGTAATTCTTGTTCCCTCCAAATGCCCGGCGATGCAGACACAGCCATGTGCAGCACTCCTTGCCCTTTTCATCAGTTCTGAGCCCTAATCTGCAGCCAGGCCTTCCCCTGAGTATTTCTGGAGAGAAAAGTCACCAAGCAGCCTCTGACAGAGATGTCTTATTAGGGGAGCTGGCAATTCACCTTGTTCCCCTCACCTCCTGCTCACAGGCAAAAAGCTGCCAATATTAAACCTAATCCAACCACATTTGCTGCTCCATTCCTGATAAATATGCTTGAAGGTACTTATTTAGGCACTCATTTTATTGACAAGTGAGATATATTGCAATATGGCTTGTGGTTTGATCTCGGCTTTAAAAACATTTAAAATTAAAATAGGTTGTTGTTTTTTGGTTTTTGGGGTTTTTTTAATTATAAAAAGAGTGTTTTAATTTAAGAAAAATATTAGCAACTGTGGTTAAATGTTTGAAGAGAAGCAATTAATAAGAATTCTGTGCATATTTTGTTCCTGCAGTTCATGGGTATTGAATTATTGTTCATGGAGTCCTGGGGTGCTCTGTTTGCTTAAGTCACAGCTTGAGCCTTTAGGACTCAAAACCAGTCAAAGTCAGAATGAAAACAAAGCTTTGTTGCTGGTTTGGTGTCTTCAATAGAAACTAACCACCTAAACAGATTTATATAGTCTATTCTATAACCCAGGTTATATTCAGTATTTTAGCATCCATGTGCTTAAAATATTCCCATTTTATTTGATGCCTTATTAAATTCAAATATTCCTTAAATATATTTCTTATTTAATGGAACTTAAATTGTAATCCGAGAGCTAATGCAAAAGACTTGATGAAATTAAAAAAAATAAAAATAAAAATAAAAAAACCCCACAGTAATAAAAGACCAGATCAGAGGAGAATGTGTGGGGGTTCTAAGTGCAATTAGAATTGCCTACATAAATATCTGAACAGTTTTTGAGCACTCCAGCCTTAAAACTTTTGTCTTAACTGATACTTTATCTCTTCAAATGGAGGCCTCCCAAAGCTTGAAGCCAGCTGGAGGCAGACAGTTGTTTTGGAGTTATCTGAGTACCTGCAGGAAGAGAAAAGAAAGCACACTAATTATTCCTGACCTCCTGAACAAATGATGTGTCCAGAAATGAGGGTGCAGTTCTGGAAGGTGACTCAGTGGAAAGGGACATTGACAATTTCTTGTCTGTTGGAAGTTTCCCCTGATTCCAGTTAGTGTGGAATAGAACACCACCAACTCGCCACATATAAACCAGTATATCAGCCTGTAGTAGGCCACTGGGAGTATTCAACTGTAAAATAAAAAAGGTAATTACAAGATATTTGCAAATAAAATCTTAATTCTAATTAAATCCAGACTTACTCTGCAGCGGAACAGGGTTGCTGACATTACCTGGCCAACAGGAAGAACTCTATTTGTATTAACCTAGTAGGATTTCAGACATGCTTTACATATATATAAAATATTTTTTCAAGATCCTGTTTTGCCACAGTGCATGGCAGAGGAGGTCAGTCGCTGATGCAGCTGAGAAGTCACTCAGAGAAAATAAGGACAAAAAAGAAGGAGACTCAGAGCTGTGAGCACTGAATTTGCTATTGATTTCAGCAGGGGAGACTATTACAAAAACAGAATATAATTCCCATTTCATTTAAGTTTATCTGTCTGTTTTCCAAACCAACTCGTGATTCCATGATATAAAAACCCTCTCAGTTTGAGCCAGTGGAGAGTTCCCTCACGAGTTAATTACCAGCACTGAGGCCAACCCAGGCAGGTTCCATGCAGCTGAGTCCAGCAGCACTCCTGGGGCTGGATCTCATCCCTGTCACACTGCTCCCTGTGCCCTCACAGCCCAAACACCACAGCTGCTCCACGGAAAATTAGCCCACAGCAAAGGCTTCAGGTCCTCCTCGAAATATTTAAATTGTTTCTAAGTAATTTTCCTTGTGGAATAGCTTTTCCTTGTTTTGTCCACCTTGACAGCAATGTTGTCATCTGCCTGTTGTTGGCATGGTCACCACACAAAGAGTGACACCATAGAAGTTCAAAAGCCTCCTTTATTATGGCTGCATTCTGTCTTTTATACAGTTTTTTACAGACCTCGAGGGCAACTTCTAATTGGTTAATAGCTTTCTTGTTAATTATTCTATTAGTTAGTAAAAGATATTTTACTTGTCTATCAAATCTATCTATTCTCGGATTATTTACATATTTTCACTGCTGGTTCTCATGGGATAAATTCCTTGTTATTACAATATCTTTCACCCTCAGAATAAATTGCTGTGTTGAGGGAACTTCTCATTCTCAAAATGTGGGAACTTACAGATGGCCCATTAGCTGCACTTAGATGAAACGACAGGCCAGCTTTTTACCCTATTCCTACATCTGCCTAATTCCTTTGGCTCACACTGTTAAATCTTTCCTTTCCTCTTGCTTCTGACATGTCAGTGTTGCTATCCCAGACTCAAACAATGGGGCAAAGAGGAAAGAATTGGTAGGAGGAGCAGGGAGCTCAGCTATAGAGCATCACCTGGAGCCTCAGCCCGGTGTGCATGCAAAGAGGAAACCCCAAAACAACATCAGTGTGCCTTGGGCTGGGGCTGCAGAGAGGGGACTGTGCTGCTCAGAGCAGCCGGGGCATTTATTCTCCTTTTCCCTCACGCTGAGCTGCAGGAGATGGGCACTCAGCAGTGAAACATCCAGTGACATTGTTTAACAAGGGCACGTAGACAGCTACTCCTTCATCTTTGGAGATGCACGGAGCCCTGCCCGTGTCTGAGTAAATCACACAGGCTTTCTGCTTTCAGAAAATGGAGATGAGATCTGTGAGGTGCTCAGTTATCCATGGGGATGCTCAGAATGGCTCTCCTCCCCACAGTATTTCTCTGCCATCACCCCCTTTTTGGCAAGGGAGCAGAAACAGCCTCCTTATCTAGGAGAAAGCTCCGAGTATCAAAATCATTAAGTGCCATTGGAGTGTAACTTGCTGTGAGCTGTCCTCACCTTGCATAAATCTTCAAATGGGAAACATAAAGGAGCTGTGATTGATTGAGGTGTCGCTTTCCCTGTGTCCACCTGGCTGTCAGTGGCAGTGAGCTGCTAAGGGAGGCAGGAGCTGTGCACAGGAACGGATCCATCCTCTCCTCTGCTCCGCCAGCCTTAGGGATTTATGCACCTGGGAGTGAGGGGAGCAGCTTGAAAAGCCCTTGAAAAACATGAGCATAATAAAAGTCTCTCCAGTGTTGTGTTTTAAATCTTAAAAATGGTATTGGCTTCCATGCAGATCTTTGGATGAAGAGTGATTGAGGGAAAGCTTTTGGAAGTTTTGGGTTTTCAACTCTTAGTTGATCTCCTGATGTTTTCTTTCCCAGACTGTTTTTAGGAAACTTGTAACCATTTTTTTTTGGTGTGCTATGGTGGGGTTTTTGTTTGTTTGTTTTCTTTTTTGTTTTTGCTTTTGTTTTCTTTTTTTAAGTGTAAACTTTTCCAATGTTTAGTAAGAATATTATGTCCTAATTCCTGATGAATGAGAAATACAATTTTTTCATTCTGGATAGCAAAGACAAGCATAAAGTTTTGTCCCAGGCAATGACAGAAGGAGGCACTAAGTGCGCTGTGAGCTCTTCACCTGCAGAGGTTCACTCCAGTTGTGACTCTGTAACACTCAATATTTTACTATTGGTCCCAAAGGATGGAGGCAGAAACCCAGCGTCGGGGGGCAAATGATTCATAAATGCCATTAAGGCTCCCAAACTCTCTCTCACACATCTTCAGTGTTGAAAGAGATTTTGCCTGATTTTAGTTAACTGAAATGTGGGGTTTCACCAGTCCATTAAGTTATATGATTATTGTTTTGTGTCTGTAGTGGAGATGGTGGCTCTGGGTTGCTCACCCTCTCAGGCAGCTCCTCATCTGCAAAATCAGTTGTTTTTCTTGAAGGATGTTTTATGGTCTGATTAATTTTTTGGCTGGAAATTGTTGCATATAAAGCAGATACGCTCCAGCTTGGTGCCCCAGTGCCCATAAGGTAATGGGTATTATGGACTCATTCAATCCCAAATGAGATTAACACCACTGCTCTCTCCATCTGCCTTTCAGAAAGAATCCAATAAATGACAGGGGGAGATTATCAGAGTCAGCATTTGCAGTGGGTTTTATTTTCTACAAGGAGACAGGAACTCTCTCAGAAGGTGCAGGTGCTGCTGTTCCACTTTGAGTCCTTTTAGTTTAGGGTAGCACTGCCCCTTAAAATGGACATTTGTCACTCCTCATGAGTTCACTGGGCAGGAAAGTTGCAAAAGGCTTCTTGCTAAGATTTTATTGGTTTTCTTCAACTAAAAGGGATTTCAAACTAGAGAAGTACTGAAAAATAAAAGATGCTGTGGAGACTTTTCCTATTCTGACAGCTTTTGATTGCAGATTGCAGTGCTGATCTGGGAATGTCAGAGTCCAGCCTGGCCACAAGGCTCCCCTGCCTGATCTGCATCCAAGTGTCTGTGAAATGTGCAGGGACACAGGTGTGCCCTCTCATACTCAGTTCAACAAATGAGATCTTCCTCCAGACCTCTTCTTTTTTTCCTTGTGTTGTCCCATTTCATATTTCTGCAAAGCAGGAGCAGTTACTGATTTTCAGGCTACAGGAGTTCCAGTTTCTGTCCCTCTGGCTGAGCCTGCCTCTGTCCCTGTCCAGCAGCACAAGTTTGTGCCACAGCTGGAGACAAGTTACAGGGAGTCTCAAAAAGATGGTGGCCTGGACTCAGTTGTCACTGAAATGCTGTGTCCAGCCTCCACTCTGCCTGCTTGGAAATGAAGGACACAGATGAACAACAGAATCCAAGTGTTAACTCAAAGTAAGCTCTAAAATAGAATTTTATAATACACTATTTGTCTTTTCTTAGAAAACAAAACGTTTTTGGTTGGCAGCTAACTCTGCCTTGAAGAGGGAAGGGAGTCTTTCAGTGTATATAATTCTTTCTATGGATGAACTTCAGCATGCTTCCATGCTGTTATGAGTACAAACTGGATTTTGCTGGAATTTTACACACTGGTTCAAGTTGAGTTGTTCACTAAGCTAAATTAGGGAAAATGCCACTACAAAAGGATCCCAGGGTCCAACCAGTAGGTGCTGGTGCTGCAGATCAGCATCTGCAGTTTGGAAAATGATCAGCAAAACTTTACATTTTGGCTTTGTTTTGAAATGCCTTTATGGTTTCCCAAACACCACAATTAATTGTTGTGCATGGCGCTGTTTTTCTAACTCTAATAGATACTACAACTTTCCCAGACTCAGAAAAGAATTAATGTTGCAAACAGTCTGACAGTGGTTGGTGTTTGCAGCAGAATTCATCATCCCTGAAAAGATGCATATTCTACTGCTTTGTTTTGAAATCCATAAATTTTCACAGTACTTTGTAATGCCCTGAATTTCACTATATATCTGCAGGACAGATGGTGTAAACTATGAACCGAGGCAGAAATTGCACTTTGCTTTATTTGTCATGCCCTCTCTTTGTGCCGCTGTTCTCCCCCGGATTTTATTCTAAATTCCTCTTCACTCTTCAGCAAAGACTCACATAAATTCTCAGGTTGCCACTTGTGGAAACTTCCTCAGCCAGGGAGCCCAGAGTCAGTCATTGCCATGGACAAGATTAGTTCTAGGTGCTTATCTTAAGTTAAAGGTTTTCAGGGCAATATAAGTGCTATTACCAGATTAATTAATTACTTATCACCAAAGTATTTGCACTGTGGGGACATTTTTGTACTGTCTAGCGTGTTGTTGATCTAGTAATATTTCATACTTATATTTTATTCTCTGAATTCCTATGGTGATTTCCCTATAAGAAAACCTGATTTTTACAGTGATCTTCTGTCATGTAAATGTTAAAATTTTCTCCTTCCCAAGTTTTATTTTTGGATATTAAGGATCATTTCACAGAATCAGTTAGTTTGGAGAAGATCTCTGCTCTCATCAGGTCCAAGACCCATGAAGTCTTTGGCATCCACAGTGGATTCTTGTGTTTTATCTGTGCTGATTTGGTTTCCCTGTTGAGCAGCCTGCCTGGGAGGTGGTGCTTGAGGCATTCAGGTCCCAGTGAGAACAAAGCTCTTGGATCTTTTGAATTCTGATTGTTTTTTCTTTAACTGCTTTCATACATGTGCCTAACACACAGAGCTCTGTCTATTCAAGTAAAAGTGAGGATGCTCTATGATCTGTTTCATTCTTTCTATTTCTGGATTTACAAGTGTTGTGACTTGGAAACATCTGAACTTTTTTTTTTTTTTTGTGAGGAGCAGCAGTGAGAGAGGGAAGAGTTTTCTGGCTTTCTCTTTTCAGAGCACAGCTAAAATGCTCGGCTTCTGGGCTTGGCAGTTTTACAGCAACTTGATAAAATAAAAATAATCGTGCCATCACTATTTTATCTTCCTCCTTTGAGATGTGCTTCCTTCAGAATTGCTTCTTCCTTTCATATTTGTGGCACTGTGCTCAGCAGCGTGGCAGGCTGTTCACAAGCTCTGCCAAGCTGAGGATTCTAGAGAAAGTAAACAACTCAGTTGGAAACAAGGATAGCAAAGAGTTGTGGAGCCTCTAAGAAGCAGAGATATGCTGCTGTATTATACAAGAGCTCACTTAATGGAAAAATGCTGTTTTCCCCTTCGAAGGGAGGAATCTCTCTTGCTGGCCATTGTGAAATAAGCCTGACGTGCCCAGCACTCTGTGCAGAAAACTTCTCTACCAAGTTGTTTTGTAGCACTCATCCTGATTGAGGAAAACAAAACAAAACAAAACAACAAAACAAAAAACAAAAAACACCCAAACAACAACAACAAAAAAAAGGGAAAAAACCCACAACCCCCCAAAAAAACCCAAAAAAACACCCAAAAAACCCCCAAACAAACCAAAACCAAAACCAAATCAAACCAAACCAAAACAAAAACAAAACAAAACAAAACAAAAAAGGATTTTTGGCCTTCAGTTGGAAGCTAAAACAATACTTACAAAGAATAAAGGCACCTGCTAGAACCACCTAGAGAGGGCTGATAGAGGAGCTGGGAAATTCCCGAGGGAGCTGCAAGATGGGCAGTAATTGAAGGAGTCTTTTCCTTCATGTGAAAAAGGTTTTCCTCACATATTCCTCAAATATTGGTTTACTTGCAAGTGATATTTATTCCGCCGGCTACAAATCCATTAGTGGTGCTTTACCCCAGCAGACTTTGTGTTTTGCAAACAGGCTTGATTTAACTCAGCAGCTTCTCAAGCAATTTGTGTATCACTCCTACCCTCACCAAACAGCAGTGAGATGAAAGGCAGCTCTTAATTATCTTCCCAGGGAGAAGGTGGGGCTTAACTATTAAGAAACATCTTAAAAACATTGTCTAGTGCAGTTTTCCTGAGGAATAAAGATTAGTGTTGGAGGATTTCCCTCCTCCTGCCTCTTCTGTGCTGTTCCTGTGCAGGCTCTAACTCTTCATTCCGTGTCTCCACAATCTGAGAGAGAGGAAGTTCAGCTTAGACCCCAGAATTATTGCTTTTAAAGTTCATCCTTAGGTTTGTGAGGCCCTGAGACATTTATATTAGTTTAGGGGCCTGCAGGTAACTCGTGCTGTATATTTTGCTGAATTAATTCATCCTTCCTAGAAGCATACTTCAGGTCTTCAGGAATAAGTTTTCCCCGGAAGACCTTAACAGATGTTTCTGACCATTTTTTTCCAGTGGTATCTCTTTGCTTTAGAAACCTCAGGATGTGTCTGACACTGCACGTTTAACACAGTGATATGACTTGCACTCAGGTACCAGAATTATTGGACAGCATGACTTAAATAGGTAGCTTTTGAATAGGTACCAAAAGGTACAACTTTTTGGGCAGGAAAACTCCTGTTCCGCTTCTGTGTTGTCCTGAGAGATGATATTTTTAAACAGGGCTAGCCAAGTGTATCTTAAACCTGTTTTAATAACTACCACAACAATTATCCAGGTCCGTCCTTGGTGATGTTCCTTCTCCAAATAAACCGAACCGAAGGGAAGGGTGGCAGTCAGGATGGTAAAAGAACAGAACAGAATGAAGAGCACAAATCAGCTTTTTTGGTGGTGCTGTAGCAGAAACAGGGCAAACCTGTGTTGGTAGTAGGAACACACAAAACAAAGGATGCAGCAGAAGACCAAACAAGAAGGGCTGCAGAAAAATAAATGCTTTTGAATTAGTCTGTTTAGCCATGATAGATGCCTTGTCAACCTGCTGCACCTAAAAGCTAAATACATGAGTTGGAGAGGAAAAAAAAATAAAAGCCAATTGAAGAAAATCAATCATTGGGGTGTAGGCTATTAAATGTTGACAAGTGGTAAAGGCTGGTTATACTGCTCTAAAACTTTGGGGGATAGCAAAACACCTTTGAGTAAACTTAGACTCTTTAAATCAAAAATGAGAGTTTGTTGTTTTTCTTCGTGGCATGATATGTCAGGGGCCAGTATTCTCAGAGACTGTTACACAGTGTGAAATTACTGGTTCAATCAGTTCTTTATGTTTCTGACCTTGAGATCCAGATCATTACAGTCGATGCCCCTGACAGAACTGCAGAGTCCAGAACGGGTTCAGGTTCTGCAACAATAAAAATCTGATTTTTAGTATTTATTTATTTATTTATGTGTTTATTTATTATTTTTTATTTTTTAGTTAAGTGACCAGCAATAATGTTAACACCAAGTGGTAGTCAGGTAACTGATTAATTTCATTCTGTAGGGAGCAGTGCACAGAAAGGCCACACAGCTTCTCCATTTGTTCTTCTTCTACAGCCAAAGAATTTGCCACACAATTGCATGAAAATGCAAACTTGGAGTCCTAAGGAGACAATGCTTCAGACTCCTTGGAATTGCTTTCTTAAAATAACAAAGCTTCCATTGATTTCTACTTCCCCGATATATTTTAGACTGTAAGGTTTAAATTGTTTAAATTTATATAGAAAGGACGTGGGGTGTGTTAACAGCATGGAGACCCAGGGCTTCAATTGCCTGTTTCCTTGTTATTGATCTGACTGGGTTATTTGGTGGTTCTGCCTCTTCCCAGGGGCTGAGGACTGATGATCAGCATTTGCTGGGTGGATGAAAAGGAGCTGGTGACCAAATTTAACTGCAACAGCCCCGTGTCCTCTTGTCAGTGCCTTGGAAATGCAGTTCTTATGCCAGTCAGTTGTGCTAGAATACAGTTATGTGACACCAGTGGTGTTAGAATAAATCAAGGGGTGCTAGGTGATGGACAGTAGTCATCACTTAAAGGCTTCACTCACCAGATCTACCAGGGAGAAACAGGAAAACAAAGAGCAGAAGCCTGATGTGTCTAACCCTGACTGTCGGCGAGTTTTTCAAAGAGATGATTTCATCTCCCTTGTAATTTGTGTCCTCTGCTGTTTTTCCTCTGAGATGCAGTGCTGGGGTATCATGACATATCTGAGCCTTTGGCACACGCTCTGGTGGGAGGATTGTGCTGAACAAAATTGATCCCAGATTGTGCTCTGGGATCCCAGGAGAAACTGCTCCAGGTCCCTTCCAAGGCTGTTCTGATCTTTGGGTCAGTTTTTACAAGGCAAGGGCAGGTGGGTGTAAAAAGTACTTGCTTAAATCATTACTTTAGTATTCTTCTGAAAGTCCTTCTGGCAGGGTGTTTACCTCAGAGTTAGCCACAGTTTCCTGACAAAAAGAAGGAATTGCCTCTGAATAAAAGCCCGCTGGAAACAATCAATCTTCCAGAGCAGCAGCGAGCTACTGGAACAGAGAGCAAAAAGTTATATTGTGTATTATATGGCCTATTAGTGACTCCTAGGCATGGCTGCAGAGGAGTCAAGGCTTCTTTTCTGTGCACTGGAAGGAACTAAATATAAAACTGCTAATTAGGCCCAGACAAAATTAATTTTACGGCGTGTTTCCTACAGGTAACATCCCATGGCCGTGGCAGATTTTATGGAGAAATTAAGGCCAGGTGAAGAAATGGCACTGCTGTTGTGCAGTTGGTTTTCCTTGAAAACAAATAACACAGGATATTCTGTGGTGACCTTGCCTGCATGAGGCAGAAGGAATTTTTCAAATGGTAGTTGAGGTTGTGAGGGTTTTCCAGTTTAATTGTGGTTGCTGATGAAGTTAGCAAGGAGGTGCAGAAATGCTCCTTTTGCCTCTGTTACCTGCCAGAGCCCGTTCATTCAAGATCCTGTTAGTAAAGCTGTAGTTCAAAAGGCAGCTTCAAAGCACCAGGTGGGACAAAGGCCCAAGAGAGCCCCCCATGTCAGGAGGGATGTGTTGGGTATCCAGTTATCCTTCCCTGAATTGTTGGTGTGTGTCACCCACAGGCATTTGCAATCCCTGCGTGTGGAATGGAACTTTAAAATTACTTTAAAACAAAGAATTTCTAAGCTTGTAATTGGATTTTGTGTTTGTTTGTTTGTTTTTCTTCTGCTCGTCGTCTCCTTGATGAAATTTTGTTTTCTTATACTAATTGTTGTTCAAGAAACCCAGATTGGATTTTCTTCTTATAATGACTTTGGAGATGCAAAAGAGTAAGGAGACTCAAAACATTTGAGGAAGGCAAAGACAACAAGAACTGTAGAAATTCCTTACATTTGTCCACAATTTTTAGTCTACGTTCTTTAAATTCAGGGAACTGGAAAAGTTTAAGGGCTTGTTTCACTGGTAAAATCTTTACTTTAAAATAGATCCTTGATGTCATGCATGAGATAAATCATAGCAGGGGTTGTTTTGACACTCTGGAGTGTTGTTATATTATGCACGGGTGTCCCAAGAGATCTTAAAATTTAACAAGCAGAGGCCAGTGTGAGTAATGAAATGAGGCAGCAGTGTAGCCATTTCAATTACACTTTTATTACACAGCCATTCTTCCTGCAGTGCTTTAGACTTTGTGCAGTGCTTACCAGAGGATGAAGTGCTCGGTGTGAGGGAAGGGGAGCTCTGATTTTCTGACTGAGTGGGCAGTGTGATTCCAACTGGCTTTGACAGCAGGGCTGGGGCTGCAGCTCTTTGCAGAGAGGGGATGCTCTGCTCAGCTGGAATGGTGAGACCCTGCCCAGAGAATGACAACAACTGAATGATAATTATTAATATTGTTAGCAGCAGAGGTTTGGGTTCTTCTGGTTTGCTTTGAAGATGATGTTTCAATTCTATAGGTAGCAGTGATTACTTTTTTTTTTCCTCCTCCCCAGCAGGCCACTACAACAGCTTTAATATTAATCATGTTCCTTATATTTTTTCACTTCTTATCTCATAGTTATCAGCTTGTATGATGAATTATTCCTGGGTGTTTATTTCTAATATAGGCTATCATCTAGAAAAGCTATTAAATGTTTTGAGGAGTTCTGATGTAACTTCTACTTTAGATTATGAATAAAAGTTCTCTTTTCATGTCCACAACAGCCAACAAGCATGTTATATGTAGAAATACATAGCTGAACATCTGAAAGTTTAAAGCATCTCTCTCATTCATTCCATTTTAGGGATCAATTTGAAGGCATCAAAAGGGATCCTGTTAAAATGACTTTCCATTCAAGGCTGCAACAGCAGCACCAGGCACAGGAACTCTTCTTGGGTTACTCAGGACATTAAACAGCTTTTGTTTCTGCAGTGAATTTATCTTGTGGCCTCTGTGTGCTTTGGGACAGGTACCTGAGGGTGACATTTCTTGAACCCTCAGTGTGGTCACTCTGCTAAAGCAGTGTGGGGGCAGCAAGGATTCCCTGGGCACATTTTGGACAGTGCAGGGATCACCTCTGCTCCCCTCCCGTGGAGCTGCTGCCACGTCCTGGTCATCCTGGGGGTGATTTGGGTTATTGAATTCCCCTCAGAACACACCAGCTCCCATTTTAATGCAGTGCTATTAGAAATCTTCCTTAATGCCTAACATAGTTGTCAATTTAGACCACTTGTGTCTTTCTGAGATTAGCAAGAAGGGAGTCTGTTTTTCCTGCTTTTACCAGCAGCCCTGTTAAACCCTTTCCTGAATGGAAAACTATTACAGGTCTCCACTGACAAGATGCAATTTTTCCAATTCCTGAAATGTCGTTTATAATAACGGCAATGACTAGCACAGCACACCTACAATATCTGTGTTGTGAGGGAACTCTGATTAGAATTTCAGCTGGTACCAAGGGGGCAGCTTTTTTTTGCAGAAGGAGGCAGATATGCTGCTATTCATGTCCACAGCTACCCTGGCTAGCAACGAGTATATTCATGTTTCTTCTAAAAATATATATATAAAAATTATATAAATGCAAACTGAGAGAATATTATTAAATTCTTCTGATTAGAAACAGGTGTGTAGCATTTGCCCCTGACAGAAAGTATTGCCAGGCTGTGGTGCAGTGAGAGCATATGTGGGAAAAAATTCAATTTTAGAAAACGCAAAGGAATTTTTTTTTCCTCTATTTGCTATTTCTGCTCAGAGGGAAAAAAAATAAAATTAAAAAGTGCAAAAGGCTGACAGATCTAGTGTTTGAGAGCAGAGCTGTATGTTTTTGGCCCGTCTTAGGCAGGTTTTAGTTTTTGTTTTTTGTTTTTTTTTTTTCTTTTTAACTAGCACATGTTAGAAAAAAAAAAAAAAACAAAACTCCTAAATGTGCTGGAATGTGCATGGAGCTCACAGTGCAGGTAGAATAGCTCTGGTACAGGGGTAGCACTCTAAAATTCAGGAAGTTTAGGAGCTGTGTGCAACCCTGCGAGGCTGAGGGTTGGCTCAGGAGTGGAAGCTCCTGTCCTGTTCTTTGTGACCTCAATAATTGTTGGGCACTCTTATTTTCCCTTGCAAAACCTGTGATCTGGAATTAGCCATTTATCATGCACCCCTCTTCTACTTTGCTTCTGAGCATAGAAAGGAGCATTTTGTGGGACGAAATAAAGTGAATATCTCGATGGAAAGAATTTCAATCAAAATTGCTTCTCAGCCACTTAGCCAGCCAGCCCGTTCAATTTTGGATGGATGACACACTTCCCTGCTTCCTTTCACTTTTTTTAATCATTCTCATAAAATACACCACTGCAGCATAAAGAATGTTCCATCTGACAATATGCATACGTATTTTCCAGGAATAAATTAGGACATTTCCCAATGCTCCAGCACATCACTGTTTAATATAGGCCAATAGATCAAAGGCAACCACTGTAGTTTCCCTCCTGGGGCTGTTAAAGCCACTATAAATGTGACCCTTTCTAATATGTGCTGTATTATTTAGAATGCTAGAGTTAATCTATTCAAGAAGTTGTTGAATTTGGGCTTCTTTCTAAGTTCATCTTTCTGTGGTATGGGAATAAAAGATGACTCTGGTTATCAAGTGAATTTTTTGTCACCACCTGCACCTCCCACCCTGAATTGCATTTGGATTATGAACCCACAGCCACCATTAGCAGAGCCAAGAAGTAACTTCACATTTCTTGTGCTGAGCCCTCCAATGGCTCAGGCAGCTCTCACTTTGCTGGGGAATCCAGAGAGGAAGATACAAAGGATCAAATTTTTACATTTGGGATTGATCTGTGCAAAGAAATTTGCTCATTCTGAGGGTAAACTATATTTCAGTGCTTATATCCATGGGATTTCCCTCCAATGCATGAGTAAAATTGTTGTGTGTGTGTGTAAGAGAAACCAGGACTGCTGTGTGTGGCTGGAAGAGTTTAATGGGAGTTTATGCCCCACTCGGAGAGATTCTTGTATAAAGTATTCACTGAAACATCAAACACCAACATTTAGCACAAAAATTTGTGAACTTCCCTAGAAAGTAATTGATTAAGACGTTGCATTGACTAAATAATAGCACAGTAAAAGTCATCTCACCACTGAATTATCAGAATCTTACTATGACTTTTCAATCTTTTCAAGCATTTGGGTGATGGTGTACTACTTTACTATGGAATTATTCTCACAAGGATTGGGGCAAAGAAGAACAAGTGAATTTATTCTGTTGTGGCAATCAAAATGAAAAAAAAAATCCAAACCAAATCAAGCAAATCTTTTGTTTTTAGTAGTGCTCCAGGTAAAGAAAGTCAAAAGCTTCCTAGTATCCAGTATATTGCTAGTATCCAGTAAATAGTTGTTAGATTGAGAAAGGAAGGTAAGGAAGGACAGTAAGGCATCTTTTTTTTTTTTTTTTTTTTTTTTTTACTTTGCAGTAAGAGAAATCTGGGAACGCCATGGTTCTCTTCACAATCTTTAACCCAACTTACAGCTATGTCTGTTATCTCTGGTTTCTAATTGGAAGCTGTTACTATCTCATTTCATTATGAGAACAGTAATATTTATAAATATAATAATATTTACTGGTTTGCAGGCAATACTGCTTATTTCTGTAAATTCCTGCATTGTTTTTGGGATTTTTTTCTTTTTTTTTCTTTGCCTGGTGTCCACGCTGTTGCATGTCACAGCACTGCCAAGATTGATGCTCAGCCTTGGGCTCAGGCATTAACTGACCCAACCTTCTGATTGAACAGTGCAATAGAGCTCCACAGCTCTCCATCCCTTCCCTGTCACGCACTGGAGATATTTATTATCCTCCCTCACACAATTTAGTGCACTTTGGCATATGCTCAGATAAATTACATCAAAGATTAGTGAGGGCTTTTATTTTCCCTCCCCTGGAGACTGGAATTCGGCATGGTGAAACTTCACCATTGCTGCTGTCCCCACCCACCCGTCCTGTTTAAAACTTCACAGGATGTCAGCTGAGGCATGTTTGCTTAAATCAGCACTAAAAAAAGCACCTGCAATCAGAGTTCCAGACATATTCAAGAGTGGCTGATCACAGAAATCACTTCTTTCTGCCGGTAAACACGGTGAAGTGGTTGCATGCTCGGGTTGTTAATTCAGACAGGGCTGTGTGGCAGACTTGCTGTTCCTGCCTTTCCCAGGCATGGTCTCACAAGTGTTTTGTGATTTAATGAAATCTCGAGGTGCTGAAGTAAAGCATCGAGTTCAGTGTAAACAAATCGTTTATTACATAAACAAATGAGATCCAAATTACAGTGATTTTTTAGCTGATACAGATCAGTGCAAGGTAAATAGTCATTTGCTTTACACCGTGTAGCTGCAAGAACACAAATGCATTGACGTGTTAAAGAGCAGAGGCTGCAGGTGGGGGATGATGGAGACTTGTCCCTTCCTCTGTTCAGATTGTGTCTGAGGACACAGCTCAGAGCTCCTCTCTCCACAGGGAAATCCCTCTTGCAGTCTCTCATGAGGGGTGATGTCTGTGGAGCCCTTAAATTTCACAAGATCTGCTCATTTGCTCATGCCAAAAGAGACAAAAGAACGTCAGCCTTTTTCTCCACTTGCATTTAATTTCCTTCCCTTGCATAGGTTTGTGTTTTTTTTTCTTTTTTTTTTTCTTTTTTTTAATCTGGGAAAAAATAATTATTCTTTCATGGAATCAGATCAGTCAAGAAAGGGAAAAGGAAAAAAAAATCTTAGTTCTGACCTTTTCTGACATTAATGCTACAGGGCTAAAGCTAACTCTTGGGTTATGTCCTTCTTTCTTTTTCAACTGGGTATTTCATAGACAAAAGAGTTTCTCACTGAATTCCTGTGAAGCTAGAGCCCTGTTGGCCACTTTGAGTAGTCTTTGGGAAATAATCAGGCTTGGAAAATAGGTACAGTATGTCAGAGGACAGATCCAATGGCCCAGGACTGTCCATGCACACAGACAGACACAATGTAAAATCTCTATATCACATGATTTTACAATAAATATCCTTATAACTCAGAGGGGAGTCCTGTTATTGGGGTTGATTTTTCCATTTACTGGCAGGGATGCTAAATGCTGTTTCTTCCACCTTGGTGGCCAACAGGTCCGTGTCTGGGGTGCTGGATCAGGTGTGGCTGATGTTATCAGGCAGAAAATGATGCCTGTTAGCAAGCTTGACCTTCACTTGAACTGTCAGCACTGTTAAGTTGTTGGTAATGACACACATTTGCTCCAGCTTGGTGGAGAGAATATTTTCCTGACCCAAATACAACTCTCCCATGTGTCTGTAACACAGTGCTTGTAAAATATTTTCTTTTTCCTGTGCTGTGCCTCTGATGATTAATAGTAAACCTAGTGATAAATGTGAGCGAAAGGGTGGCAATTATAATTTCATTAATCACCTAATAATTGGGGTCCAGGGCTCAACTGTGACTTTAGCTTCTCCATCCTAAGGAATTAAAGAGAAAATTTCTATTAATCACTGTGTCCCAGCTGCTGACAAGGCCTGTTCCAACAATAGCTCTAATCATTTCAAGATGCATCACAATTAGTGTGAGGAGGATCAAGGAGTTTGTCTGAGGCAGCCTCCAGTCCCAGGGGGGCTGCAGGAAGGATCCTCTCTGTTCCAACAGCCATCTACCTCTCAATGCCATCCCTTAAAGGCAGGCTTCCCTGGGGAATTATAAACCTTTCAAGCTTTTAATAAACCCCACCTGGCTGGTGGAGTCTGCTCCAAGCTGGCTGGCTGCAGTGGGATGTCCCCAGTGAAATGGGGTTGCAGCTGTGGGGTGGTGAGTGCCACATCTGGAACCAAAGGTGTTGGGATCCAGGATTCAGTCTGGTTTACTGACTCCTGCATGGAAAAAACATCTGGCTGCAACTCCCTCCCTGTGCCTCGGCCTACTGAGAAGGGTTTGAGCAGATGTGTGGCTAAGTGGTGAATTAGGAGAGAGTGCTGTGCCTGATTTTGTGTAACCAAAGAGCAGCTCTGTGGCACCATTAACAGCCAGTGTGTCCAGCCAGGCTGGAAACAGCAAATGCGTCCTGAGCTGCTGTTTCAGGCCCCCAGCTGGTAGGAGCAGTGCTTGTATAAACCTTCCAGAGGGATTCTTCGTGCTCACTGGCTCTCTTATCTGCCCTAAGTACAGAAATAAATGAAGCCACCAATGTGTGAGCAACATTCTGAAAATAAAGACTCCGTGCATTGGGAATAAATGAATTTTCCACATTCCATCTGAGGAGATAAGGCAGAGGTATCCATGTCTGAGATACTGAAGTGATGTAACTAAGGCAACTGGAATAATAATTTGACATCAGAAGGAAGCTGGTATGAATGGGATTTCAGGGAGCTGGATACATTTTCCAGAGGTTTATTTAAATTATTTTCAGGAAAATTGAAACTTGTCGGAAACATAAAAATCTATTGTTGTAAATCTCAACAAAAGCCTTTGGTTTTGAATGGAAGATTATAAGGGATCTTCCAAAAGCAAAAGCAGCACTTTAAAGATTTCCATATTAAACCTTCTAAGCCACAAATTGTGTATGACTTTAGAAGTGGTTCCATGTTGCAATGTTCACATTCTGAGCCCTTGGAGGTGCCAGGGTATGAAGCAGCCTTCCCCATGAAAAGCTCAGCTAAGCCTTGTTCTGGAAGAAGGTTGTTGAACTGAAGTTGGGAGACAATGAAAAGTAAACGAATTTTGGATTTAATGCTTTTTTACAGATATGGCAATTTTTGGTCTTCTTTGTTAATGTTGATAGCACTTTATCACGAAGGAGGAAATAATGCCGGCATCCACTTTTGGGATAGAAAACAATCACCTTCTTCATATTTGGTACGGAATGACCACCTTTAGTCTTTGCTAAGGAAAATGTTCTTTTTCATTTTTCATTTTCTGTGAAATGAAAATTCAGACAACAATTTTTTGCCTGAATGTGTTTTGCTTCCATCCCAATTTGTTAGAAATGAGCAGGCACATACTGTTTTTCCTTAGTAAGGGCTTGTATTAAGATACGAGCCCTTAGTAAGGGCTTTGCAGTAGTTTAATACTCAGTAGTGGGATGATTTTAAATACATTTATACCCCCTTTTAATTTATTTGGGTATGTAAAGAATATATAATATTGTAGGAAATTATGCAAATCTTAAAACAGTTGTCTTGCTTTGCTGATCATGCTGAAGGTCAGAGCATGGAAAGAAGTGGAAGAAAGCCACAAACCTCTTTATTAGCTCTTTTTTGTACCTCTTTTCTTCTCCTGATGTAATTTTCTCCTAACTTTCTTTCACACTCACACAGGTTTTTATATATTCTCTATAAAGAAGAAAGCAATATGATATTACACCCTGAAATGAGGACCCTGCAGATCCACACACGTCAGAATTACTCCAGAATTAATTTCCTTGATGAGGGACATTGCATGTTGCAGTGAATGCTTGTGTGGTTTTATGGGTGTGCATTTGAGACTGGCATTCTCAGGGCAGCCAATTTCCAGTACTCTTTGGGTCATGAAAAAGACTTTTTTGTGCTTTCTTCCGTGAGTACTATAAATAATGAAATTTTTGTATTCGTCCCTCTCTTTGTAGGGACTGAGAGCGGCAGCAGCCGTGATGTGGCAGGAATTGCCATTTGGGATCCTGCTGGCAAATAAATATAGTGGAGCAAAAAGGTGTCATTACAATTCCTTGTTTTGCCCAGGTCGTGAAAGGCTGTGATTCATTAGCATCAAATATGCTACAGAACATAACTGCTGCAGCCTCAACTTTTACAAAACTGGAAGGGCAAGGAAAAAAAAAGGATTTTAAGAAGAAGGGAAAGGTATGTGGGGGGGAAAAAGGAAGTCCCTCTAGCAGCAGCTGAGGATATTCATTTTCACTTGACATTGATAAAATGAATATGCAGTAAAAATGAATATGCAGTAAAGAGAAGTTATGTAAAAATCACTGTAGAGATGAATATTAGGAATAGCCAATATTCATAAACCTTTGCATGGGACTCTTTTATGTCCTTTTTGATTGTTCTTTCACTGTGTCTTCCAGTCATAAGATCCTTAGTTTAGGAAAAAGATGTGCTGTACAATTTGTGACAGGCTTATGGTAATCAAAAAATGTATAAGTTTTACTGGTTTTTTGGTTTTTTTTTTTTTTGGTGAGAATATATTGCTTTAAAACATGTGCCCTAACAAGAGGTTTGAGTGTTTTAAGCTGGGTTCAGTAGAAGCAATCCTTCAAGTATGGGGCACAATTAGGATATGAATATTTTCTTATGACTGATGTGAGGAATTTTTCTTCCCATTTACATCAACCCTTCAGACCCCTAAAACGTCTTCAACAAAGGGCAGAAGGATAATAATTACTGGTTATATGGTTCTTCTGTTTAGACAAGCAGGAGAATACGTTTTTGCATCCCCCCCATCCTACACTTGGATTAACTTTGGATTCTGGAGCTTACTCATTGTTTCAGGGTATTTAATTTGCTCTCTCAGTAAATTTTGTTGACACTTTTTTGCTTGCTGTAATTTAGGATTTCAAGTTCACCTTGAGCTAGGTCTGCATACCAATGGAGGAAATCTTTTAATTTTTTAGTTCTAATTTTTGGTGGAAGGTGTGCTTGCAAGCAGGTCCTGTGTCCTTGTGTAGAATATCAGCTCTACAGCCTTGTGCATGCCATGTTTTGTGATAAGGATTTTTAGCAAGAAGTGTTTGCTTTCTCTTTTTTTCTTTTTTTTTTTTTTTTCCTGCTGGTGCTTTCCTCTAAGGTGGCAGTTGTCTTATGTTTGCTAGAGGTTTTTTTGCAATATAGGTGCAATCTGTGGAGAATCTACATTTCCAATAAAAGTAATTCGTATGTCAAGTCATGGCGATGTTACAGATTGTAAATTTTGACTTTACTGCCAACCTCTGCCTTATTTTCCTTGCTGCTCTGTGCAATCCTCTATTGAGCACAATATTGTCACTGTTATTCTTTAAATGGTGTGGGAACATAATTTCAGTACTAGAAGGGTAAAAATGTCTCAGTATCTCTTTCTTATTGTGTTTTTTGACTCGTTCCACTCTGCAGTGCTTTTTTACTCTAACAAAGCTGGCACTGGCTGGCAAATGCAGTATCTTATTAGAATCTCATTAGCATTCCTTTTTAATGTGTGCTGCAATTCAAGTATCAGAGGGGAGCTCCCTTGCCCAATTAGTGTCATTGCTTACCTGAAGACCGTTACAACACAGAGTGGTTTTATTTATTTGGTCATGACTGCCGTGGCAGCTGGGAGCCCCAGCCCTGTGCTAGGTGTGAGAATTATTCCAGGAATGGAGTTTTCCTGAGTATTTCTGTTGACCTTCACCTTTCCCATGCCCACTGCAGAGGTTCCCATAAGATAAAGGTGATGGAGCCTGGGAAGCTCCTTTGGTGTCAAAGCCCTTTTGCCATTCAGGCAAAAGGAACATTTTGGGGTTAAGGGAGGCTGTGTGGGGTGCCTCTGGTCCTGCCAGAGGGGCACATCCCATGGAACAGACTGGTCAGTTCTGTGGTTTAAAAATTACTTATCGTTGATTTGATAGGGGTGGGTTTTTTACTTGGTTTTGTTTTGGTTTTGTTTTGGGTTTTTTTATGTTTGGTAGGTTGGTTGGTTGGTTGGTTCACTGGGGTTTTTTTGTTGGTTTTTTTGGGTCTCTTTGTTTTGTTTTGGGTTTTTTTTACTATAGAGGCTGTATGAGGAATATCAAGCCATTAACTCAGTTTTATAAAATATTAGGTTAATGCAATCTGTCAGAAATGAAGCTGCATTTACCCTTCCCCTTTACTGGAGACTCTGCCAGGCAAAGTGCCCAGGACTGTGGGAGGATGAGGATGAACTTTTCCTCTTCCTAAACCCATGCCCAGTGCTGTAAACATGTGAGGGAAGCTGCTGAAGGCAATGTGAGTTAATTCTGAGGAGCTGTCCAAAGCAGAAAGATCCCTGCAGCCCAGCAGATGGGCTGATGGGGCACTTGTGATTTATCAGTAAATTTGTGACACCCTCTTGATTTAAACTCTGCCTGGTGCAATTCTGCCTTGGAGCACAACCTCAATGAAGTTGGCTTCAGGTCTATAACAGCACAAATATAAACAATGTGTCTCCCCAAAACTCTCCCAAATGTTGACTACTAATCAAGATTTGCATGGAGATGGGTGTACTCAGCCATCCACACGAGCTGTTTGAGAGTTTCATATGTTTGGTGTATTTGCATTATTTAAAATTTAAGCTCTACATCTAGTTTGGGGAGGGTGTGCACAATCCTCATTTAAATTGGTAAGGATCCATATTTCAGATGCATTTTCAGAATTGCGTGACTGCTAATTTTAGGAGAGAGGTAAAATGCCTAAATACCTTTGAGGACCAGACAAGAACTATTTTTTTTTTTTTTTTAAGTCTTTTACTTCTTTTATGAAAATTCAAAACTTGCTGGAATTTTCCTCTTGAGCTAGGAGAGTCTCAAGCTTTTTTAAATTGAAAGAAAAGTTAGGAAAGCACTTTTCCCATTACCTCAGAATTAATATTTTATTTATATTACTTGCATGAAGTGTATCTCCATCAGTCTGAGATCTATGGTCAAGTGTATTCTTTCCATTTAACTGCAAGATTTCAAGATTCTCTGGGGATGTGATATCCAATATTTCTATTAAAAGAGAGCACATGCAATAGAGTCTGACTTCCCTAAGGAGGAAAGAATGAAATCTGTCTGGATTGCTCTGTAGATTCAAAAGCAAAAGGGGCAGGAGGAGGGGAGATGTGATATTTGTGTTCCTTTAACAGCAAGACTTGGTCACACTGGTGACTTTCAGCGTTGGGGTCACTGGTTCTGGGGGAGGTGACCAGCTGAAACGACCGATTTCACATTTTGTGACAGCAGAGAGTGATGTAGGTCCTGGCATTTCCAGCCTGTGGACACTGGGAGTTTTCTGACTACACTTTGGCCAGGACTTCTCTTTTTGCTCTTCTGAAGCACCAGGTATCTCTTAAGCTCACCTTGAACCTGTGTGTGTGCCATCAGGACTTTTTTTTTTTTGTCACTGAGGGGTTGGTTTGACAGAATCCTGCACCTGAGTCATGCCCTGTGTTGGTACAACATTACATTTAACAATGATTTAAACTTGGCAGGAAAAGGCAAACCTTGTGACCAGAAATCCAGTCATCAATATCAAACAGTGAACTACCTCCCAACATTTTAAACTAATACATCTCTTTGCATTGCATCAGAATTTCTCACAGACGTGGTGAAGTAGGAATTGGTAGTTGAAGCTTCTGGGTGGCAACTCCATGAATTGTTTCCAGCTTTTAGATGGGGATAAGCAACCTGTATTTCTATGGAATTTTCACACCAAGTTCCTTCTTTGCCACCAGAAGGAGAAAGAAACTTGTCTATAGCAGCCCTCACTGGGTTTAGTACTGCTAATTAGTTTCTAGTAGTTAATGGCGTGGGTGAGATTATGGAACTGAGCCAATGGAGCAGTGTTTCACCAGACAAGATTTAGTGAAATGTTGGAAAAAGTTAGTAAACAATAACGAATAAATGGCAGCTCAGATTGAGTGTAATGCTCTTTCTTGCAGGTTTGATAGTTTCTGAATACCAAGGGTTAAAAAATATTACTATTAATTGTCATTTATTTCTTGTGCAGCTATAATTATCACTTAGTTAAAAATTAGTTAGTGTTTCTTCTGAAATTAGGATCTTGCTAAAGATTATAGAAACCCTTCAGACTGAAACTCATTTGAAACAGAAAATTCAGTGTAAACTACATGTGATTGAAGATGAGAAATTTTTCCCAAGCTCCTTTTGTCTGATATAAATGCACTGATTTCTGTGAAACAAGTATTTTAAAGTGCCAACTCTTTGATACTCATCTTGTGAGCAGTTCTCAATCTGACTTTATTTTCCCACCAATAATGTATTCCGTGCTGTTTGGAAACTGCGTGCAGCTGGCAACACCACTTTGAAATATTCCGATATTAAAACGTAGCACGCAGTGATAAAGGCAGCTACAGAGATGTTGATTTAACTGTGGCAAAAATTAGTGGCTAGAAGCTGGAATGAAATGAGAGGGGCTCTGAGACAAATGTGATAAAATGATGATGGGTTTGGCCTTTGCTGCAAGGGCACCTGTGTCAATGTTAGCAGTGAAAGGACTTGATCGATCCTAAATTAGCCTTGCCTTGCCCAGGTCCACAGCCTGGTGCCCTTATTTTTTATGAAGAACAAAGGTTTTACAGTAGAGTCATCTCTTCACATTCATGATAAACTGTGAAACACTGGCATAAGCTCTGTGGCCTTAATTATGGGACTGGGAGAAAAAAAAATCAAATAAAATACCAATGTAAGAGTTTAATAGAGTCAAAATGAGGTTATTTTCACGTTTTTTGAGTAATGAATTAAGTTGAAATGGCAAAAAAAAAAAAAAAAAGGTCAGTCAGGACTAGTAACATCTGGTGGAGTCTGTAGAAACAAATATAAATAAGAGACCTGAGGGATGAGTGGGCAGCCTCAGGTATCACCTCCTCGATGTGATGCAGCTTTTTGGGATTTATCCACAGCCAAAAAGAACCAGGGCAAAATGGGTCTGGTGTCATCCCAGCCTCTGCTGTGCCCTGCCAAGGAAAATGAAGCTGTTTGGTGAAGACCTGATAGGTGTAAGCTGAGCTCAAAAGAAATGAATCAATTTGGCAGAAAGTGATTAAGAACCACACGGATCTGGAGGGGCTCATCAGTGGGAATTGGGGTAATTTGGTGGAAAGAGCATTTCTGCAGCGGGCACTGCTGGAGTCAGCAGAGGGCACAGCCTAATACTTCTGAATTAATAATGTCTGAAAACAGGTCTGAAGTCCCAGGTGGTTTCTCAAATTAGTCTTTTGCTTAAATAAGGTAAAAGAAAAAAAAAAAAAAAAAGTATTTTGATGTGAGAGCTAACCACTCAGGAATTAAAATAGGAAATAAGAATTCCCAAAATGATGTAAGATGGGTTTGTGTACATCTCTATTGAAAAATACTTTTAAAGAATAATACACACAGAGAGATAGATAAATTCTGACTCGATTTCAGAATGCTGATTAATTTGGTGCTCAGTGTACATTCCCCAAAAAAGGTTAATGAATCTGTTGAACTAATGAACTTTTCTTAATTAATAGAAGTTTCAATTTTCTCAGAGCAAGGGCGTTGGAGAAGAGAGCAATGAATATCACACAAACAAGAGCAATGAATAACACACAAATAAGAGCATACTGTTGTTTTTGCCAAATAATATACAGAAAAGATTGAGTTATTTTGCTGTGTCTATACAAGACGTTGCTTTACAGACTCCAAACTTCCTGAATGATTTTATAAGATGAATTTATAAGGCTCAAGTCAAGTGGCTGGAGAAGAGTTTGTGGTCATCAGAGGGCAGATCCTTCTTCTGCATTCCATGGTCCAAGGGGAGCAAATTTTCAGGAGTGCAAGATGCACGTAAGGCTCCAAACAAGGGAAATTTTATTTCCTCCATCATTATGTTAAATCACTTCAATAGAGGAAAAAGGATTGGATGCATCATATCTATTTATAAAGGTAATAGTTATGCTTTTATTCTGCTAAGTGGCTACTTGGAATTGCCCAAGATGATTTGTAAAATGGGAAGACAGAACTTAACTATGAAGATTTTTAGAGGTTAGCAGGACTACACTTTCCATCCTCTTTCTGAAGTGGGAAATTTATTGGGCTTGTACAAAAAGAAAGGGAAATAACTGGGTATGAGGGAGAGTGGGAAGAATTAGAGGTGTTGTGAAGGATCAGTCAGAAGGATGTTTAAAAAAGATAAGATTGCACTAGTTCACATTGTATAGGAAATGGAACTGGACTCTTTGAATTTATTGGCACTGTTGAGCTTCAATTCCCAATTCCAGTAATTGTGTTACTGTTGAAGTTGCATGTCTCAGATTAACCCTACAAAAACACACAGAATGGAAAGGAAACCCACTATTGAATATTAATTTGAATAATTCATCTCTCAGGGAGATAAAGACCTTAATGTACATGGCTTTAATGCCCAGCTTTGGTGAAACCCCAATTCCTGGTGCAGCAGGGGCAGCACTGCAGGCTGCAGTTCCTGAGCAGGATGCACTGAGCAGCTGCTGGAGAGGCAGCACAGGCAGGCACAGCAATGAAATGCTACCTTTGAGAGGGAAGCTGGAAAATAAAATATCTTTGGAGTAAAGGGGAGTGTGTGTGTGTGTGTGTGTGTGTGTGTGTGTGTGTGTGTGTGTGTGTGTGCAACGTGCAAAGTGAACACGCGCACAATCAATGCCAGGAAGCTGGTGAGTGCCCCAGCTCCTCTCATGCTGCTTCCAGGAGACTTAGGTGGGGGAGCAACCAGTAAAAAGATTAAATGTTTTCTACTCCATTGAAGGCCAAAGCATCTTAAAGGGTTGAAAAGTGTGTAACTCCTGCGAGGGCTGAAAAGGATCTCCTTGCAAGCCCCCTTTTTTCTCCCCAGCATTTATGGGAAATCAGGCATGTGATGATTAATCCCTGTGTTACATTGATTGAGCTGTTTGTACAAACTCATCTCTGTTAATGTACAGCTCCATCTGTAGAGAATACAGGATATTCAGGCACTACAATGGAACAATCAAGAAAAACAACTTCCATTCTTCCTGGGAGAGTGCTACAAGAACAAAGTACAAAAGTAAGCAAATGGAAATGTTACCTAAATATCAAGTGAAAATATTCCTTTAGTGCTTTTATGAGACTTTGTTCAAAAATCCAGTCTCTCTAACATTCCAAAATTTATTTGTGTTTTGAGAACAAAATCTGGTTTGCCACACTCATTTTTAACTTGTGTAAATATTTGCTTGTATTTTCATATTCAACTGCGTGGTATTTCTTTTTCCCACTATCACAGATGTAGGCAATTTTCTATCCCTTCCCCCCAGCTTTTTTTTGGCAGCTAATGAATGCAGTCCTTTGGATCTCATCTGATCTTTGGCAGGATATCTGGAATTGATGTCCTAGGATGTGTGTAGCTAACTCAGTAATGATGTTACAGGAAAACTAAACACTCCAAGCCACAAAGCTCTATTCAGAAATTTTATCTCTGATCCAGAGGCAAACTAAACCCCACTGTAGTCCCGTGAATCACAAACTGAATATTCAGTAAGGCACACAGAGAGCCAAAGGAGTGAGAGGGTGATCCTCCATGGAAAGCATAATTCCAGCAAGTCAGAGTGCTGGGACTCCTTGTCAGGGGATTGTTCTGGATTCCTGAACTAGTCACTTAATTGTCTCTCCATTGTCCCAAAAAAAGAAGTATAACCATGTAATGCAAAGTCTTGTTGGTAGATGGGTGTGTATCCCTGTTCAGTATCAAGATCCCCCTGTAAAGTCAGTTTGCATTTCACCTGCTAAAAGCTAATTCCTGCCTCTGTGTGAGTCAGGCAGCAATTCCAACCAGGATTTATCCAGGGTGCCACCAGTGCCAGGAGCTATCACACAGCACCTGGGCTGATGTGAGACAGGTGGAGGACTCTGTCACTCTCCTCATCTCTTTGGAATAATTCATTAAATACTTCTACCTGTGTCAGTTACAGGTAAAACCGACGGTGGAATTACTTGTCTCTGTTCTCGTTAATCCCTTGCCTGTCAGCTCTCATCAGGCATTACATCCTACCTGCCTTGGCAATTTCCAACATGCAAATTCCCTGCCTAGACTGTCTCACATAGGTGTATGTTATGGATTTGGGTGTCACTTATTAATCTTACAGTAATGTTTCTCTTTGTAGTTTAGACACTTTCTAGAATAATTATCAACACCAAATAATTAAAATCCCCCTTTTTTTTTTTTACCCACTGAATTAGACATTGTGTCATCGGTTTCTACTGACACATCAAATAGTCAAAATTTCAGTTGCAGTGGATGAGCAGCTCCAGCACACCTTGGTAGGTGTAAAATGCTGGAATACATTTTACATGGAAGTGACTGCATTGACAGTAGCAGCCCCAGTGTTTTCCAAATTACCTGCATTTTCCAAATTAATTACTTACAAATTACCAATTTACCTGCATTTTCCAAATGCAGGTACCCCTAGCCTGGGCTCCAGCAGGCATTTCAGTGTTAAACCTTTCCCTAAAATGTCAACTCAAAAAGCTGAAGTGTTGTATATCTGAATCTACCTGCTGTAAGAGGACAGACAAACTGCAGTGATGTCTTTTAAATTTCAGCTAGGACAGACACACCAACTTTTTACGAGGCATCTTGTTCCTGATGCTGTTAAAACATTACATTTACACAGTATTTAGGTTACTGCACTGGCTTAATTCTGACTTGGCATATTCCTGTGTCTTAGGGAAAAGAGCAAACCATTAGATTAACTTTTTTTCTGTCATATAAATTGTAAAGTACTGACAAAACAGTGTGCTGTGCATTATAATATTTTTTTTGTAAAAAAATTCAGCCACTCTTGGATATTAATGCAGTTGAAGTAACTTTTCCATGTTGACCAGTGAAAGGGGGATGTTTGAATTTTGCCTTTACTCTGGCTGCAAAGACAAAACCCAGAGATTGCTGAGGGACCTGCATTCTGCAGGGCTGGAATCTGCACTTCCAAACTGATTAGATGAGTGTGTTCCCTATCTGGAAATCGTTCAAGTACTTGCAGTCAAGGGAGGTTTTATCCAACACCATTTGTTTCAGATGTCTGCCTGTTAATGTTTAAACATTTTCTGCTGTATTTGGAAAACTCTAGATCTTGACTAGGCACTAAAAATTTCACTCCTCCATATGACTTGTATCTGCACAGCTTCTCTGCTTCACTCCACTTCCAGCCCAAAATAACCTTCCTGTAAATTCCTTTGAATACATAAATCTTCCACCAGCTGAAGATTTTGAAACAAGCCATCCCAGGAAGGATGGGATTTCATCCCTGGTGAGAGCCAGTATTGCACATAGGTGTTCAAAAAACAGCTTATTCCTGTCCCTGTGAGAACATTCAGTTTAATTTCTATAGAGAGAGATGATTATGAGACAGTTACATGGCAAAGGGAACAGTTCTCTGTGGTAAGTGCTGTGTCACAGAGCTTCAGATGTTTTGCAATGGTTTTAATTTATTAATGTGGTTTTTAGGTGGTGGTAGAGGGGAGCCAATAATCAGTGTCCTTACAAATGGCTTGCACCCACTCGTGGATTTGATAATATAAAAATTGGAAGTGTCATGTTGCATCTCCAAGCTTAGCACTGAGTGGGGAACAGCAAAATGTGAAATATGAAGTGTTTGGGACTGATAATTAATAGGATACTTTAAAAATAATATAGAAAAGTCTCCTCCCACTGTCCCCAAAAGACAAATAAACCCATGGCCTACCCCAGCCCTAACAACCAAACACAAATTATTTATCACTGAGGAAGCTGTAACATCTCATAA
>JBBMKD010000194.1:3694475-3724963 GCA_037834095.1 Argya squamiceps
TAGAGGGAAGTTTGTCTATCTTATCTCAGCTATATCTACTTTAACTAAAGTCTTTAATTCTTAAAATGAATGTCTCACAACAACAGGCAATTTGCAGTTAACACAACTGCAGCTCGAATGGCTCACTCGAGTTTTGGTGTGTGACAGGAGCCTGATATCCTGCCACAGTAGATCATGCATGGGAATTTCCAACCTCAACACATTAGAAAAAGCCACAGTGCTGCTCTTTTGAGTTCCCAGCCGCAATTAGGCAGCAGTGGGACACTGATGTGAAGCCTTTATGAATAGAAACCAGCATGGCCCTGGGCTAAAGCGTGTGAAGTGAAGGGATGGCTCAGCAGCAGCAGCAGGGGACAAACTTGCATTTCGAGCAACTCTGTGTTGCATGAGAAATGTGTTTTAATGTGAACAGGCATCTACATTCACCTGAGTATTAGAGGAGATAGACTCCCTGACAGCTTCAGCTCCATCAATCCTGACTCGAGCAAGAAACAAGGTGGCTCTGCAGAAGTGTCACTTTGCAAAAGAGCAAAGTGTCAAATTATTCTGTTTAGGGAAGTTTTTCCGCAAGTTAACCTCATAAATAGAGCCAGTAGCACAGATGAATTTTATTTTATAGTAAATTTGTTCAGGGGGCCCTTCAGATTGGTTCCAAAACTCAGCAAGAAGCAAGGAAAACCTAAAAAAAAAAGTAACAAGTGAATCAGTTTTTTGCTCACTGAGTTCTGGGGTTTGTTACCCGAGGGCTTTGATTTGTGGTAATTCCTCTCTTGGAAGATTGAGAGAGATTGGGTTGTACAGCCATGACTGGGCAGATAACAATAAATGATTAAGAACTGTCAACGTGTGAATGTACTTAACTGAGATAAATCAATTGAGGACCTTAGTAAATGTCAAAAGATGCAGAGCTTGAAACAACTAAATTATCAGGTTACAGAGACAAGGTCTCTGTCAGCACGGTGAGGAAAAAATCAAGAATGAGAAAGGAGGCTCTAGACTCTTGCTCTCTCAATTTCCATTGCAGTTTTAGAGTCTCTAACTCTTCTTTGGTTTTTGTTTCGTGGAGTTTTTTTGGTTGGTTTTTTTTCCCTCTAATGAATGCTGTCCTGTGCAGTTCCAAACATCAACCAGTGGCAGAAATGTCAGAAAGGTAAAACCTCTGAAATGATGTTTCATCAAAAAATCCTATATATAACAATATTTAGTAGGTGTTGAGTGTCAAAGCACGGAGTCAGAGGGGAACCAAGTCACCATCCTTGTGAGCAAAACAGCTGAATCTGCAGAGTTTAGAGGAGCTGGATCTGAACTTTCCCTGGAGGATACCAGTGAGACCTGAAGCTGCTCTGATGTTCACGCAGTGTGTTAAAAACCCTGACTGCTAGAAAAGCACAAAAACTCCAAAAGGTGGTGTTACTCAGACAGTGTCACCTGTTGATGAGTGTTTTTGATTAAGTCAGAACAGCTAATTAAGCAAATCCCAGCAACATGGCTGATTTGTCCATTATTTGCATAAATTATATACTTTTGTATCATGTAACCCGGGCAGAACTTTGCTGCAACATTCAGAACAAAATGCAAATACTGGTGTATTTTCACTCATTTAAGGGACAGGTACAACAAAATTTACAGTTTTGCTATAGCCCCTAAACTGCTGATTGAGGCCAGGCTTGAAAGACTCTTGATTTTAAATATTAAATATTAATGAGTTTTAAATCAGAACTATTTTGATCACTACCGGTATTTTTAAAGCTGAAATACTTCAGAAGTCAAAATTCCCAATCAAGATCCAAACGTAACTATGTATGCACTGAAAAAGAAGTGAACGGATCTCCATAAATGTGGGAAAAATATTAGATGGAACAGTACTAAAACTTCCAAAGAAACTAGAGAAGAAGCCTCTGAGTAGGCCCTCCAGGGTGGGGAATAAAACTTAAAAGTGCTATATTTGGAAGATGGTACTACATTTTGCTAAATTTTAGTAGTACTAAAGTACTATATTTTACTTAAAAGTATTGCCTTTGGAAAAATATCTTCCCTAATCATAAATAAAACCTTGGCATTGTCAGATCAGTGTGAATTTTGCCCTTCACCCTTTGAGTCTGGGCCTGAAAAAAAATCCAGACTTTCAGTGTTTTTGACGAGAAGAAAAAAAAAAAAAAAAAAAAAAGTTGCACCAGATCTACTTACTTAATCAAACTGATTATTACTTGAAGACAAAATAGGGTACTCCAGTCAGGAGCTGTGGAGTTCCCTTCCAGTGAGCCTGGGCAGGCCAACAGGCAGAGGAGCTGCTGTGCTGCACTGACAGCTTGAACAAAGAGCTGCATGCAGGCAGCTTTGAGACAAACTAACCTGGGCAGTGGTGTGTTTAACCAGATCAGCACTAAGGCACCTTCTGCATTTCCACTCAGATGCACAAACCTTCAGCTAAATACAGAGGTTTGTGCTTTCACAATATTAAAATGTAATTGGAACTGCCAAAAAGGAGCAGTATTGTCTTAGAAATGTGAAAGCCATATAAAATGCAAGAAAATGAGACACAAGAAGCCTGCTAGAAATCTTGGATTTGTCTTCAGCCTAAACTGATGATACTTTAAGGCTTCTCTGTCAGAAATCACCAGTGAAGATACCAAAAGGAGGCACATCCCAAGACCATGTTTCCTGAGGATACACTAAATAGTTTGAAAGAAAGTTCAAACAGTTGGTCCTATCAGAAGCATTTAACATGCAGGAGGCATTTATCCTGAGAATATTTTTTTAAATCCATCGTTCTCAAAGATGCTTGCTTATTTTTTTTTTTTTTTTTTTCTTTTTCCTGTCAACATGGCAAAAACTGAAACTATATAAAACGCCTCATTATCCCATAAAGGCAGCCCTGAAAGCCTTGTCTGGCTGCCTATTGAATTAGCAAACACAAAAGTCGAGCACTGGGATTGATGCTGCCCTGTCAGAGCAGCAGCCAAGAGGATTTAGGAGGCTTTATTAAAGCTGGGTTGTACGGCAAGACTAAGTATTAATTCTTAATATGGTCGAACACAAGGTTGGAGCACGTCTGCTGAGGCTGCTTTTTTTTGCCTCTGTTAGATTACCAGATTCAAGCTTACTGTCAAAATGCAGAACAGAGGTTGAGAGGTAAAGTGCTCACTGTGTTCCACAAAAAAAACCCAAAAAAAAAAAAAAAAGAAAAAAAGAAAAAAAGAAAAAAAGAAAAAAAGAAAAAAAAAAAGAAAAAAAAGAAAAAAAAAAAAAAAAGAGGCTTTAAAGTTTTAACCTTATGGCAGTCTTAAGAAAAGGACCCTAAGCCCGCCCTCAAACTCAAATGTGTGAAATAAAATGTAAAGGATGTCTGGGCTCAACTTTTTCAAGAGGGGTGTTTGAAACTTCAGCAGGGTGAAGAATGCAGTCCATTTCCTAAAAATTACTCGAAAAACAATGAAGGAGCTGAGGTGGCTGCACTGTCCTGGTTATGGGAGAGCTGTGCCTCCATCAGCAGGGTGGGATCAGGGTTAAGGCAGCATCTGCAGGCAGAAAGGTCTGATGCCTTGGGAAGGCTGACCTGGAACAGAGACTGGACAGAGAATAAAGGAGATATTTATTGAAAGGCCTTTAGGGCCTGGCCAGGCCTACACCCAAGGTGGACCCAAAATGGTCACAAAATGGACAACAGGTCACAAGATCTTACATTTTTATAAGTTTTGGTCCATTTGCATATTGGGGTTTAATTGTCCAATTCCAACTTCAGGTTGTGAGGTCCCATCCTTCTTGTCCCTCCCTTCAGCCCAGCCTTGTTTGTGCTTTTGGGCCTGAAAGTTGTCCTTGGTGTGCATCACGAAAAGGATTTGTTTTGTGTCCCTGCTGTGTGCAGAGCTGAGTGACACTGACTGTGAGCTCAGAACTGCACCCCTGGGCAGCACAGAACCTGAAATACATGAAGGATAAAACTTTTAAGGCATCAGGTCCCATCCCCACACACTCCCAATCCCAGGAAAAGCAGCCCAGGACTGATTACAGATATTCTGCTCAGATGGCAGAAAGTTTGAGTTCCTTTGATATTCAGAAGGCTTGAAGAAGTACTTACACAGATTCATACGTCTACTGCACATTCTGATTGAAGGAGAGTCAGCTTGTTTCTACAGAAAAAAATCTGTAAGAAAAAGAGCACCAGAGTTAACGGGCTCATGGTTAACTGGTAGAGATGGAGTAAAAATTGAGCAGGGTAGAAATTGGGTTTTGAATTCTGAAAAGATTTCTCAGGCTTCTCTTTTCATGTCTTTAACATGAGTCAAATAGGAAATTCTTACAACTAGAGGAGTCATGCTTTTTCATCAATTGCTAGTTGTATTGCCTACGTATATTTGTGTATCCAGAAAGTGGAAGAAAACAAAAATGACATTCAAGCTTACTGCTCATCCCCACCAACGCTGTGAACTATTAAAGTGTCTGTCAAGATTTATCTCTATGAAATGTATCTGATTGTGCAGGTTATCTTGTTCCTATCCAGAGATGAAGATATTCTGTTTGTGTTCTATGGTGCCAAGTGCACAGTTGTTGGAATGCCACAGATGGGATTGTGAATGGTGATAAAGAATTCAGGAGAATGCTTTAAGATAATTAAACGCCCCCCTAAGTTTCTGAGAGTTGCATGCAGCTTTTGTGTCAGCTTACATCTGAATTGTTATCAAAAGAGGTCACAAAATATGGGGACAGCAGGAACAGAGAATAATAGCTTGATCCAAAGTTTAAATGCCACTCCCTTTGTGCAAAATAAAATTAATATTGTATCCTTTCGGAGCTGTAACTCACTAGTTAGAACCCATGTCCTGCTCTAGCGTGTGGAAGTTCCTTCAAATAACTTTGACAACAGCAAGGACAGAGTTTGGTGTCCAAATTCTCGTGAAGTTGCCAAAGCTGAGAACATCTGCTGACGCCCTCAGGCGAGGCAGTAACCCAGGAGCTGATCTCTGAGCAGCAGCATATTGCAGAAATCAACCAGAGTGTGCAGAGCACAACTCCAGAGCAACTCCTATAGTTCACAGCTAATTTTTGCCTGGCAAAAGAGGATACAGATTTGATGAGCTTTAACATACAAGATAATAAGAGCAGTCCCATGGTAGGGAACACTACACAAAAAGAAACAGAGGGAAAACATGAAAAGCTAATTGCTTTAAATTCTCAGCAGCTGTAATGAAAGACAGTAAGAAACATCCCCAAGCATAGTGCATTAGATTCACTTGCTCAGAAATCAAGAACTGGTTAAACAAGCAAAACTGAGATTGAACACTCCCGAGCTCAATGGCTCCAATTTCAACACAATTTTTACAGGAAAAATCATGCTGTTTGCCCAGCATGCACAAATTAAAATTAAGCTAAAAATGTTTTTTCTTTGTTCTTTTCTACTTTACTTTTCAATGAGCAATTTTTTCCTTGCATAAACACTGAGCAGAGCAAATAACAAGCTCATTGAAAATATGAGTCAAGAACAAGCAGTTGATTTCTTATCTTTGCACTGCAAATTAGGCATACACTCAAGTACAGTGTTGTCCTTCTTAAAATGCATCTTAAAGTGTCTGTAAGAATGTCTTCATTTCCAAAAATGGGGTTACTCTGCCAGCTGAAAGACACGTTATTCTAGTGAGCCTTCCACTTCTGTGTTATCCTGGGTGTGGGCCTTAAATTGAAGGATATCACTCAAACCATGGGATTATGAGCAGTAATTTATGCAGTAATTCATGGCTTCACTCACAGCTGAAATGGAGTCAGGGTGAGTGCAAGTCAGCCCAATGTTCTTGTACCTGTAAAATAACAATAGAATTAAGTGCACAGCATTTCTCAGAGAGAACAAAAATGAAACTTCGCCAAACATTCCACTGCTGGTTTAATTGGAGTAGGAGAATGGACCAAATCACGGAGACTGAAAGATTTCAGCATTAGATTTCTCCATCCTAATTTATATTACTGCTCTGTACAATATTACCACATCCATCTGGCATCAGGGCTGCTGCCTGGTTAAGTTGGAGTCCATCCTGATGATATGACATGATCTCAACTTCAGCTTATTTCAGTCATTCAGTACAATAAAAGCCTCATACTTTCCACTCTGGGGTTTTAACCATATCAAGCAATAAATTTGTTTCTTGCCCATCTGTCGTGGCCATGCAGCAAGAACCTGGGGAATCTGTGAGAGGTTCTGTAACTCTCCCCAGCACGAGCCACCAGCAACTGCAGATTGCTAAAATAAAAAAAAATAAAATTAAATCTGCATTTAGGATTACTTTTTACTCCAGATGATAGGTAGAAAAAATAGTATTCATCAACCTGGCATTGATGAAAATCAGGTGTACTGGAGGTCAGGTATAGTTTAGTTCTGAGTTGACTGATCACTCCCAGAGAATGAAACTGCTCTGATTTAATAACATGTCTCTGTTAAGTATCTATCAGTTTTACCATCTTACTTGCAGAAGTCTCTGCTAGCAAACTAAAAGTCTGATTAAAGTCACTTTTCTTTAAGAATTCAATTTGGTGAAAATTTCTGTTAAGATTTTGTAATTAATTCATTTTCCTTTTTTCACTTGGCAGTTGAAAGTGTAGAGATTTATTTAAACAAAAAGCTTGTGGGTGTTAATTCTCATACTGCACATCCTTACTGCTGTTGGCTAACATGCTGAACAAAAAAAAATATGGTACTTCCTTTTCCAAAAACACAGAATTACTCATTTTCCACTTGAATATCAGGTGTCAATCAAATCTGTGTCTCATAATTATGGTTGTGCAGTCACTTCTGTTAATAAAGATTATATGCATAACAACATATTGTTTCTAAATTCCACCTCAGAAAAATAGGATTCCACTTTTTCATTCTGCAGTTTATTTAAAGGTTAAATTTTGATTTTGAAGCAAGAATTATATTGTGCCAAATATAAAGCTCTGTTTGTTATGACTTACACTAAAAGAAAATCTTGCTAATTTTATTCTGGCACTTCTCATTCTGTACATGATTTTTGATAAGTTGAATATATTTAGTGCGGAAGTACTTCAAATGTTCTTAGTTTGACAGAACAATAAATAAATCAGGAAGCAGAAAACATATTTATTGCTCCCAGCATCTGCTTCCCTTGTAAGGAAAAAATAAGCATTTTAATTTTTTTTCCCCCAATATATTAAAAAAAACAATAGCTGTGCTGGTTTACACTAGCACAAAACTATTATTCCTCACAATATTTACCCAAAGTATATTGTATATTGACAAGAACATATTAACCTTTAATAACCAGTAGAGTTCAATTTTTACATAATTATCCAGAAATGCCAAGAGGTTTTGGGCTGGCTGTGGGGTTTTGATACTGCTTTTTTTGTTGTTGCTTTTAACCCTTCTGACATCTACATTAACAGTAAACTTTAAGTTGGTCTGTTTTAATAATTTTTGTTCAGTAGCTGAACTTTTTCAATACCTGAACTTCTCTTTCACTGATTCATTATCCCCACTGCAAAGAAATTTTGATTTTCATCCAAGTAAGGTGGGTCCAAGTCATCCAAGTCATTCCATGCTGCAGTGTCCTGCTCCTGGGAGGATGTGCCAGTGCAGTTTTTCCATCTCCTGTGCAGTGACACAGCTCAGGATCAGCACCCTGGCAAATCCAGCTGCTTTCTGGAGACTCAGGGTGGCTTTTTCCACAGCAGGAGCTGACAGGGAGTTTGATCTACAATTCTCCACCTGTTCACCATAAGGTGAACTTTGCAGCCTTTAATGTCATTAAGCCATCTTCAGGGAAAATAGTGAGGAATTCTGAGCAGTAGGCCCAAGTCTTAGTCTTGCTGCAGGAATATCCTCCAGCTATTGCACATCTGGCATGGGGAAGCTTTCAGTAGGGACAAAACGTACCCAAACCAGGAAAATGTGACTTGTCCATTAATGTGTGAAATAAGTACAATAATTTCTTCGGTGTTCCTTGAGCCGGGTGGACAGGTTGATTTGATCTATGCACATTACCTGCCCAGCCAGCCTAACAGCTTCATAGTTACAGGGGAATATTGTGTGTATCCAGCTGGGATGGCACTTCTAAGTGCAAACCTACATCTCTGTGCTTGGCTGTCTTGCAGCAGAGCTTTTCAGGAAAGGAATGCCACAATCCTTTAATTGCCACACAGTGGGAAAGCCATTATATCACACAATCAATAGGGCAATTGCTTGGGTAATCTACGTCCTTTCTGCAGATTTCCCTCACATGAAAATGCTTTTGCCTGAGCACCAGCTAAGGCCCGGCCTTTCTCAAGATAAATGGCTCACAGAAAGCTCCTAACAAAACCTAGATGCTGTTTCTGTGGTCCTAACATACCATTAGGAATCAAAGACGATTGAAAAAAAGGTTTGGAACTAGCAGTTTGTGGAAATCAGTTCTGCGTTTTCAGTGAGGAGCCCTAGTGCACAGGAGCTCTGTGAGTTGGGTTTGTACCCAGGAAGGAAGGGTGGGATTGGGGCTTGGTTATGGATTGTGATCAAAGCACAGAACACAGGTTTAATAGTTTCATTGAGACTGAGATAAAGCCTTCTAAAATTTTAAACAAATGATTCTGGGGTTTAATCCTCTCCCAGCACAGGTTTTGCAGGGCACGGCCCAGCTCATGGCTTGTTTTCATCCTGGCTGCATTGTTTTCCTTTCTACAGTCAGCTAGAAAAGTGATAAAAGACAACCTGCAACTGGCAAGGTTCAAGAGGAACCATTTAAAAATACATTTTGGCATTTTTAACTAAGTGATTCTTAGGCTCTCTGATACCCTTTGGCTGACCTGTGCCCAGGAGATACTGCCCCATTACCCAGAGGTACAATCTGGATGGGGCATGAGGTGTTTTATTTTTCCAGAGCCCCTCTGCCTGAGGAATCCTCAGCCCTGTTCTGGGAGAGGATTCCTGCCAGGCAGGAGCACCTCACTCTCTCCACGGCCCCTTCACTCACTGCTGCTTTTTCTTTTCCCGAGGCTGCCAGCAAAAGTGCCAATTAGTAGCAATTGTGATGGTGATTTCTGAAGTGCAGTTTAAAGGATTTCTAACCGGGTTGGAGCTGTTGTCAGTTGACTGACTGGAATAATAATAATAAAAAAAATAAATAAAACTCAGTGCTTCACCAGAAGCTTGTTAGACTTTCCTGTGTGATCTGCTATGGATAGCGGAACTACAACAGCTTTTGCATTCAAAAGAGGGATTTTCCTAAAAGCATCAGTGAGCACTTGGCTGTTTTATCTGCACTAAAAAAACTTAATTTTAAATTCTGTTAAAAACAAAAATAAATGAGGATCTGCAAAAAGGAGGGGAAGAAAAGAAACTAGTAACCTGCGGGGCATGCATAACTGTTTCAATACCCCAGGATCCCTTAAGTGTAGACTTATCAAGTGGAAAAAATATTATGCACTTTTTTATGTACAGAGTTACTGAGATAGAACCATAAGCACTAAATGGGTTAAAACACAAGGGGCCTGATATACTGCAGCTTTGTGTTGACATTTTATCATAAACATTCCAAACTGACACTTACTGACAATCCATCTGAAGAAATAAACTTTTTTTATGATTATTTTTTATGTAATAAGGGAGGGCTTGAAAATGATACATGAACATCATGAAGCCATTTTCTTAAAAAAGGATTTTTGTTTAAGATTTTTTTATTTCCTGAGATCATACATATTTAGCTTCTTAAATTTTTTGTCTCCTGCTAGTTTGATCTTGCAGCGCTGTGAGACCCATTCTCAGAATTAATGCACTCACAGGAGAAGCCTCTTTGCAAAACAAATAGCCTTCTTAAATCTCGGGGCCATATGTGTTGGTTGCATCATATATCATATCTTCTTTTAGCATTACCAGGAGACCTCTTTGGTTTTTTTGTTGTTGTTGGTTTTTGTTTGTGTTTGGGGCTTTTAATGGGTTTTTTGGGGGGTTTTTTGTTTGGTTTTTTTGTTTGGTTTGGTTTGGTTGGTTTTTTGTGGGTTTTGTGGAGTTTTTTTGTTTGTTTTTGGTTTTTGTTTGGTTTTTGGTTTAGTTTTGGTTTTTGCTTTGTTTTGTTTTGGTTTTTGTTGTTTGTTTGTTTGTTTGTTTGTTTGTTTTGACTGGGAGGAAAAATCAACCCCCACATTCAAGGCCCAGAGTGAGCTGCAAGAGCAAATGGGGTTGGGTCACTGTGTGAACATGAGTGGCAGCCCTGTGTCCTCCTTTTTCTCTCTGGAGAACTTCCAGCCAGCCCTGAAGCACTGACTGATTTTGCCTCATTCCCAAGGACTCTTACTGAGCTGGGAAAAAGAGGAATATTACCGAGGGACCCCAAACCAGCCCTGTAGGACACACTGTGGTGAGATTCCTGCATGGGGACAAGGCTTTGGCTGGGCTTCCACCCCACCTTTCCATCCTGCTTTTATGGACACACCAGCAAAGTCTGACAGCAGGGAGCAGAGGGAGCAGGGGGTGTGGGTTTGTGAGAGCAGTGTCTGTACCCCCACTGCACCCACCCAGGCTGTGGTGTTCCCATGCTGAACAGGGGGTGAGGAGAAATGGGGCTGTGGGGTCATTAAATGAGAGTTGGGTCACTTCTCTGGGGTTGCAATCAGTTAAACCGAGGCTTTGAAAATTCATTTGGGTGTTTTCAGAAGACTCCACACTCATTTTGTGGTGCCCTAAGGATATTTGTCCAAGGAGACTCAGCGACCACCACTAAGTGATAGTTCTTGCTTCTAAAACTGCTTTTGTGACTTTGAATGCCTGCTGCCTATTGCATAACTTTAACTCAGATCCTAAACCCCACTTCTTTTTGCTGTGCCTATCTGTTTTACAGCGAGGTCTAAGCAGATGTAAATCATTAAGAGTTTTACAGAGATTTATGTTATGACTCTCCCATCTCCATAAATAGGAGTAAAAAGCTCCCAATATTGCAATGCAGTTTTTGTGAATTATATTCTGGTTCCATACTGGATTATAGTCTGGTTATATAAGTGACAAGTGCCTCAGAGACTGAAGGAGTTTTGAAATCTGCAGTAGCTCTCCTTTGGAGAGAAAGAAGGAACACTTTCTAATGCTAATAAGAAGCAGAGAGACTGTGAGTGTAAAAGGCCTTTAAAATATTCATTTTAATGAACAAAAATACATGAGGGTTTCCCCCTCATCTTTTTCTAGTGCGTATTGTAGAAGAGAAATCAAAATTATTTGTGTTACTTTTTAATCTGAAAAAAAAAAAATGGGACCTAATTTTCAAAAACTAAAAATTTGTCGGTTAAAAAAATATGTTGGGAAAAAGTTATATTTTGTTGGTAGAGGGAATTTTGAATTTGTAGGAATATTACAACTGGGCCCTTCACTCCTGGAAGAACTGATGCCAGTTCAATTAATAGACCAACCAGTAGCTCACTGAAGTTTTGTAGTTCATAGTTATAACAACAAATAGTTTTGTTGGTTGCAAAACTGGATCCAGAATAAGAATGTCTATGGTAATTTTCCAAGTATCCACATTTTTCAAATGCACTTTTGTGCAAAAACCTCCACACATATGTATGTGTATTTATATATAATAGTCATATTTTCTTTCATAAAGCAGTAGCAACTTACAAATGGTTTTTTTATGTAAAATTATTGATGTAAGGATCTAATGTGGGTTTTTTTCTGGCTAAAGCCTGCCTGAATATATAAATATTTTAAAGTAAATGTCCTATGTGACTATTGTTCTATATACCAAGAAAGATCCCTGTGATTAAAGTGTGTCATGTATTTTAGGCACAAACAGTTTGCCAAATTCAGAGTTATGAGCACAGAACTCTTCTGTGTAAACAAAATCAGCCTCTGTTTCTGGCAACCATATCACATAATATCTTTTATGTCAGGCTGTGTCTTAAAAATGATTCTTATGACTGCTTGGAGCTATCAAATTCCTTTAATGGTTCTTAAGTTTTCTAATTTCTGTGGCAATTTATTCAAGACATTTGTTTTGTACCAATATTATTCTTTTAATTTGCTAATTTTTATTCTTCCAATCCATTAAAAAAAAATTATCAATGTATTTTGGAACTCATTTTGTTAGGCAAAGGAGCAGGCATCCTTTAGTCTGCTTGTTGCAGAGTTCACCATTCACCAGCCAGCTTTAGTAATTTTCTACACTCGTATCTATCTAACTTCATTTTTTTAATTGCTGTTTACAAGAATTGTATAAACCCTCTAGATAAGACCCTCTTGTATTGAATTAGAGCATGAATCCCTCCTGATATCTATCAAAAAATACCAAAAAAGCCTATATAGAAAAGGAAAGTGCATCTTTCTTTTCCATCATCATGTTAACTGGGAATGTTTAGAGAGAGGAGCAGCTGGGGTAGTTCTGTAGAGACCCATTCTCTCCCAGTCAGAAACCCCTCTGTAATTCTATAAATTTATATACTGCAGGAAGGAGGGGATACTTTGGAAAAGAGGTGGGAAAATGGAGGCATTAAAAAGAAGTATGTGGGAGTAAATGGAAGTTGCTAGGGTGGAAGAATTTCAGGACGCAGTCATCCCGTTAATTAGTATTCCAAAGATATTTTCATCTTGTAACTTTTCCCCATGAACTGCCCCCTGGGCTACCATTTCCTCTTATTAGTACACTTAAATTTTAACAGTGTTAAATTTCATTTTGCCATCCTTCTCAAGGTCATCTCGTTCTTCACATTTGATGTTCCAGTGCCCTTGGAGCTGATAGCTCCCAATTTCCTCCCACCAGAAGACCCCACCAAAATCTTTTGCATAAAAAAGGCTTTTTTATGGAAGCCATTAACTCTGGATAAAAGCCTCCTGCCCCCCTGTTCATTTGTTCCCTTTGCAATATGTTTTGTAACATTTAAGCAACATTTTATCTCTTTTTGCAATTCTTTTAATACCACTTTCTGCAGATTAACTCGTAGTTTCCTGTATGTGTCAAATACTTCATATTAAGGCTCAGATGGGTTGGTTCTACCACGTTTCCTTTATCTACAAAATCAGTTATCATTCTGATATCCAGAACTGTGGGTAAACTTAGGCTCTCTGTCACCTCCTTTACCACCTCCCATGCCTTTACAAGGAAAGTGATGACTTTTGGGTTTCTTCTCTCTGTGTGGAAGAGAAAATCATCACAGAAGAGCTGAACAATAAAAGATAGTTTATTTCTCTATGTTCAAAACTTATTTTAGACAGGAAGTAATTCAAGCGTTGCTTTTTCTTTTCTTTTTTTTTTTTTTTTTCTGGTGAAATTGTAATAGTCATGTTTTTATGCACTGTACCAAGTGCTGCCTTTCTGACTTGTTTCTCTGAATAATTCAGACTATATCTGAATTTCTTTCCTTGGGGAAAAAAGTAAGCCTCAGTCATGAACATGCAAATACAATAAAAAAGATATTGCAGTGTGCCTAGGAGTATGGGGTGGGAACATTTTGATTGTCTGATTCATGAGAACAGTCCAAGTGTCTAAAGTGGAATTCCCTGCATGGAGTAGGGAAATAATTTCCACTTCATAATTGGTAATTTTGGAACGATGACAGAATATCTTCAAGCCCTGTATATATATATTTAATCCCAAAGAATTACTTCTCCTACCTTGAGCTCTGGGTCTGTATGTAAGCAAATCTCATAAATTATTGGAATGACACATAGAATGTGATCTGGATACTTGGTTTTATTTCAATATGAAGATCTACCAATGCTGATTGACATTATCGTTACAAGAATTAACATAATTATAGGACTAAGGTACTCTAAGATAATGGGTTGTCACATGCAATGGGTTAAACTCAAACCATTTAGAGTTGTTTTGTGAAATCTTTCCTTAACATTCAGCTTTTTTTTTTTTTTTAAATTAATACTATTCTCTAATAAAAAACCACTGTCATTACTTGTAATCACTGCTCTCACCATCATCTGCTACAAACTCCTGCAGACACTGGCTATGTTGTACCATGAATTAGCAGATTTATACAATAAAGTAGCAGCTAATTTTTGTTTTGAGTGAACTATCCAAACAACTATTAATATTTCATCTGTGAAAATTGCATTTGGATGCTAACATTCTATTCAGATAAAGGGGGGCTGCTCATGCCTTGGGATGTGTGTTGCTGTTTCACTCGGGTTGTGAATAAACCAGACAAAATCTCTTCTGCACAAGGATTCATGGCAGTCTTTGAAAACAGAAGAAATAGATTTATTTTTCTTTAATGAAAATTCTAAAAATCTTAATAATGCATAACATGTAAGAAGTTCTGAAATCCATGAGCTGCTACTTCTGTTTCACTTCCAAATTCCATTTCCATTAAAAAACCTGATTTTCTTTTTTTTTTTTTGCTTTACACCACCCAAATAATGTTGTACCATAGGGAAACAGCATTATTTGCATTAATTTTCATTTCGGATTCTGGAGTAATCTGACTTCCACACAGCACAATGGAGACCCAAACTTTCTCTTTGTTCAGTGTATTCCTCCAATTACTTTCCAGGGACTGAGGTAAAGAATCTGATATCATCTTGCGGAAATTGCCTTTAAGGATTTTATAAAGCTCTCCTCTCTTTGCCCCACAAAACTGACATTTACTTATTCAATTAAAGGCAATTGTCTTTAATTAATTGGATTTATTATTTGAGGTTCTAAAGGCAAAGCACAAGAAATCTTCCACCTGAACTTCTAGGGTAGTCAACACTCCTTTTTAAAGCAGAGTAGAAGATATAATGAATATGAATTACTGATTGATTTGAGAAAATATGGTGATTATTCCCTTTGCTGTAGAGTAACTGAACAAGCCCATAAATATGTAAATTGTAAAATCTTTTCTATTGTCTGCAAAAAAAGTTTGATTTTATTCTTCCCTGACATGTCTATGGTACCCCAGCCTGTTTTTGTATCTAAGCTGTCAAAGATTTCCATAGATTTGAAAATCTGTCCCCTGTTCCCCATATGAAATGTCACTGTCAGTTTACTCCATGAAAAATGAAGTTTATTTGATGTGGCTGTCAAGATCCTTGTATAAGCAATGCACCTATCACTTTTGTCTGCAAAGCAGGAACTGACATATGTAGTCAGATGTTTTTCTGCAGTGACTTTTGCAGAGCAAAACTATAGTAATGTGTGTTTCCTTTATTGAGATAATTTACAGAATAGAGAAATATGTCACAGTCCGAAGGGGAAGAGGGTAAAATAGCAGGATTTTCTCTGTGTGGGTCATAGTAGCTTGAAACACTGCTTGAAAGCAGCTGTATTCAATGCATTTTGTTCTTATCTATTGTAAATAAAATGTCAAATAATTATGGGGACTGGTTGTTAGCATTCACCCCTAAGCATTCACCCTATGTAAGCACCTATGTAGATTTCGTTTATTTCATTTTTTATTGCATTGGGACAAAAGGGTAAAACTGACCATTTAATGAACGATTTCTAATGAGAACCCTCCTGAGCTGAGTTAGTACTTTTAAGTTCCTTGTTTTTTTTCCTTTTTTGGCAATTCCTCTGCATATAACAGGTACATTCAGATTGTAATTCCTGTTTTTTTCTGCACTGTTGGGGATTTTTTTGTCCCTTTCTATTGTATTTCAGAGTTGTCAACTCTATATTTTCCCAATGGCTAGCCTCTCCTATGATAATCCACATACACAGATATTCTCTTATGTTCCTACAGAAAGAGAATAATTTTATTATGGATCTTTGACAACTACATTTGGAAATTATTCAGCTCTTTCTCATCTGTAGGGCTCCATTTGGAGTACAAATTTGTGCAGATCCAAGGCACTGTTTCAAGAGTAAATCTCCATGCTGAAGAATGGTAATTTTCCCATTTAAAATCTAGAATGGCCAGTACCTGTGCTGCAGTAATATTGCTGCCTGTGGATGTTTATTTTGTCCCATATATTAAAGAACAGCAGGTACTGAGTTCATGGAACACCTTAATTCAGGTGTTTTAGCACGACTGAGCTTCACTGAAATATGTCTCTGGTACAGCTGTTAACACTGTCCTTAATTACAGCATGGCCCAACTCACTTGTCACCAGCAAGAAGAAAAACAGGTATTTAATGAGCCATACAGTAGCCAAGAAGCAAATCCCACACTAGTAGTGGTTCAGGAGTAAACTTCCTAATGGATGTTTATGAGTTATCTCAAATAAAGTGAGATTTGGTGTTATAATTAAATACCTTTCCTAGCTTAGGATGTCCAGTTTAAAATATGAATGTAAGTTTTGGCCTATGTTGACCTGCTACATTCTGGTAAATAAGGAATCTTTTAAGTGAATATTTTAGTCTGTCAAGCTTGCCTGAGCAGGTATAATAAATGGAAAGAAAAATAATTTGCAAGTCTAGCAGGAGTATATATTATTAATAATAGCCTCTAAGATGTATCAGGCACTGTGCAAAAATGGAGCATTGGTTGTAATGCCAAAGGGCTTACACAAAAAACCCCCAAACAGGTAGATAATCAAGGATGTGACTAGAAACTTGTTTTTTCTTTCAATCATACAACTTCCTCCCATTAAAAAAATCAAAACCAAAACCACCAAACAAGCAAAAAAACCCCAAACCCCCCAAACCCTGTCAGTTTCCTGTACTTCCTTTCACCTTTTCTAAGTATATTTTGTAGTACAACTCTCACTCATGAAAACACTTGGGGCCTAATTTGTTCCTCCATATATTTGCACTTGTGTGTTCCCCACTGATGTTGCATTTGAGTATTTCAGAATCCTTCTGAACAAGGGAGGGGATTTCTAAGGTTGAGATTTCTGATATGAGGGGACTGAAAGGAACAAGTAGGAAAGCCACAGAGAAGGTACCTGGAGGGACAGATGTTGTTCTCATTTGATGGTTTGCTCTCCCACCTCTTGCCTGCCACATTTTCACCTTGTCTCCTATAAACCCTAAACTGCAAATTTCTGACTCTCACCTGACTTTTAACTTATTACACATCCCAAGAGAACAATCCCCAGTTTATTTTTCAGCACCCTGGTCCAGTCTTTATTTTTGTTCACTGAAATCTCCTAAGGGAAGGGGAAAGTTTGATTTTTTGAGAGGTGATGTGGTGAATATGGGATCGTGGAAGATGTGGGGGAGGGAATTTTCTCAACTCCTCAAGGAGGATGAGCAGAGAAATGGCAAACTGGCCAGTTCATAATCAGCAGGGAGAGCTTGTTTTTCTCCTAGGGCTGATGATTAATCTGCATCACTCATTGCCATATGGTATCCTGAACTGAACATTAATAAGAATAAAATAACACTCTACTTGAAATGATTAGTATTTAAATTATGTCAGAGTATTGAAAGGATTACAGATCTTATGCTTCCTTGCATGAACAGTCTTTTGGCACTGGTAGTAAAAAGTGCACTTTTCACAGGGCAGATTTGTCTCCTGAATGAAGAGTTTTGGGCTCTTTACTTAAAACATCACCGTTCAAGACAGGATTTGGGATTAGATGGATGACTGCTTTGATCTGTGCTGGCCATTCCTCCTGACACTCCCAGACAAGGAGTTCCAGGACTAACACGCGTCGTCTGGAAGATTTTTGATCATCTGGCTGCCTTGGGAGATGGAGGGCTGCTCCAGGATCTGACAGAGCTCTGTGATGTGTTGAGATTTTCCCTCAAGTTTTAGGCAGCAGTGAACAGTTTAGTGACAAATTATCTCCCACTCAGGAGCAGTGATAGTAAAGGGAGTGCTAAGGAGCCTTCAACTCTGTTAGAGGAACCTGTGCTGCTGTAATTAAGAGGGTATCACAAAATCTGCAAGAGTTTATTTCATAATCTATTAAAGTTTGGACCCTTTTTATCCCCCTCTTACACAGAGTGAGCAAAACGTGCCCTTATTCAGGCTGGAGGAGGTTTGAGGGAGGAATAAGCAGATGTCTGAAGTTATTCCCCAAATGCCACCGTTTCACATCTATTCAAAAATGCTGCTAATTTGCTAAATGTTGCTATTGTTAATGAAGGTCAGGACATCTTTGGCAAATGGTGGAAGCTGGGCTGTAAATTTGGTGAAAACACTATCTTGAATTAGTAGATGTTTGAAGAATTGCACAATAGATTAGTAGTGAAACAATAGGATCATGTCATCTGATCTAGAAGTGAGAGGTTTTATTTTAACTAACTGGAGGAACTACTGATAGTGCATGCTTGTACACTCTCTTTTCCACTCCTTTTTTACTCAAAGCACTCCACAATCCCTTCTTTTAGGACACCTTCACAGCACATATGGTGTGTAAAGTCTCCTGTCCTTGGAGCCCTGTGATTCAGGACAGGAGTTAATAGTTCCTAACCGTGGCCATCCTGGCTCAGGGTTTTGAAGCTGAAGTTAAACAGCTCCTCCTGTACAAACTCAGCTTATTTAATGCTGACTTGAAAAACTTTAACCAAAAAGTCAGCTCTTAGAGGATAATGTGGTTGCTTGAATTCATTAAAAACACTTTGTGCTTTTGGGAAGTGTTAAGTTTGGATCAGGGTTTTTATGGATCGGGACGTGGCAGCTCACCTTGAAACCAGAGGGCTGCAGGGAGACCTCCAAATATTGGGACACATTCTCCATCAACAGGTGCTGAACCAGAAATTCATTTTTAAAACTGCCATTAATGTTAAAACACCCTGGGTGTGTCAGCATCTATAACCTTATTAAATCTATCTCTTCCAATAATTGATGACAAGTGAAGATTTTTATGGGGTGGAGGAGAATGGTGAAGTCAGTGGTTCACATTTTAAGAATTGAGTAGAAAAAGCTGATTCTTGGTTCACTTGGCTGCAGGTGAGGGATTCCGGTGAGCTCTGTGTGGCTTTGCCTACACTGAGGGGGGTTGTTGTATTTTTTGTTATTATTTAGAAGTTTTTTCTTTGTTTTAATCCTGTTGTGGGTGTGACCTTGTGCCTGTTTAATACAGAATATAGCCACATGCCTCTGACCCCCATTTGTAGGGTTGTGCAGCCCACAAGGCCCCACAGCTGAGCTTTTCTGGGCACTTGCTCATGTCCCCATTCTCCAACCCCATGAGTGTAGCATCCGTAATCCTTCCTGCTTTGCCTTCCATGGGACCTATTCAGCTCTAATTAGAGAACCTTAATGAAGGCTTGGGAACTTCTCTTTTTTTTTAACCATGGTTTTTTAGAGGCCCTAAGCAGGAAACACAAAGCTGTTCCATTCCTGAGAGTGGCCAAGGAGTCCTTTGGGATACTTTGAGGCCCACTGTCACAACTCACCCAAAGCACTTCCAAAATGTTCATTTTCTGTGGGTATTTGGTAACTGCTTTTCAGAGCTTCAGAGAGAAGTGTAAATGTATTTTTAAAGCAGGACAGTAGGGCGTGTGAAAGATGCAGATGGTGTTTGAGGGTGGTTCTGAAAGCCCATTCTGCAGGCTGAGCTGGGAGGAGTGATGCCTGGTGCATCCTCTGCCATGTTTGCTCATGGAGCAGTCCCAGATTTCATCTAGTGGGAGATCTTTTGTCTCCAGTCCAAGAGAGATTTTGCAAATGAGTTAGCATGTGTGGACAGGAAACTCAGAGCAAGATCCAAGGGTGAGGCCTGCTGACAGAATTAGCTGCTCTTCTCTGGTTCAACCTTACACAAATGGCAATGTGACTTAATTGATCCGGGAAGTTTAGTGCTTTTCTCTTTGTTTGTTTAATTCAACAAAGCACTTACACTGACTTTCAGGAGCTTTTTGGATTGAACTCTCAGGCAAACAGTGAAGTAATTGTGACTGCTACAGGAGCTAAGGTTAAAAAAAAAAAGGTTTTAATTTTGTATTGCTTCCCAAACACTCAGGGGCTTGGATTCAATAAAAACACCATTGCTTTTGAATTTTATTGTTGATCTCTGTACTGTATCAAATTATGCATTAAGTTAATAAGGGTTCTGTTGAAAGATGGTCCCCACCTATGTATGGGAAACTTCATTCCCATGTTGTTTAAGTGGTATATATAAATATTATGTATATACAATATTATGTATATACAATATTATGTATAAATACATAATTTAACCCCCGATAATTTGACTGAGGATGGTTACAGAAGATGCAGAATTAGAATGCACAACTCTCACCTTTTATTTTCCAGTGCCTGAATAGGTGCTGAGCATTGCCTGGCTTTGCCTGGCCTAGCAGCCACCCCAAACTCTCTTTTGGAGTGGCAGAGCAGAGATAGGAGTGGAAGGGGAGAGAAGACACCAGCATTATCTCTGAAGTAAAATTACATTGTGGATTTATTTTGTGTTTCCATTAGCAAATCACAGTTTGATTGTTTAAATGCACCCGGGGTTGAAGAGACTTGAAGGTAGGGAGCATTATAAAAAATACATAATTCTAAAAGAAAAATCCTTTATTTTGTTAAAAAAAAAAAAGAAGAGAATTTTTAGGTATTGGAAAGAAGTGCTCTTGTTACTTCTTTCAAATATGCAGGGAATGTGGCATGGTCCATGAATCTCTTCAAAAGTGCTTTTTCATTAAAGGCTTGAATGTAATAATAGATTTCAGAATTATTCAGCAACATGAAATTCAAACATACAAGCTGTACATACAAGTATTTCAGAGGAAAAAGCAAGCATCAGTGAAGGATTCCATTTTTTTTCCTGCTTAAAAAGTTTCTTAAATAAAGCTGTAAAAAAATTCTCTACAGTATTTAAAGCAAACAGCATTTTAAAAAAATCTTAATTTCAGCATCTCGAAAGGAATTCATGTATAACCTTAAAAGAAGTTAATTAACTTTGGTTTTATTTGCATCTAAGATACTCCAATATTTGATGTATAAGTTCAGTTCCACTATGTGTTACTTGGATCCTTATGAAGGTAAATATCTTAAGCATGATCAAAAGCTAAGTATGTGCATTAACTCCTAATGCAGATTTAGTCATTCTATATCTGCAGAATCTCCAGTTAACTACAGCCTTGATAAGAAAAGGATTGAGCCACTTGGTGTCCCATAATTAATTTCCACTCTTACCAGTATTTATTTTACAAGTGGGTAAATTAAAAATACTGCATCACTCATAATTGTTCTCACTGATTTGTTTCACATTTGAGTCAGGCATCCCAAAAGGAGAATTTTCAGTGGAAGGAAGGCCCTGTGGGTGTTGGTGACCATGCATTTAAATCTCTGTGGGTGGGTGGGTGTGTGTGGAGAATTCCAGGAGAACAGGAAATGAACAGGAGCAGTCATTTGCAGGGCACATCCAATTCTCCTCTGCTGGTTCACAGAGTTCCTGAGCTCCCAGTTAGGGCAGGTTGGGCCAGTAAAAACTCCTGCTTGGCCACTGCCAGCCTGGCAGTGAAGGGGTCTTTTGGCATGGGGATATATCAGTTTGACACTGGGGTATATTGGTGCCATAAATACATTAGACAATGTGGCACATTTCTCAAATTCTTCAACTGACAGGACAGAGCATGCAGAAATGGAGTGCTTACCTTGTACTAATAATGTCAAACATTTTCAGAACTTCTGGGTCTCCTGTTGATCATTTCCACCTTATTAACACAAATAAATTTCTTTGCAGTTACAACCAAGCATTTACAGCAGAGTAAATGTCATGCATGGGCAAATTTAGGTGCAGTAGCAAGCTGACCTTGGTCTGGACTAATTAACAGTTTTTCAGTGGAGACGTGCAGGCAGGTTGACACTTTTCCAAGTGAAAATAAAGTTTTTACACTTTAAGCTTTCGTTTGTCCACATCAGATCCTTGGCAAATATCTTCACCCTCCTCTGTGCATTAGAGGGGAGATGGGGCCCCTTATGCAGAATATTTTGCACCAGCCTATTTTTCATTCACTTTCCTGGCAACCTCCTGAGGAAACAAGACATATCAAAATTAAAACAGCAGCAAGGAAAAATCAGTTACTGAGGTGAAGTTGAGAAAAGCAAAAGTGACAGCAGTTATATGAAGAAGCGCTGGCTCTTGAAGTTAAGCTGCTCTGTCACATACCATCAATTGGACTATTATCTGGCACAGGAGGACTGTAATAAATTGTCAGATTTTCTTCTTAGCTGAAATGATGGGATGGAAATTTTGCTGTGTATTTTTGGACAGGCATGGGGTGGGGGGAAAAATCCAGCATGTAGCAGATTTCCTCACATGCCAGACCTGCCATGATGCACAAACCCAATTTCCTGAATGTAGTTCTCAGAAATCTTGTGTGGTGAAAGCTAAAATAGTTAAAAAAGAAATCCTAGCTCTTCTCTGGGAAAATAAGGTCAAGGAGGAGAAAAGTACTAATGAGAGACAAACAACTTATATATACATATATATTTAAAACGTTTTAAATGTTGTTTCAGATTTTTTTTCCCCTTGTCAAGACAAAGTAATGACAAATGCAAGCTTTTGTGTAACACTGTCTAGTTCTGTAGTATTTTCATTTGAAGTAAACTTTTACAGAATTGTGGTATCAGAATATTGGTTATTTAGTAGCTGAATCTGATGATCATTGTCATTCTGTGGGGCAGGATCTGGAGAAGAAGTTATTACATGTGGAAATAGTTTGTGGGGTTTATGCAATATGATTTAGACTCTCTGTGATTGATTGAGAGGCAGCTGATATTATGTAGTCATGGTAGGATACCAGTAGATAAAAGTTCCCTTTCAAAAGGACTCTCAGGAAAGGAACTTCTTCAGTAGAATTATTGTATGATTAGTATGTATATCTGTATTTATACATGTAATAGTAGTCTATTGATACCCACTTTAAAAGCCTTAGCAGGATAACATGACTGATGCAGTCAAATCTGAATTATTTTGTGTGGCCAGCATGCTAGCTCATGCTAAGACTTCAAGGATCTTGAAGGGTATAACATTTTTTCTAAAATATTTATAATATTGTAAAGAACAAGTTCTCATTTGACCAGTACCCTGCAAAGTCATCAACAGAAGCACCTCAATGATGGGCTGAAATTCAAAGTAACTGTAGAAGTCATTAGGGCTGTCAGATTTGTTCCTCTGCTTCCTAATGACCATCAGCTGGGCATTCACCTTTCCCTCTATTTTCCAGTCAGTTGCAGTTGTAGTTTAGTTGTGTGAAAACTCATTTTGGAGCCTTTTCAATGGGCTTGGGGAAGGCCAGACAATGAATCAAATGTGAAAACACATCTCCTGCCTTCAGCTTTCCCTTTGTGAGTCCTGGCAAGCCGCTCAATGGGGAGGGTTCAAGCTACAAATTACAGCAAAGTCTCAGATCTCAGTGTGTTTTATTAAATGTTCTGTGTGCCTGATATTTTTATTATTAGATAGGGCTGTAAAAATGTGCATGTTTTACTTAGGCTTTCCTTCTCAGCAAACAAGGAATACCAGAAGGTATAAAAAAGGTGCATTGGAATTTTTTTTTTATATAATTGGTTCACAGGTCTTGGCCTTTCTTGGTTTCTTGGTCTTGGTTCTGAAATAAGTTTTTGCCATGACAAAATGGAAATTTCACCTATTGAAGTCAATAAAAAATTGTGCAAGCAAAGTTAGAAAGAGTGGAGCAACAAGACAGAGTACTAGAAACCAGTGGAAAACACATCCCAGACTGGATTAATCACAAAATAATTCAGATTAATCAAAAATATGAAAACTGTAAAAGAATCAGCAGCTCTGGCAGAATATTGGGAAGCAGAAACCAGAGTTGAGAAATCATGTGGTGGTGAAAAATTGATTATTTACTTGCATTATTCCACTGCCATTAGAATCTGAGCCAATAATGGAGGTGCCAGAGCATGTCAGAGGAGTGCAAAAAATCTTCAGGCACAGACTTTATAGCTCTCTGAATTCTGAAGGAACACATGAGCACAAGCAAGCTGCTAACAAAAGATGTTTGCATCTAAATAAATGGTGGAAGGAAGAAGGTAGCAGCTGCTGCATCAAGTTTCTACAAAATTCTAGAAATTATTGTTTCAAAATGACAAAACATGTTGGCAAAATGTTTCAAAATACCTAAAACCTTCTAAAGTGTTTTTAGAAAAGAATTCTAAAAAAAATAAATTATGCCTCCATGTCCTCTGTAATAGGATATTTTACCATTCTGCTTCTTTAGGATTTTTTGTTTGATGATTGAATAAGAGATACACTGCACCTTGTTTGAATAATTCCTTGGAATATTAAAAGATTAAAGTCTCTGAGAGATTAATAGAAAAGGAGTAGTCATGAATTGTCAGGTAAATTATTGCTTTGGATTAGAAACTTGATAAGAAACTAAAGCCAGGGTAAGAAGAAGTAAACAATTTAGAACAGTGTTGCCTCAAGGTTCCACTCTGGTACAATAATAACAAAGGAAAAAAACCGCTTAAAGTTACAAACTGATTGATGGCACAGGAGAAAATACATTAGTAAATGTCAGAAAGGTCCAAGGATTTACAAAGATTTGATCTCAGCTGAGAAACTTTGGTTTCACCTTTCTATACTAACAGATATTCTAATTGTTTATACATAGTGCAGCCTATCAAGAGTTGGGGCAAACCTGTGTTTGAAATACTCCTTAAGATTGTAAATACGTGTTGTTACATTTTATGTTTTCTATGAGAAAACGAGGTTTCAGAAGATTATGAACACAGTTTTGTTATCTGAGTGCAAAATTTCTTACTGTCACACCCAGCCTCACTATTTAACTGAAACCAAATATGTCTTTAATTCCAGAAAAGCTGGGGTTATTCCGTGAGCTGTCGCTGTTACAGTTGATTTTTTGGGGGTGCTTTTGGTGCGGGAGTACATCTTCATTCTGCGACTAAAGCGTTGGGCAACAAATCTTTACAAGCCCTCACGAGTGTCCCCGACCATGCAGCAGATTTCACGAACCATCTGCCGCGTGAAGGACACCTTAGAGGAGCCCCCCATTCCCCCAAAGCACCAGCACATCGCTGCAAATCCCAATTCTCCCACCTGCACTTGTGAGGCTGATGGAGTGCAGTGCCTGCACAGCTCATTGGATCCTCCCTGAGCTGTGCAGCCCGGCTCGCAGCAGATCTGCAGATAAAAATCCAAAAAATTCAGTGCCCGCCGAGGTGTTCAGTGTTTTCATTTCCAGCAGAGGCAGTCAGCTCCTTAACGTGGATAATTACTCTGAGAATTAATTTCGTCCAAAGTCCCACTAAGGGTATAACAAAATTTTATAAAGCAGCTAAAAAACTTCTGGGGAAGGGTAAACTCGTGACATTCAATGCTGAATTAAGAGCGGTTCCTCAAAGAATTAATCCCTTATTTGTCACACTTGAAGTTACTGTACCAAAAGTCTATTTGAAGAATGAGACAAAAAATAAAGTAAAAAATTAAAATGGTTTTCTATCAGCAGCTCATTTGAAAAAAAGTGAAAATGCATGAGTAATAAGTTCAGGGGAGTGTATTTTTTTTTTTCTTGTTTTCTTGTTTTTCCTGTTTTCTTGTTTTTCTTGTTTTCTTGTTTATGTTACTGATTGAACCAAGCAATTTAGCCTACTTAAATTGATTACAGTGACTTTTTTACACCAGAAAAAAAAAGTGTTTCAGGCAGCAGAACCCTGTGGTACATCAGCTTCTGGAGATTGTGACCTTGCTGTGGGTTTCTCCTTGCCTTTTCCTAGCAAGATGGTCTTGACTTCAAAGACCTGGCATGTGGAAAGATTTCTTGATGTTTATTGCTGGTTGTGTAGCTCAAATTCCCCCCAAATATTAATGGTTAATAGAAAAGTAGTAATCAGCAAAATCCAAAAAATACTGAACTGTTCATCATAACCAGTAAAACACAGAAGCTGCATGGAGAAACTTCAGACCTTGAGGAGCAGGGAGCCTCCAATATATATATCACTGCTACAACCCTGAGCAGAGGCCAAGTAGCCCTTCAGTAGATTTTAGCACTAATTTACACTTTATTATTTTAGTATATATTATAAATATTATTTTATTATTTTACACATATTATTTGCATTCTGCTTAGATACTCGTGGGCCTATTCCACACAGTTAGAGTATTTAAAGCATTCACTTCCAAAAGTTGCCCTGACAGCCCAAACACCTCCACTTCCATATGACAGGAGTTCCAATCCTGAGATTTGTGCTGGGGAGCCTGTGCTATTAAAATATGTACTTGGAATGGCACTTCCATTCAGGGAAGATTTTGCAGATATATCTGTTTGATTGCTTTACTCAGTACTTTTAGTTTGGAGGAAAATAGCTCCTTGTTTAAAAGAAATAAGGAAGGTGCCTCCTGTGTAAAACTGTCTCTTTACTCTCTTCTATCTTTTTTGTTGAGTAGCAAAGTAAGTTTAAAAGGAATTAAATTCCGTATCTGGGATGCCTGGGTTTACTACAGATTGAATTGGGAAGTTTCAGTGTTTGAAGTTTTCTCTTTTATTCACCTCTTGCAGCTCAGAGCTCTCTCCATCATGTCATAAAAGAAAACAAGTAGGTAACAGAATGAAGTAAAAGAGGCAGATTTTTATAAGTGTTAGCTGGGGGGCTTTCTTGTCCTTCAACATTGATTTGTACTAAGTGCCATAGGCGTAATTCTATTCATTCCTGGGAAGTGATTCACTAAACTGCAGTATAAAACTTGGCTTATAACCTTAAAGACAATCTTAGTCATTCTGGAAATCTCATAAGGCAGTCTCGTAGGAAATGTTCCTTTCATTTGCTTACTCTGGTTGAGTTCCTCTTATTGTGCTACCCAAAGGCAGCCTGCTTGCTTTTATTCATTCTTGCCCCTGCTCTACTCCTAAATAAGCCTCAAAGAGACTGCAGTGCCTCCAGTCTAACATTTGAAATTGTATTTTTAAATGGCAACAAAGAAGAATGGGGGTTAAAAAGTTTATGATCTAGTCCAAATTTTAAATCAATGCCTATTTGTCCCAAATCAATGTTTTGTTAACTGCAGATTAGAAAGAAAAAAGTCATTTTTCATTCTGAAATAAAGTAATCCAGGAGTAGTTTCAGGACTTGTTAATCAGCTGTGTCAGTTAAACTTTACAGCAGGCTGTTACTTCCTGAAATAGCATGGAATTGAAAATAAATAAGAATAGTGTATAAGACATAGTACTGGAAGTGAATTCATCACAATCCCCATTCACAGTATCAGTGGGTAGTGACAATGTCCTGAGCTCCCACCAGTTGTCCTGCTTGAACATGGTCTTAGTTTATAAAGATTTGAAGTCTAAAGCCAGGAAAACACCAGAAAAATTAGAGAAATAGCAGATTAATCTCTCCTTGGCTGTGTAAACATAATTCTGTATATTGAATTGAGGGGTTGCTAATCCCTTACAATCACGTTTCTTCCAATTAAGTTGCAGGGCTTTAAATACTTTCAATCACAGGAGGCTGAAGAAGCAAGTGCAGTGTCAGGAAGGAGAGGAGGGTGCTAATCCTAAATGAAAATAATTTTATTAGGAGAGAAAGCAAGCAGCAAACAGAAGTTCTGAAGAGGAGAAGTTCAGAAAATAAAAGATTCTGCAAAATGCTCTGACCCCCTAGGGAAGCGAAGAAATAAAACTGGGATTTTCAGCTTGATTAAAGTTTGATTTATGAGCTGCTTTTTGTTAACAGCACTGGAACAGAAGGAGGAGAAGAAGGATTTAACTTGGAAGGGAGAAAATTCTTTTGGAAATTGCCTTCAAGTTCATGGAGTTTAAAAAAAAAAGTGACAAATGGAATTGTTTTGTAAGTCCTCCCCTTCTAGCTCTTCTTTGCTCTCCACTCCCCTCCAATCCATAGTTAGCAATAAATTATAAGTAATAGTGATCTAAAGCTATAGTAGGTGCCTAATTTGTTTTATTATAGTCCAAGAATAAATAGCTTAATTTTGGGGTGTATGTCCTGTATTGGTGTGGTGTGCAGACTTACACAGGTACCCAAAAAATGCATCAGATGACCTAAGAGGAGTTCAAAAGCCTAATTTCTATAAATGTGGTGTCTTGTATGGTGGTTGTTATATGCAGGAGATCAGGAGGTGGGAAAAAAAAATTCACAAAGCACTGCCCAAAATGGTGCAGTCTTTAACAAATGGAATTCAGATGAGGAAAATGCAGAACAATAAAGAGTTTCTTATGTTTTTCTTCTACTGGGAAGGGACATGGGTAAAGTTGGGGTTGGTAGGGAGTAGTGGATGGTCCACATTTTTCCTCAGTGCAGGGAAATATTTGTCCATCTTTGTCTCATGAAGCTCTTGCCCAAACTGATGTCAGCACCCAAAACACAGAAGAGGGGAAAACAAACTCTTAATTTTTCCTGCTGTCCCTTTCTCTGCATAATATGAGCTAAAGGACTCCTGGAGCCACCAGCTTCAGGCAGGTGAGTTCCCAAAGGTCTGCTTCTCCGAAATGGAGCAATGCTGTCATCCCCCCTCAGATCCAATGTGCCAAAACTCACCAATTCTTCAGGGCACTGAAGGGTTAATAAAAATGCTGTTGTGCCCCATAAGCAATAATGGGCTCACATTGGCTTACAAATTGAAAGTTACTATTGTAGAATACCTTTTGAAGGTAAATGTAGGAGTAAAATTGCTTTTCAGTTTGAATTGCCTCAGATACTGAAAATTCTGAATTGTCATCATAAAAAAATCAGGTTGCTTGTGCTTTAACCACTCTTCACCTTTCATTTTTAGATGAAGTACCAAGTCTATGTAAATTGCACACAGGAATAATTTTTTCTTTTTCAGTGAAAAGACATTATAACTAATTGTCCATCAAAAGTTTTAAATGTGGCCATGATAGGATAGTTTGGACCACTTTGTAGCTGCATGAAATATTTTATCAAATTCAGCTGAATTTGAATTCTAAATAGACTCCAAAATTTTGTGCTAATAATGAAGCTGTCACTGTGCTAGTTGATACTGTAATTTAATTTATAAGCACTCTGACTGTGCATTTGTCAGTAAAACATACTTAGTAGTATGCAGGAGCTGTTGAAAATATTTTACCTATAACCAAGGCTTTGTAATTCCTAAAAATTTACCTGCATAAGTCCAACTGTACCCACTTTACTTGTACATACTACATATATAGCTGGGTGAGAAACACTGGAGAAAGTATAAATAACAGATTTTGACATGGCTTTTTTGCTTTTTCCTAGAAGATATAAGTCAGTAAATAATGTATATAATTTTATAGAATTCATGAATTTAAAATTATCTTGTCTGTATATCAGCAGACATTAACATCTGCCTTTAAAAAAAAGAGATCTGGACAGGCATGGTATTAATGCATCTGTTGACCCAGCAAAATCTCTATTTCCCTGTTTCAGCAGAAGTCAGAATGAAATATAAGAGTTTCCCAAGTGTTGGCCACAGCAGAGCTTTCAATCTGGAAGGCTGGGGTTTGTCTCTGACAGCTGATGGTGGTGGGTGATAATTTATCCCAGTTTGACACAGCCCCAGCTGTGGTGGGTGTGGCACTGTCAGCGCAGGGCCCTGGTGCCAGCCCACCCCAGAGGGGAGGCCCAGGTGTGTCTGTGCCTCCTTCACACAGAGGAGGTGATGCCTTTTGGGGGTACCTAAAAACAGAGCCCAGACAGAATTAAGGGAATATAAAGCTGTTCTATTTATTGAAGGGCCTTCAGGTACATTTAGGGCAGATGAAGCCCCCCCCACCAGGGGCTACACCCAAAAATGAACCACGGGTCAAAGGTTTTCACACTTGTATAAATTTGGTCCATTTGTGTAGCCCTGGTTCCATGTCTGAGGTGTTTTGGTTTTTTGAAATTCTTTTCCTAAGAAATTTTCTGTAAACAGAAGAAATGTGTTTGTAACTTTGTTATTCATTCTTTTTCCTAGAAGGGACTTCTTTTTGATGTCTCTCTGGTCTGACCAATGTGATTGAAGAAGTTTGCCTTTGTTTCAGCAACCAAATTAGTCTGTGTAAAATAGTATAAAAGAAAGACACATCCCAAAAATAAAAGAGTGATTTTCAGCCTTCTGAATCTCAGAGTCAGTGTTGTTGTAGTGTAAAACAGCTTCACATTTGCATAGTTGGGGTCAATATTCCAGTTACAGCTTCAGGTGATGAAGTCATTTGCCCCAAGTTTGCTCCCCCAACTCACTTTTGTTTCCATCTCTCAGGGCCTGAGGCAGTGAGGGGTCCTTGATGCCCAGGCCTGGAGAGGAATTTCTGTGTCTGCCCAAAATGGGGAAGCAGCAGCTCACACTGTGTGTGGAGTTTACAATTCTACACTAAAGAACTGCAGGATTGCAAAATATACAAAAAATATAAAAGCTAAAATCCCAAGGCATCAGAGTTGTGGCTCCCAATCCCCCTGGCAGTACAAACAGAGCAGATCTGCAGGTGCCTCTGTCCGCTTTGCATCCTCGGTGTCTTGGTTTGGAAAGACAAGGAAAGGCCAGAGCTTTCCTTGGAATGGAGAATGTAAACCCCCTCCCTCCAAATTTTTATGATTTTGCAATTAAGGAGCTTTCAGGCAAAGATTTGGGAATAGGAATAACAGTTCTTTACTAGGAATATTAAAATACAAATGTAGTAGTACAAAAAGCAAACAAACAAACAAAAATCTTAGAAACAGTGACAGAGTCAGAACATGACCTGACCCCCTGCTGGTCAGGGTGTTGGTGTCAGTCCAATCCAGCCCTC
>JBBMKD010000194.1:3725063-3762612 GCA_037834095.1 Argya squamiceps
TGGGCTCCTCCCCTGGCTGGGATGATGGAATTGTCTCAGCCCTGCCCTGAGCCTGGATGGCCCCTGGACAGCAGAGACCCACTGGAGGGAGGGTGGGTTCTGGAAGGGATAAAGAACTCTGACCCACCTGGTTTTAACAGCTGCCTATTAACAGTAAGCCTCCTCCCCTCCAGAGTTAAAGAAAAACACCTCCTCAACCAGTTTCAAGAGATTGGGGATAGAATACATCATTTTTCGTTACATTTTGCGACCTAAGACACTCAGGCACCTTCTTTTCCCCATGGAGGGGCACAGAGCCAAGGAACCCCAAGGGCACAGTGCAGGGGAGGCTGGCACAGGAGGGTGGAAAGGAAGAGGGTCCATGCAGTGCTCTATCCCACTGACATGAGAGCTGAGAAGGTGTCCTCTCTGCTCCCCTCACCCAGGGTTGCTCCAGATACATCCTTGAATAGGTTATAGCTCTGTAAAGGAAGAGCAGGTTGTGAACAGGGATTTGAGACATGTAAGATTTGAAACATCCAAGGAGCCACAGATATGGTGTGTAGCAAATAGTTTGGCATGAAATCAATATTAAATGTCTGTTAAGGATGTAGCATCCTGGCTAAAAAAATCTCAGAAAGGGCTCCCATCACAAGTCTGAAGCCTAACTGGTATTTTTTGTTTGTTTCATGAGTGTGCAGCCATCGTGGTATAATCAGACACCACGAAAAGAAGGCTTGCACACCAGATGTGTTTGCTTTAATAAGGACAGAGAACCTTCTCTCCCAGCAATGCACATGTAATACCAGCTTGGATGCATCATCAGGAGGCACTGGAGGATTTAAATGTACAAATATCAGTCTGTAAAAGTCAGTGTTGCAGATTAGAAAGGACAATTTGGTGTCTTTGCACTGAAGGTTGTCTTTATTACAGTGTGGGTGGTAGGGGGCTGTGGCATGTAGAGGTTTGTCCCTACAACCATTGTGCCTTTTAGACAATCTTCCTGTCACTTGGCTGTTTCTAGCGTGTCTCTGTGCCACTTAAACGAGCTGGACTGTCACAACACTCCTGCCTGCCACTGCCGAGCTCGTGGAGAAGTGGCTTAAGTACTGCTGATGAATGTTATCTGTAATTTACCAAGAAAAGCAGAAATTTTCAGGGTTAAAATTCTGCCCTCTCATATCTTTTCTGGGTGCTATTTTATTTTTAATGTACTCTTACAAGGTAGCGTTTGAAGTCGTTTCACATAAAAGAGCCTCCAGCCGTACATCTTACAAAAAGCACGTAGACCTCATTTAATCATTCTTTTTATTCCTCTGACTCGAGTGTGATCACTGTTCCACTCTCACTGATGGAGCTGGCACTTTTTCTTCATCCAAATTTATTCTTGATCTAATTCAGCAGAACACACAGCAGAACAGATTTCCAAAGTGGAATAACAGTCACTTAAATATTGTTTAAGCCTACCACATACAGAGGCAACAATTTCAATTTCTTCAGAATTATGTTACATCTTCAACAAACACGATTATTCTTCCTCCTCTTCTTTAAGACACCATCTAAGTCACAGCACGCCCACTGTATGCCAGATGTATTTTTATGTGATCATTGCTACACCTTTTCTGTTGGAGTGATTTTTTTATCAGCAGGCTGAGGGATGGGTTTTGTTTTTTTCAGGCAGAAAGTGAGATGGTTCTGCTTGGAACATGAGCTACTGAGTGGGGAACTTCACCAGCTCAGTAACAATGAAATTTAGCCTTTTGGGTCCACTGGTTCCCAGACCACAGAATTTCCAGATCATGTGTATTCCTGCACTTGTTTTCATCAGAATGAAATGCAGAGATCAGCAGAAATACATTTATTGCTCACTTTCATAGAAATACTACTCAGCCTGCAGAAGGAAAACACTTTGAAATTTATTACTGTCCTGAAATTTTGGGTCAGGTGGGAATTACCTTTTTCCATCTACCTCTGTATGAATAGAACTGCAGGTCAGATAAAGTGCAATTGGATTTAAAAGCTGGGATGTCTTTTTCTCATTAACCAGTAGATGAAGTAGTGAAAAGGTCTCCATTACACGGATTCATCTGTGTGAAATAACTTTGCAAGGAGCTTTTTTATTTAAGTGTCCCTTTCCTTTCTTCACTAAGCAGCTTCCTAGAAAGTAAAAGAAAAAACATTATTAAAGCAAAGTGTGCTCTGGATCAATGAAAAATTATTCTTTGTCATCTAGGTTGTACTTCTTGGTGTGCTTTTTGCTAGGAAAGGCACTTTTTAAAGCTTTTGAAAAAAAAAAAAAAGGGGAAAAAAAGGGGAAAAAAAGGGGAAAAAAGAAAACAAAAAAAAAAAAAAAAAAAAAAAGAAAAAAAAAAAGAAAAAAAAAGGCAAAAGGACTCCTTACCAAATCTTAGCCGTGCAATACTACCTCATTCAATTATCCTAACATTTTTGTTCCTAAACTTACAAAATGATAGAAGTATAATAGATATCTTCATTTTATAAGGATATTCTGTATGAGCTGCCTGTCAAAGCAAAATCACATACAAACCTGGAGTACTCTGCCCTTCAACCTTTGATTTAGTACAAAGTAGAGAATCACAAATGTTCACAGACTTCATAAATTAGCAGCAGCGGTGCTGTCACAATTGTGCCATGACTATGACATGTCATTTCCTCACTGTGATTAACTGTGCTTTACCAAAAAACCCATTTTTCAGTAGAACAAAACGGGAGAATTAAGTTTCCTTTCTGTTTCACTTTGCTCATTGTGACCGTAGACTTCAGCCTGCCTGATCCAAATTGGTTAGATGTTAAAGCAATTTGGCCTCTTTTCAGCTCCAGTCTTTACTTCCAGCACCTGAAGACCCTGAACTCTGTCTTTCCAAAGGGTAAACTCAGTTTTATTTTCTGTTATGTAAGCTAATTTGTGAGGGGTTCTCATAATGTCACGTCTGCAAGGAGGTGGCAACGAGTGTCTTAAAGTTCAGGCCAAACACGGGGATTTGCTGTTCGTGCTGTAGGATTAATTAGCACTAACTCAGATCTTTTCCAAATGTCCACAATCTACAATTCAGAAAACCGAAAGTCTCGTCCACAAGTGATCTGAGACCTTAGACAAATTCCACCAGAAGTGTATTTAGACCAGACATTGGGATTCCTCTGTTGAATCTCTGGCTGTTCCATTGATTCATTATTTTTTTTACTTAGCCTTCAATTCTTTCTCCATTAGTGGCTGTCATATTGCTTACATTTTTATGGGGGCATGACACCTAATTATTACATTTGGCAAACTCTGACATAGCCAAATGCTTTTTAATAAATAATAAGGTGTTACTGAATGAAAGCAGCTCAAATTTTCACCCCTGTTCTCCCTGTGCTGTGTTGCAACCTGGGCTCAGAGATAACCAGACCAACCAAATCCAACACAAGTAGCCTTAGACAAGATCCCGAGATCCAGTTCCTTTCCAGGATAATGAGATGATAATTTATGCATAAAGAAGCATCTATAGAAATTATTAATTCTGTTTCACCCAGCTCTGAAGGAAGGGGGAACGAGCACAACTCACTAAGGTTTGTTGCAGCATTACTTGAGCAATTTATTTAGATGTGGTTCCACCTGTGCTGTAAGTTATGGTCAACTTTGATTCCCCACATCACACTCGAGTGATTCCTGTGCTGGCTCAATTTCCACGAGGGGTTTCTGAATTGGTTTGGTTTCTTTCTTTAATTTGCTAATATGTCTGTTCTCTGGACATCCATCTGATTATATTTTCTCAGATAACCTGTTCATGATGGGAACCATTGTTTGTTTTTCTTTTTTCCATAACTTGGTTATCTTTGAGCCCTTCATCACAAAAAGTTTTTCCTCAGTGACAGATTAAGATAATTTTGAACCATGTCTTACTCAGTGTTTGCCAAGCATGGTTCAAGATTGCCTCAATATATTCTTGGTCAATCCAAAAATTGTTCATCAGAAGCTGCCAACTTTCTCAGGGTCACTGAAACTTCAAGTTAGGTAGTAGCAAAAGAACATATCTGTGTCCACAATGCTTTTGGAATCTCTTTTTACTTACATCCAAAGTTCATGGTAGTTCTCAAAAATGTTGGTTTAAAATAATTTGATTCTCTTCAGAATGAAACAGTACAGGAAGGATCGATTTTAAATGTTGTGGTTTTTTGGGGTTTTTTTATTTTCATATTATTTTTTAATTAAGGTTCCCAGAATCACAGAGCAAGTGAAATGCTGCAAAGACATATTCTGCCTTGGCCAAATGGAAGGATGTTTTCAGGATCATGAGCATAGATGGATTTGCCATTCTCCAACACATAAGAAGGGGAAAAATCACCCAACCAAACAGCAGCATCTTATGGGTTTTTATGGCTAGATCATCCCAGAGACTTGTGAGTCAGCATTCCCAACCCCAGTTTCAATTTGTCCATGGCTGTGAGTGCTGCCCTGACAGGGAGCACAGCTGTGCTTTCTTGGTGCTCCCAGCACCAGGGCTCAGGGCAGCTCTGGTGGCTGCAGGTGATGCCTTAGGATTTCAGCTTTTATACTCTTTATGTATTTGTAACCCTGCAGTTCTTTAGTGTAGAACTCTAAAATGTGAGCTGCTGCTTCCCCATTTTGGGCAGACACAAGAATTCCTCTCCAGGCCTGGGGATCAAGGACCCCTCACTGCCTCAGGCTGAGAGATGGAAACAAAAGTGAGTTGGGGGAGCAAAACTGGGGTGAATGACTTCAATACCTTAAACTGTAATTGGAAGATTCACCCCCAATATGCAAATGGACCAAACTTACACAAATGTAAAAACTTGTGACCCGTGGTTCATTTTTAGGTGCAGCCCCTGGGGACCTTTGTCTGCCCTAAATGTACCTGAAGCTCCTTCAGTAAGTCTATTTATTATAAAATAAAAAATAATATAGATAGCTAGATAGATAGATAGATTAGATAGATAGATAGATAGATAGATAGATAGATAGATAGATAGATAGATAGATAGATAGATATTCCCTTAACTCTGTCTGGCCCCTGTTTTTAGGTAGCCCCAAAAAGGCACCAGGTGGATCTCCTGGAGTTCCTGGTGAGGGATGCTCTCCTATTTGTGTGCTCACAGCTCCCTGTGCTGGTGTTCTCTGCTCTTTTCTGTGCCACTGGGCAGCAGAGGGAAGATCTGGCTCTGTCCAGGAAAGAGGAATGGGCCAGGGCACTGCAGCTCTGCCTGGCAGCAGCTCAGGGCTCATCCCCACCCTTCAATCATTTGGGATCTACCCTGTGCTTATATATTACTGCTGATTATATCTTAATGAATGGCAGTTGTCCTGCACAGGGTAACGAACACATTAATTAAATCCTTGGTAATTTTTGTGACTCTGGGCCTGCAGTGATAAAATACTGCTACCTTAGTTATTTCTCCTTAATTGCCCCTGGCTTCCAGGTGAGTGCACAGTGGATTTACTGCACATGTGCATTTGCAAGCAGTGGCTGGGGTTTATACGAGCTGAGTGAAACAAATCAACTGTGACATGTGCAAAAAAAGTTTTAAAATTTCAAACAGAAAAAGGTAACTTTAAGAGACTCCTCTGTTTTTTGAAAGCACCAATCACAGAGGTGCTTAAATACATGGCAGATCTGTGCTTTCAGACAGTTGAGATGTCATTTTACCAGCCCTCAGAGAATTAATTTTGTGCTTTTCCATCAATTCCATATGTAACTTATACATTCTCACTATGAAAATATTAGGGATTTTTTTTTTTGGTTCATGTCCTGCTAAATATTTTATGCCAGTAGCTTGCACTGAAAACAAAAAAACTGCAATACTGATGAGAAAAAGAAGAAAAAGCTATTCCTGCTCTCTCTGTCCATTGTGGAGAATAAAGGAGGAGCCTTAATCAAATGGATACATCCTTTGGTGTACATAACAGCCTGGCACTGGCTATGAGTTCTCTTCTGAGCTTTGTAAATGAAAGTCAGGAGTTCAGTGGAGTATTGTAAACTGCATCAGCTGGGGATTTATAAAGGGAATATATGGCCAAAGGATTCTCCTTCAGGGCTTCAGCTGCTCAGGAAATGTGCAGCCCTATGGAATACAGATAGAGGCATAGAAATGTTCAGAAACTCCCAAGTTTTGTTAAAATGGAAAGGGGAAATATTTCAAGGTAAGCTGAACTGTGTTTTCTTACTGGATATTTCTGGAAGAATGGAACATAATAACAAAATAAGCTCTTATAATGATGACCATTAGAAAAGTGTGGATCAAATGGTTAAGCTGTTCTGCCATTGTTTACAAATCTCTGCCCTTCTTTTTTATTATCTGAATAATACCTCTGCAATCCTGTAACCCAGGAATAAATCCCTGCCCATGGTAAGAAAGCTGACGAAATCTCATTGTTCTGAACATCTTTTTAATTAGTTTGGATGAAGGGGGAAAAAAGCCAATTCAGGGAAAACAAGAATAGTTCTCAGCAGAACTTGTTCTGTGTTTCCTTTCACCTGACTTAAACCAGAAGTAGATTTTGAAAATAAGCTCATATTAATTGCAGAATCTTCTAAAGTAAGGGTTTTTTGGGACTCAAATGTTTTGAAAAGGATGTGAGATGAGCCTGAAAAGTTAGTATGAAAGATATTTTAGCATGTGGTTCATCCCACCTACCTCAGGCATGGGGCTGTGGGCTATCAGGGTTGGAATGACCCTGTTTTCCTCTTCCCTTGGCCTTGTGTTTGCTTTGTTTTCAAGCAATTCTTTAGTTTTAAGTACCTGTTCTACTTAAATCTACCTCTGTTTTAAATCTACTTTTCTTTTAGTATTCACAGTCCAATTTATTTTGTATTCAGTTACCTGAAGGCTTCACTTGTGCCCATAAATAAAATAAATTAAAACAGAATCCAAGTTTTAAGTCTGCTTCCTGGCAGTTACTCACTACATTGAATGCAATGTAATTAATTACTCAGTTTCTTAAGAGACTTGTAATGCTGGATATCTTGATACAGTTGGACTGGAAAAGCAATATTTGAATTTCTGTTGTTATGGCTGGATTTCTCCCCATAAAAAAAGAAATCTATGCTACAATTATTTATACTGTTTAGGCACGGCTAGGGGGTGATTGCAGATCTGTGGATTTACAGATAGCAATCCTTTCATCACCCAGTTGTGTGTTTCACAAGCACAGGATTTGGAGGTTGTGATAGTTGCCATGGCACCCACATGTGTGCCAGGAAGATTGTTGGGAAAGGGTCATTTATGTTCACAACAAACTGAATTTAAAATAATAATAATAAAAAAAAGTGATCAGAGGTGAATGGTACATTTTAAGCTGAAATCGAATATTTTTTTTTTCTTTTTGGTGTGAGGCCAAAGTTGTGATGCTCCCTGCCAAAAAAAAATTGCTGATGTGGAGATGTAATGGCTTGGGCATGGGTCTGGGGTGGAGTTTTAGCACCCCTGCTCTGTTTCCTGCTCTATTTTCTGTTCTGTTTCCTGCTCCCAGGCTCTAGAACACCCTCACAGAGTACCAATGCCACACTGTCACTCCAGGTAAAACTGAATTGCATGAGGGATAAATGAAGATTGCTAATAGCACTCCTCAAAAATTCACAAAATACCTTTTTTATTGGTGTGGCCACTGGCCCAGCAGATGCAAGTTACACTTTTGATTTCCATCTCATCCCCACGGCTGAACCCCAGTGGTTTGGGAAGAGTCAGGGTTCATTTTCTGGAGAAGGGTGGGCAGAGCCAGCACTTCAATCTCAGCATGGCCCCTCCTGGGGCTGAGGGGAGGCAGCTGGAAATGCTCCCAGCCCTGGCATTCCCTGCTGGAAGGAGGAGACTGGGATGTGCCAGCCTGGGATGTGCCAGCAGGGAGAGAGGAAACCCAAATCCAGGGTCAGGGGCTGCCCAGGGCAGGGGCAGAGCCAGAGGGAGCAGGAAGCCTCTTCCCTGCATTAAAAAACAAAAACTTTTCCTCTTGAAGTTTGCATTCGTTCTTCCTCCCAATTAAGGGAGGTGACCACTTAATTCCAGCTAATTAAGGAGTTTTTTAGATCTATTCTCCACTGTACATGCCAGATCAGTGCCTTACCTTTGCCGTGAACTCTCATGGATTAATTGCTCCTATTGCACAGTTTAATTACTTTGGTTCAACATTTATTTTCTTTTGACTTCTAATTGACTTTATGAGTGCCTTTATTTGTACTGTGTGACTCTTTAAAGTGAAACTGGTAATATTGGGATTTTTTTTAGTAAAAATTCCAAAACACCTACAGGAAGCTTTGCTATTGTGTGGCTAAATTTGTTTTCTAAGAGTTCATAATGTGGAGGACTGAAAAAAAAATTATATGTAGGCCAAGGATTTTTATATTCATAATTTTCTAATTTTTCTGAGTTGCTGATTCTCAGTTCTAGTAAGTAGTTTTCCCCTTTTGTTTTCACGCTATTTGATCAGGATCTGTTTTCTGATCATCTGGGAAGGTTTTCATTTTGAAAAGAGGAGATAAAAAGCCTCAAAACATGGATTCTGAGGATGTAAAAATCATGAAGGCAGAGGTGACTGCAGGTCTATAAAATGCTCCCTAAGTGTGACATTATGTTTGACCTTTGGATTTCATTTTCTGCAAGTCCTGTGGTTGCTCAGGGCTTTAAGCCATGCCAATTCTCGTGTGCCATTGCATATCTTTGGTGCCAAAGATGGGCAAATGTGGTGTAAAAATGCACTGTCCACAGGAAAAAAAAAAAAAAAAGAGAGACAGGCAGATGTGTGCCTCTTCTGCCAGCTGATAAATGAGGGAATACCCAAAGTTTTTCTTCTCCTTCTCTTCCCTGAGCTTTGTTGTCCATCATGGGAGCCAAGGTTGGTGTGGATTTCACTTTTAAACTGGTTGCACCAACAGCTGGAGTGAGTTCTGTGTAGTTCCCTGTATCTGCCAGCCAGGCCAGGAAACCTGACCCCTGTAAGAACACTTCAAATAATCATCTCCATACTTGACTGTACAGGAACATAAAATAGTGGTTTGATTATTCTTGGTGTGATTTGATTGTCTTTTACTTAGGATTTTGTTTTCCATCTGAATTCCCACGTTTTCCAGTGGAATGGTGAAATATTTAAGCCTCTGGCTGTAGCTAAAATATTCCCTATACACTTTGCAAAGCAGTTTATTGTCCCCATGGCATTATAATGATGCAAAGTTTATTTTGTCTCTAATAAATATATCATTAATCCATCAATAATACAAGATTACTGTATATCCTTTTCTAATTTTAACTTGCTATCTTTAGTTGTGAAGTGGAAAGCTTGGTTTGTTTGTTTTGTTTTGTTTTTTTCCCTTTTATTCAATTTCTTCTCTGCCTACAACCGTTTTCTCATTCAGTTTAACACTTACTCAATTTATGCAGTGTCCATCTCCTACCCTGCAGAGCAAGAATCTTCTACTTAATAAGAAATACTTATTGGCACATAGCTTTGATTCATAAAGAGAATGTTTCCTTAAGAGAGTAATTGGTTTGGGATTTTCTTTTTTTCTGCTTACCAAAGGAGCTTATCAAGTTCTTTTACAGAATCCTTAATATTGTTGTTTTTCTTCCTCGAACGTGAATAAGAGCTACAGTCTGGAGGAAAACTGACTCCTAACTTATCTCTCCTTGAAATCAAAAAATGCCTTTCACAAAATGGGAGTTGTAACTCTGTTTTCAGGGAAAAAAAAAAATCTATATTGTTGAGTCCTGTAAACAAGATGATCCCTGTGACTGCAAACTGTGTTGGTTCAAAGGCAGCTGGGTCCCCTTGGCCCTTTAGAGAACAAGTCAGCCTGGAACAACATCTAATAATACAATGGAGTTATAGGTCAAATTTGTTGGGCTTGCAGTGAGAAAATATTTTAAAGGCTGATGTGCTGATGGTCTGTCAATATTAGGAGTGAAGTGGGAATCAGGTAGACAAATCTAGTGGGTATTTGTCTAATTAGCAGTGACCTGTATTAAAGCAGAGCTGCCTGAATTAAATTAGGTATTGCTCATCTTGTACTAACTTTCCTTATATCTGAGAATCTGGCAAATCTCATCTAGAATGCTAATCTATCCTTCTGTCTTTTCCTCTGAGGTATCTTTTTCATTTAATAATGAGTTCCTTCATTGTTTTTAAATTTAGAACAGAGCCCCCTTTTTGGGAAGGGAGGTATTTTTTTAATTTGTGCACTGATATGTGTAAATAGTTCTTTTGAGGGAAAGCAGTAGGGGGAGGTGGAGTCTTTAGGTGGCATCAGATCTGTTGCCTTCAAACATAAAAATAAAACACTGAGTAGCAAGGTAGCATCTGAAAACTTCTCTGTCCCAGAAGATTTTAAAAACTAATCTGCAGCATTTAGCATCCTGCTGTTTTAAACCTAAACCTCTTTTTAGAGGGGAGATCTATGCTGCCACTGGCCATCCTTCTTCTCCCTCTCAGGATTAATAACTTCCCTTTGTTTTCATAAGTCTGACTTTGCCTTGAGCTGCTGACCACCCAAAGCTGGAGCAGCTTTAGGCTCAGCTTTGCAGAGAGTTGAGGAAGTGCAGAGTGGCTGCTGTGAACTCTGCCAAGATGCCTTGATAAACCAGCAAGGAAATTAAAATACAAGGGTAGAAGGGATTACAGATAGAGATAGAAGGATTAGGCTGTGCACTAGCAGTGAGACTTGCTGTAAAACTGTTGCTTCAGGCTTTTGTTTATTATTTGGAGAAATTCTATTTAAATGCAGATTAGATTTTCTACCTAGAAGTACAACTTAGTCTTTGTTTAGAAACTCCACAAAGAAGAATGAACACAGGGCTCTTGTTTTCATTTCTGGGTGAACTTTGACAGTCACGTTGCTTATCCTGTTATCTGGATTTGATATGCAAGCTCTGGATACAGGAGTTGGAGCAGTTTGTTTAGAGACCCGGGTTTAATTAATCAGTGCAAGATTACCAAATTGCCTTGGGATGAAACACTGCACCAGAGAAGTTGTAATTGGCCACTGACTAAACAGAAGGGCCCAGCTCTGCACTAGGTGTTTGGGAGGGAAAAAAGGCAAAGAAGAAGAAGAAGCAGCAGCAAGCAGTGAATTAGACAAGTAGATTTTGTGATCTGAAATATTTTCATTCTGTATACAGCTCTTTTTTTTATTTTATTTTTTTATTGTGTAATCAATTTCCTTCTGAAGTGACATTTTGCCTTCCTTAGAAGTAAAAATGAAGTTAAAACAGTGCTTTAGCAGAGCTGATGGGTTTCTGAAAAGTAGTCTGAAAAGTCTTACCTTTAAATAGACTCCTAAATACTCAAAAATTATCCTTTTTCATATTCCAAAAGAATTTTTTAACTTTCCATAAAAATATCAGTAAATTGTAGCTAAGAAAACATCCCAATCACTTCCCATGGGTTTATTTTTATTCCTTTATCCATTCTTCTTGCATCTTGTCAGCACTTCTCCAGCAATCCTTACTGATCTTCTCAAAATTATGATAAATTGATAATTAACATAACTAAGACAATTTTCTGTTAATCATCTCATTTCTCTGTGCAAAAAAAAAAAAAAAAAAAACCCACATGTCTAAAAACTAAAACCACTGATTTCAAGGGATATTTTCATTTCACCTATTTTTTCCTCCCCAGCATAATTTGTGCCTTATCCACCAAGTTTCAGGACAGAAAATCCACACAGTGATTGGCATGAAATGTCACTGGGATTCATGTACAGAAGTAGAACTGAAATATGTTTCAGGATTTGAGATTTTGACCCAATTTTAGAAAAGCATGGGTAGTTTGGGTTGTTATATCTCTCTATCTATCTATCTATCTATCTATCTATCTATCTATCTATCTACATATAAAGATGATTTTTTCTTTTTGTCTAATGTATCAGATGGCAGCCAGATTTGGCTGACTGGAAATCAAGAGTATCCTCTGAGCAGATTTATTTCACCAGCCATAGAACTTGTTCAGTAATTTTATATTGATCATTTAGCATGGAAATAACAAGCCAATGTAATGCATTTAATGTGGTCATGGTGAACCATTTGGCAAGGTAATATTTTAGTATCATCAGGTTCATAAAAGCTTGTCTTTTGAGAATATAATGAACATTTCTCCATGTATTATCCAGCTTTGTTATGAAGTGGAGAAAATATGAAAACCAAGTCTTTGCATAAGGGAGGTTGATGAAGCTTTTTGCCTCATGGCATTTTAGGTGCCCTGTGGCTTTTTCGCTTCTGTCTTCATTTCTTTTTGATGGACAAGCTAAAGCAGTAACTAAAATAATTTTTAAAAATCTTCAGAAGGTAAAGAACCCTGGACCAATAATTTACAAGAAGTAACAAATTCTTGAGAGCTCACACTCTCCATTCAAAGTTATCACAGCTATTTAAGAATCTGAATTGATACAAATTTTTCCTGTTCTGCCCCTTCAGGGAGCCCATTTTTGGTAATATGATAAGCTGTGCACTAAATAAGTCAGAAAAAAATATATCTGTGATGAACAAGTCATGTCTGGTGAGTGACAGAATTTGCCACATATGTCAGAGGAGAAAGTACTGAATCCTGGAGTCAGCAGTACAGGAATGTCACATTCTGGAATTGTACAGAGCCAGTGGATGGACTGAAAGGTAATTATTAGAACAGATTCTTTTTCGTTAATGCACCATTTCACAGTCACTTGTACTCTTAAACTATATCAGATATTTATGGGGTTTTTTGAGAGTTTCTTGTAACACCCTATTAATTGACTGGCATACAGCAATTATCAGCTTTGATTTGAGTATGTGCTTGAATCTGTGTGCTCTGGCCAATCTTTATTTTAATACTTATGTTTAATACTTATTTTCAATACTTATTTTCACTTTTTGGCACTTTTTAGTTACCATTTCATGCAGGCTGGAGGGACCAGGAAAAGTTACGAACTCCAACTTTAGTTGTGCTTTAGTTGTGAACATTTTCTAACAGGTTTTTGGGTTTTGTTTGTTTGTTTGGTTTGTTTTTTGTTGTTTGTTTGTTTTTTGTTTTGGGGTTTGGTTGGTTTTTTTTTTTTTGTGCCAGAGAAAGAAGCCTGCATTCAGGCTGCTTACTGTGAGCCTGTGAAACATCTGAAGCAATTGCATCTAAAAAATCTTTGGACAAATGGCCTTTCTAGTGGGTACTTAGAGTCCAAATTAGAAAATGCAGTTTGCTGAACTTCCCTCTGGGGTGGCCAGCACCTTGTTACTTGTGAAGATGGAGCCTTGCAATGAAAAGCCCGGCATTAAAATCTGATGGACCAGAACTCCTTTGGAGGGCACCTTGCTTTCCCCACTTCCCTTTTCTCTTTCATGAAAGGACAGATATTAATATCTGCTTTTTTCCTCCTGCTTTTCTCTGGAACAAGAGAATTATGACCATTCACTTCAGAGCTCTTATTCTTCAAGTTGTCACAAGTCCAGGGGCCAAGTGCCAAGCTCTTTTGTTGGGAGTTGGATACCCCTTCTCCTCCTGCTTTGGAGATGCCCTCAAGCCCATTTACACACTCTGCTACATAATTACATTGATCTAATCTCTGCTCTCATGAAATGCCAACCTCTAACCCATTTTTCTGCTCTTCTTAGTTCCCCTGAAGAGTCTTTCTTGTGAAAAGGGATGCGAGCTCATCCAGGGGTGTTTGAGCAATGTGGCTGTGGCTTCAGTGCTGACACAGCAGCCCAGCCCAGCTGCAGTCACTGCCCTGAGCCCCTGCTGCTGAGGAGCCCAGGGAATTCTGAGCTTTCTGCCATCTCCATGATAGCCACTTGTAAAGTCACTTTCCCAACAGGTGATGATGGTGCTGGAACTAGAAAGGGAGAGCAGAGTTGCTGCTCTCAAAAGTGTTTCCTGCTTTCTGCTGCATGTGTCCCGTTCCCTTCTCTTCATTATCAGTCTCTGCACTTGGCTCATTCCCCAAGGACAGGAATGTTTGGCATGGAAACTGCAGCCTGTCTGCAGAGCTCAGGGAGAAAAGGGTACCATGTTGGAGGTTTGTGCATGGATGGGACAGGACTGCTTAAAAACATTCCTCAAACCTTTATTACAACATCAACCTCAGAACAAAGTTTAAGATGTTCCTCGAGTCTTTATTGCAGCATCAGCCTCACAACAGGGTTTGAGACAATTGAGAGATGGCAACAGCTCATACCTGCCAGCAGTAGCCAAAGATCTCTTTGTCCCAGGGCATTTTAAAAGTTTTCCAGCCAATAGCACATTGCTAAAGCTCACAGACAATTGTTCCAGGCAGTCACTGAAAGCACACACACACCTGCTGCAACAGTGCTTGCTTGGATGCTTTCTATGAACAATACACAATACTCCATTATTAACCTTAAAACCTTCTACTGTCTTGCTAAGCAGATTTCTCTGCAGCCTTAAGGTCTATCCTGGCCAAACCTAAGACTCAGACTAGTGTTTCATGTCCTTGCTTGCTGCACTATTGTAACCTTTCCTACTTCCAGGCTTTGCAGTTGCAGCTAATTCCAAGTTCTTCAGCTCTTTCTGTTTCTGGGCCCTGCTTCCACAGCTTTCTGAAAGCCTCCTTACCTTTAATATTTCCCACAGGTACAACCCATGGCAGAAACAGGCAGGGAAAAAAGGCTGCAAAACACATCACTCATCAGCCAGGGGTAACAGCAGCACAGTTCTGAGAAACACCTGTGTAGGTGTGGATTTCTCACTGCATAAGGGCCAATCTATTTTAACTTTCATAAAAATAATGAGATTTTACAGTGGGAACAGTTGTAACTATAGTCCAGTCCATTTTAAAAATGAATTAAAGTTTGATTCCGAGAAGCACTTTGAGGAATTTCTAGAATTGGTTTACCACGTAAAATTTTATGAAATCATTACATTTTATTACATTACAGTTAGTGCTAAATTTTAAGATATATCTTCTGGAAAGTTTTGGCACCATAAGAAATCATCAAAGCTCTTAAAATTCTCTGATTTTTAATGGTTTATTAAAATAATGAGCTTCTCATCGCTGGAAGACCATTCAAAGTACATTCCTTTTTTTTTTTTTTTGATGTTCTATTTGGTTAGATTTAGTAATGACAATGAAAGACAGCTCTTTACTGTTCCTATATTTTTGTTGTACATTTTAAAATGGGAGGCGCAGCTCTTTGGTGGTGGGGGAAAACTGAATTTTTGCTTTCATGTTTCATCATTTGGGTTTCTTTGAGTGCCAAGGACATCATCCCCTTCTCCAACAGGGACGCTTTGAAAACTTCATGCAATATAATGTCCAGTACTCAAGAGTGTAAAAATCTGGTTTAAGTTACCTCATGTTGGACACTCAGAAATAATGAAATAATGGAGGCTGCATAGTTTTGCTCAGTTTTTAAAATCCTGTTTCCCAGATGTAAATAGCCTCAATAAAGCAAATAATGCAGGTGGGATATTATTCATGTTCGTGAAGCTTTTGATTGTGCTGTGAAAACAACAGAGTACATGAGGAAATGAATAAATCTGCATTCAACACAAGGCTTTGAAAGTATTAATTAAAAAGGTGTATGGCCACATGCTGATTAGAGTAGATAAAGAGAAATATTGAATAACTACTTACTCTCTGAATTGGGCCCAAGGGTCCTATGAGAAAAATAGTATATGATAATTTAATTAAAGTTTTCATCAAAACACATTTACACAGGGGACTTGAATTAATATTGCAGAGTTTGCACTTCCTAACTCTCCAGTGCTTCCCTGGTAAATATTGGATCCCTTTCAGTACAGAGGTTCTTCATTGGGACATCAGGTACTGATCAGACCTTTGGTACATTCACCTCACTGAAGGTCTTAGTTTCAAGGCATTCATAGAATAAATAAGCATTTGAATCTGGGAAAAAAAACCACAAAACCAAAACCAAAACAAAAAACAACAAAACAAAACAAAAACCAGAAAAACAAACAAACAAAAACCCCACCACCCACCCAAATATTGATAGCAGCACATTTGGAAGCACAATTCAGTTGAGGTCTGGAATATGATAGAAGAAAGGGGGGAAAGGGAGGTGGGATGTTCTGAAGGAGTCATCCAGATAAGTCTACATATTTACAAACACTTGAGCACTGATATTTATTGCTATATCAGTATACAAGATCCTCTGTAAAATATCTAGGCAGAGCCAAGTGACTTTTTTATTTCCTGGACAGGTCTGGACTACTCACTGGTTTTTTCCCCCTCTTTTTCCCTGGGGAAATTTGGTAACTCAAGTCCTGACACTGCATATTTACTCAGTGTAACAAGAGCAGGAGCAGGGAAGAGGCTCTGGTGTGTACAGAAATAGGAGACAAGTACATGAAGGGATGGATAAATGGAGTCACAGTCTGACAGAGAAGGGACCGTGTCCAGTCCACAGCAGCCACTGCTGTGGAGGAGGGTGAATTCTCCCTGTGCTGAAGCTGGGGACAAAACAATAACTGGCTGAAATAATAATAGTTAGAATATTGACTATGATGCCATGATCAATTGTGTCATTTCAAGTGTTTCTGGGCTTTACAATAAATCTCCAAACCCCTGTCACAATCACAGTGGTGCCACGTTCATGACAGTATCTTTGCGCTTTCCAATTCCACTGGATAATGGACTTATAACTACAAAATGGATTTGATTTTTTTCTATTGTAACAGTACCTGAAACACATTATAAATGCTGTTATATCCAGTTGCTTTTGTAATTCAGATAATATACACATAGGTAGCAAGCATGGTGTAACAGAGCAGTAGATCACCCCAAACCTGCTGTTATCATGGGGATGATGACAAAAAACAGCAAATTAAATAAATTAGTGTTGCACTGTGCAGCACTGCATGTGCTGCATGGGTGTGCTGATGAGCAGTCTGTGACCCCAGAGATCTGAATTCTGAATTTCTGCAGACCTCTGAATGTCCCTCGCACTCCCTGTGCCCCTCTGTCCCCAGCTCTGGGTATCCAAACGAGGGCCAGCAAAGCCCTAATGATTATTTCTGCCTCAGGGCAGAAGGTAAGAAAAAGGACCTGTGAGTGTGAAAAAGAAAAATACTCATTGTCAGGAACCTCCCTATTTGGGGAGTTGGAGTAAGGGGTTTATTATTTGTTTGTTTTCTCCCCGCAAGACTTTCATATCCTTTTCTGCAAGAGTTCTGCAGTCATTCCAGCTTCATCTTCCAGCGTTCCAACAGCCCAGTCTGTGGGAGGCTTTTTCCCAGCCATGATAAATTATTCTCTGTCAGAATCCAAATCTGCCTTTTCAAGTCTGATCATTTGTGATGAATTTATTCTGTTAACATGGGCTTGAATAGAAGCAATAGAGGATAATAAATTAACTTTGAGCATATTAATGACATCTCTAGACTATGGGTGAATTAAGGAATAAATAGATGAAATAGGTTCAATAACATGCTGGTGAACACTTAGTCAGCAATTGACTGGTAGCTTTTCATTTAGGTCCTTTTATATCCTATGGTTAATTAAAAAACATAGAAAGATTTAAAGCAGCCCTTTGGAACATAGACTGAGTTAAAACTCCTCCTGCCATCCACAGGAACTGTAGGAAAGGTGGTTGTGAAATGCAGTTTGATGAAGCCCAAGGAACATCAGCTTCAGAAATTCAGGTTTGAACCCTCTCAAAAAGAAATCTGCGCCAAAAGTGGTGACAGCTTTCTATATGGCATCTGCCAGAAGCAGCACTTAACCCAGACTTAAAATATAGTTTCTGTAGGACTTAAGAAAAAATAAACACTAATTATGGGATTTTGTGGGTTTGTTCTTATGAACTAGAGATTAGGTTAGTTCAAGAACTTTCAGTCCCAGCAAAAACTGCTGGGATTTATTTGGTTACCTCCAGTGTGTGTCTGCCCTGACTAGGATTTCAAAACTAATTTGAAACTCGAACTTTGAAAAGAGCTGGATGCTGAGCTTTAGTGACTTTGTAAGACCTGGTTTTCTTAAATCTAAACCTAAGAGAGCCTCTGTCCCATGCAGTAGAGAAATGGCTGATTGAGGCTTATATCCTAAAGGAGCTGATAAGTTCCCTGACAAGTCTGATTGCTAGTTTTTAACCTTGTTAAATAATATATGTTAGGCTGTTATTAGCCTAGGCATATTCATGCCAAAGCTTATCAAATAGGAGTGAACATTACATTTTTTTTGCAAAGACAGCTATGGTTCAATGTATAAAAATATGAATATAAGGAGGTCTGAGTCAAAACTTGACACCTACTCTCTGAAATTTGAAGGTCAATAAATTTATATCTCTCCTCAGAATCCTTACATAGACACACATAGACAGTGTGTGGTTATAAGAAGGTGTTTATATAATTGAGCTTAGAAAAGCATAATTTAAAGACCAACCAATGTGTTTATTTCCCTTTTAAAATGCTTCCATCTTTGAAGTAATGAAGTTTAATTTCACGAACAATTGGATACCTCGTGAAGTTTAGCTTAATACCCCCACAGTTTTCTATTTGTTATGCTCCGAATAATTAATAGTAATAATAGCAATAATAGCAATAATAATAATAATAATACTAGTAACGATAACCACTACCCTGTTTTCAAGCATCATAGTCCTCATGGCTGCAGGTCACAGAACCTCTCCTGACAGCTGTTGCAATGGGCTGACAAGATGCTGTCAGCAGCTGCTCACTTCCATTCCTTTGGCTGATCTCACTGACACTAAAATCTTCCAGAACAATCACAGCTATCACTGTTTCCTAACAATGTCCTTTTAAAATTATCCATGCTAGGAGAAAATGTTCTGTAAAGGATTGTGTCAAGTGTTGATCTGGCTTAAATTATTCCCATCATTTGTCAACTGTCCTGGGGCTGATAAAATCATCTGTTTTATGGAGAACCATGTAAGTTTAGTAATGCTGCTAGCTAAAATTCCACTATTTTTATATTTGTAATTGAAAATTTCTCTGGAGAACATATATATATGTATATATATATCTCCTGTCATCAAAACTCCTTGATGCCCAAAAAAATTTTCTTAATATTCAGAGAAGGCTCTGAATCTCACGTGAGTGAGATGAGGAACTTCCAATCAAACAGCAAAACTTCAGTGGAAAACCTGGTACCCAAGGGTATATTAAAGAGCTGGTAACTGTTACAGCTTTGCCTCAGCAGGATGGTGCCTAAATTTCTGACGGTGCCAGCAATGCCTATAAAGGCCCAATTAGAAAGTTGGAGCCATCTCAATCAGTGATTTTGAACTTTCAGGTAAATGATGGGAACTGTAGTTTTCAGAAATCCTTTTTTTTTTTTTTTTTTTTTTTCAAATGTCTGCTGGGAATGAGGCTCTGAGCTGATGTGCAAAGATTGCTCCAAATCACTTGGAGCCACACTCCAATGCCTGACTGGAGCACAATGAAGTTTGGATTATGCTGTTTTAAATTATCACCCATTTGAAGTCATTTTCTTTATAAAACAAGATTAAAATTACTGTAATTCAAAACATTTTACCTCAAATTGATGTGAAAATTGTAGTGTTCGTATTATTTCCATTTTTCAATTTGACAAAACATTTCACTCCACATACAAGCCTTTCTGTGTTGTCACTATCTTAATAGTGAAAATATGAATTTTACTCTGTGCACTTTACTCTTTCCTGATGTGTCTTATTTCTTAACACTACCTATTTAAGTTCTTGAAAGCATGTATTTCTTTTGTTGTAGTACCTGGGGAAAATATAAGCAGATTTAGGGATTTTGCTTTCCTCCTTTCTTACCCACACAATAACAGTTTATAACTCCATATTGTTAAGTTTGTTCTGTGGTCTTCCTACATGGCTGATGGTTAGATAAGAGCTGATGAATAAGCAAAGCAAGGAAGGAATTGAAGTTCTAGGCTGATGGAGTTGAAACTCAGATAATCTACCTGAAACTTCCTTTTATTTGTTTTCATATTGATACCACAGGAGAAATTTCTCTGCATGAATTTTCCTCAAAGTTTCATGGCCCTTAATATAATCATATAGGGAAAGAATAGTTTTTCCTCAGAAGTTTATTTCAGAGACAGGGAGTATTATCAGTAATACTTTTTAAAAATCCAGTAAATTCTGAGTAACTTACTTGAGCTGCCTATGAAAAAGGGCACTTGTGTCATCTAATACAGCGTTCTCCTTTCAGAGTTCTGGAGGAAGCAAAGAACAGAACAATGCTGAAAACCACTGGAAAATTAAGTGACTTGCAGAAGTCCTTGTCTAAACTATTGCCAATGAGATTTACAACTGCGAAGTTCCTGGCCTAAAAATACAATTGCATTCATTTTTAAGTCAAACTGTGCTCCACCACAAGTGCAACAGAATGCCAAACCTTATCACTTAAAGTAATAGCCAGGCACATGTCAGCTATCAGACCCTCAAACTCTGCAAAAGAGCTGCTTTTGTGTGCTCAATCTGCAAAGGATAATTCATTCCTTACTAGGGGGTATGATTTCAAGAGCTGAAAGCTCTAACTAGTGCATATGTATAGGGTAGATTTAAAGTGATTATGGAAATGTCACCGCAGGACAATGCATTATTAGTAGGCCCTCATATGTTGTATGCTGTCCCCTTATGTTTGCTGATAATTAAAAAGCAGATTGGGATGTCATGGTGAGAATGAGTGCAAAATGTCCCTTTTATCATTTGCAATAAATATGAAATAGTGGTCTTGCTGTATCCTTCAGTGATTGTTCTATTTACGTTGGTGACAAATGACATCTTTCTCCTTGTAACGTGCCTGCAGGGTTAAATGACTTTATTATTATTAATGAGTCATTGCTCCAGCTGCCCAGAAATACAGGGAGTAGGAAACATAAGAGATTTAGACCTAAGTAATTACAAATGTAATTATTACCTTTCAAATTTCATTTTTACAGCAATCACAGGGCTGTTAATCAAACATGGCCCTTTCCATGTGTTCACACTTTTCGGAGCCTTTGTCAAAAGGATGAGCAGCTCCGTGGGCCCACTGAGGGGAGTCAGTGGCAGATTGACAAAGTGGTCTTGCCAGAAAACTGCTGTGAAAAATTGTGTGGAAGCTGTTGGGTAGTCATCAAGGAGGCTGTGGTTGAGAGGGTTTTCCAAGAGGAAAGCTGCAGCCATATGGAGGAGTGTCCTCTCAGGGAGGACGAGGGGAGCGGGAGGGGAATCCCAGTGTCCTGCCGAGAGCTGGAACACTGAAGTTTTATTCCTCCAGCCTGTCTTTCCTCAAGGTTGTTGGCTGTCATGAAATGGTCTAAAAAAATCACAACAGAGCCACATGCTGCTTGTCCTGGTTTAGGGGAGATTTGGGAGAAAACCCCTGAATAGGGTCCCTCTGGGAAGCAAATCCAAACAACCCCTCCCCCAACTGGTCAGGGGAAAAAAACTCCTCAGAGAAAAGTGGAAAAAACTATTTATTTAACAAAGTGCCCACAAGCATAAAGAATGGACAATATGAAACAATAAAACCTCTCGTTCTGGAGTGAGATGGTAAATTCAGAAAGTCTCTGCTGTGAGTGTAGCTCAGCCCAGTCTCTTATCAGTCCCTCAGGAGGCCCAGGCCCCGCCGGGCCGCAGGTGCAGCTCCCGGTGCTCCTCTGGGGTTTTCAGTCCTGGACAGGTTTAAATAGTCTCAAGAAAGAGAAAAAAAAAACAGTCCAGGAAACTTCTCTGCCCTCGCAAGCTAAAACTAACTAAAAGCACAGGAGTTGTCTGTCCCACAGTCCATCTGTGCTGCAGAGGACGAGGTCCAGGAGAAACAATATAATAGGAGTCAGGCCTTATCTGAAACAAATTCCACACTACTTCTTTCTCCCTCTTCCCTCTCTGAACCACACTTAAAAGTAGAGAACTTAACATACAGCATAAACAGACAATTGGGGATACAACATCAAAGAGTCACCCCAGGACCCTGCTTTAGAGAAATTAAAAACCATGGCCTCTTACCCCGAAATATTTATCCTAATTACTCATAATTATGGATTTTTAAGTTTTGAGGTGGAACATAAGGTTTATTCTCCTGCAGTTGTGGCTAGGGTGTTGTAGGGAATTCAGAAAAGGGGAATAGCTGTGATTATTGTTAGGCCATGTTGAAGATGCCATGAAATATAAGCAGTGCTGTTTCCTAGAATCATAACATGTATTGATATTTATGGTGAAATGTAAAATCTGAGGGACAGCTTTGGAGAAATGGGAACATTTCCATTCAATAATGCCATTTCTTCAGAATATTAAGAATCCTTATATTTTAAAGAAATAAGTGAAAATTAATTGAATAGAGAAAATGGGAACTACCCGTTACCACATTTTATGCCCCCAAATGTAACATGAATCAACACTGTCACAAAGTATTTGAATTTTGAAACGACATTTTTCATGGGAAAATTGTTTTGTCAACCCACAGCAAGCTTTATTTATATATTCAGCTGGAATGAATTAATATTGTTGATGGTCCAATAAAATGTAATAGCTAAATTTTAAATCGATAAAATAATCACTCAAAAAAGTATAGTGTGTTACATACATATCTGCATAGGTAATTGTTGTAAAATGTTTAGAAATATTCCAAAATAAACAGGGTATTATTAATTTTAAAAAGTTAATATTCTAATGAAGAAATATAGTTTGTTTGGGTTCTTTTCCTTGAAATACAGCTGGAGTCACACAAAAGGTACAGAATATTTTAGACAGTTGTAGGTTTGTTTTGGTTGCTGCTCTAGTGGTCTTTGACTTTAAATTTGCTTGTGTATATCTAATGAAAACACAATTCAGAACAACTTTTATTGACTATCTTTTAAGTTATTTCAGGAGATATATGTTTGCTAGCTCACTGAGCATTTGGGGGTTTTATGACTCCCTTTTGAAAACTAATGTCTCATTAAAGTGTCTGAACCATGACCAATTGCACACAGTTGTTCAATTTCTTTATTTAAAAGAATTTTTTTTTTTAGTATTTTACTTTCCATCAAACTTTTGTTTATTTGCTACTGCAAAATCAATAATAAGGAAGACAGAGCACCATTTGGCATGGAGATACACCAAGAGAGTGAGTGAATAGAGGGTGTAAACACAGACATTTGAGGGTTTTTTTCCCATACCAACCCTTGAAGGAGCTGCTGTGTGTGAACAGAACGGAGCAGGAGCTTCTGCTCATCCTCATCCTCCTCACTCAGCCCTGACCTCTGCTGAGGGGGCTCACCCAGTCTGCTCCTTGGCACAAGTGCTGGAATCTGGTATGAGAGTGGGATAGAGGAATATTGATATGTTCATGTTGGTCTGTTATCAATAATTAGTGCTTCTGACCCTGTTCTACACAGAAATTCTCTTCCCTTCATATCTTCCTGACACTCATCCCATCTCCAAGCCCAGATCTTTGCTCTGATGTATCAGAGTTTTTGATTGATGTATCTGATTTTTTGATTACACACCTTTGTCTTCTGTTTCCACACCAAAGTGAGTTTATGCAGATTGTGTAGTGATTCTTAGTTCTCTTTATGAATCTTCACTCTTTTGGGATATTTAGCGATTTTCAGTAAAATCAATAAGCTGCCTTTCCTTCATGGACACATGTAATTTCACTTGAAACGGAAATCTGAAAAACTAGATATAGTGTTATATTCTGTGTAAATGGTTCCTCTGAAAAGTGACAGCTGAAGCCCTTTTATATTCAGCATATTTTTGTTGGATGTTGTGTTTATTACAGGAATTTTACATCAGTAGTAGAGCTTAATATGTATCACTTAAAATGCACAGTCCTTGCAGGTATGAGGGAAAAAAATGCTAATTTCACTCTTTACTATGTTTCCAGGTCGAAGGTTATTGCTGGAGGATAAACCATTTCTCACGATGTAGTTTCACCTTGTTTAATTGATTTGAATTTGAATTTATATTCCATGTTAAATAATGAACCATGTATTAATAATTAAGAAGGTTCAGTACAAATGGGAAGCAGTTAATTAAATATTAAATAAAGCACATTGTATTAGCCACTATTGTAATCAATATACTAGATTTTAGGTTATCCATTTTAGATGGTCATTATTCTTTACTAGTTATGGTTAAAACTCTTATTGAAAACTCAATATACACTTTTTAGGCCAAGAAACATGAGGTCTTTGCAAATTACCTTTTTTTGTTCCATAAATATCAACAAAACATGAAGACAAAAGATTAATTCAATTGGACTGGTAGAGCAGTAAGGGTCAGTGCCATGTACTGTCCTACAATTTGTCACACTCATGTTCATTTGGCTGAAAAAATGAGTTTGCAGGAGGTTTGACGACTTGGTTGTGGGGTTTTTTTTTTTTTGGTTTGGGTTTTTTTTTTGTATGTTTGTTTGGGTTTTTGTTTTGTTTCTGTTTCTTTTTCCTCGTGTGAGATCTCTTTCTGTGGAAAACAGTAATTATCGGAGCTGAACTTTTTACAGGAGCATTGCCTTTAGACCATATCTTGGTTATGATTAATACAAGATTGAGGCTCTAGTCAGAATAACAATGAGGTAACCAAATGAAAGATTTATGTGCTTTATTTGTAGGGCTGCTGCTTGTGAGGGGAAGATTCACTTCACAAGTGTAGTTAATGAGACAGGAACTACTAGAGGCTGACTCTCTTGCCCTTATACTTCCTCCATTTCTTCTCACCCTCACCAACTTTGCTATGTTTAATAATGTTTGCTTGACTTGTTGAATTCAGGTGCAAAATCCTCATACCTCATCCTTTCATTTGGATTTTATGGGAAGTATTTTTTTGTATTAAATTCAAATTAAAACCACAGCTGTTAGGATATAAACTGTGTTCACAGGAAAGGAAGCAGAGCTGATTCTTGCAAGCTCCCCAGCACAATCTGGCAAGCCTAGGTAGCACAGGAACATGTGATTTCCCTCATGCCTGTCGATTCCTCAGTCAGAACATGTGGAGGATCAATCTTCCCTGATTTCTCACAAGCAAAGCAAGCTCTGTACATGCCACTGAAAATTAGAGGGTGGTGTGTCCTACTTGTTCTTTGAATAAAAAGATTCCAAGGCTAGAATTTAAGTAACTCTTTTAGGTTTTTAATTTATTGAGACGTATACAGGAAATAAAATATTCATAGGGAACTCCTCCCAAAGGCATTTTATTATTAAACCAAAAAGCTAGAGTATATTATAACAGCACTCATTTAGGGTTTCTGCATTCAAGCTTCTTCCTCCTGACCTTATTAAAGTAACCCAGTTTACACTAACTACTATTCCTCCCTCCCTTTTTTATTGTTAATGTCATTTCTGCTCTCCTCATATGGTGGAGACCTCTAAATGATGTTACTCAAGTGGCCACATTTGGTCTCCAGGGTAATTCCAGACGATAATTTCCCCACATTACGCTTGAATTCCTGCTTAGATTTAGCACCACATTTAGTAAATACACATGGGCAAAGAGTGATGGGGGTTGCTGACCCATTCCTGAGGAGCTTCTGGCTGAGATGAGGAGTTGGGGTTGTCATCTCCATCACTCTGGTGGGTTCCTGATGAGCAGAGAGCACTGGAGGTGCGTGAGGAGCTGCCCGGTACGAAACGCTCCAGTAAAACGAGAGGCACTTCTGGATGCTGACAGAACAGTGTTGGTACTGCCAGCCATGTATTCATGTATGTGCTGTGTTGTGAAAATATGAAAAATAGCTCGGCAATGGCATAATTATGGGCAATTTGCTTAATTGCTTGCTAATTGTTGCTTGCTTTATTATGAAACAAGAGTGCTCTAAATGTAACGCTGGATGGTTTGCATCCAAAATGTGTCAAATTCAAAACTGGCTTTTCATTAAGACTTCAGCTACATGGATTTCAAATTCAAGCACTCTATATTCTGTGGTTTAAGGGTTTTTTCACATTTTTTTCTTTTTTTTTCTTTTGTTTTTTTAAATTGGTTTGGAAATTTTCTTTCCACAGTTTTTATGGCCCTAAACCTGCATTGGTATAGTGCAGTCTGGTGGTTTCTGAACTAGTACTAAATCTGAGTGCTTTGCTAATGAATGCATTTACAAATGTCTTTTGATCATTGCTACACATGTGCATAAAGGTGGAGATCTTTTACAGCTTCTCCAGGAGCTCAGGTTCTTAATTGTCCAACCCTCAGTGAAGCACATCTTTCCTTTGAACATATGCATTTGGATTTTTTCTCTTAATGGACATGTACAATTCTGAAAGTCTGGCCTTTTGGAAAAGCCACTCTCTTCTTTTTCAACAAATATACCCAGCTATGAGCAGAAGGTTAGACCAAAAGTCCTTTCCAGCCTAATCTGTGATTCTGTGGTGCAAGTGATGACTTTTATGGCAGAGTGAGGAAAGAACTCTTGACGTTCTTTTAGTAGTACGTCTCTTTCAAGGCTGGAGGGAAAGGGTAGAAAATAAAGTGAGTTGTCTATACATCAAGTATGTGTTTCAATGATCTTTCAGGCCTTTTCCAACCAAAATGACTTCATAATTTTAACTTTTCAACATTCTGAGACTGTGGGTAACATTCTCGTACCAACAGCCTGTCTCCCTTTGTGAATTTTCCATGAGAAAGTCTTAAAACTGGAACATGATAGTAAGCTGGCAATGCAAAAGAGTTATGCCACATTTTGTAGACTGAGAAGGAGAGTAGCACTGTCAAGCTCTTCAGTTTTCATCTCCAAAAAGCAAAGAGGATAATCAACATTTTTATTTACTACCTCTAAAATCCCACACAGACTTTCTAACCATAGGAAGTCTCTGATCAAAACAAACAAGGTAAATAAAAAGGTATTTTTTGTAGCTGTTTTGATTGAAGGATAGGTATCAGGCAAGGCTGGAATTCCAGATTTTCTGGAATGAAGGTAAATATTCTTACTTGAAAACTGTTTTGACCTATAAATTATGAGACTGTGGAACAATGAAGAAAGTCTTTTAACTGTTGTGCTTTTAGTTATACTTGACAGTTCTGATCTAAACATTTCTTAAGAGCTGACAGACACTTTCTTTAAAAATGTTCTTAGTTCTGCAGACAATTAAAAAGAAAAAAAAAATCATTCCTAAAACAACATGGAGTTCAAATCAAAGTGGTAGACTCACATGTGCATGAGTGCGATTTATTATATGAATTAAAAATTCTCTTTTGTATTATTTGTATGTCATGTTTCAAGAGTCTCCATGCAGTTTGGAAAATAATATCTAAAATTGAGGGTTTATAACTGATTGAAGTAAGAAACTAGTTAGACTGCTGAGAGTTCAATGGAATGTACTCTTTATTCATAGTATGTGGGGAATATGCAAACTCCTATTTCCATTTATAAATCTGTCATGTCTTATGTGAGAAGATGGTACCAGACACTGAATTTCACTTGCAAGAACCATCATTTCTTCTGAAAATATCCAGAGACGGCAGGAGCTTTCTCTTCCTTGATGGGTAGAGGCAGGTGTCAGAGGTGTTTCCTTCCCCTGATTACCTATCAGACTATGCAGAATAATCACCTGCACTACTACTTTGGAATGAGAGGGAAAGGCTCAGAAAATTTGATTGTCACCCACATTTGGAACTACTTGCAAAGAAACAAAATAGCAGGGAGATTAAGAGTAGCAGCCAGAAGGTGCCGTGGTCAATTTGCAGAGCCTCTGATAAATGACCACTTGAACACTGAATTTCATATCTCCCACAAGTGTGGCTGGAATGACATGTAAGAGAAATGGAGAAGGAGTTTTGTGATAGTTCTGGGTTTGCAGAATTCCAGCAGAGTTTGACAAAAAGAAGATCTATTTCATGGCCTGGAGGAGCAGGCAAATAAAAGATAATGATCGGTGAATATTCATGCAGAAATTTTCGTGCAGTTTGTTCTAGTTTGAATTATTTTCCAAGAGTCATTGCTTTGTGGGTGAGGAAAGTTGTTTGGTTTTTTGACATTGAAAAGTGTTTTTTCAAAGTTAAGGAAAACTGTATATGTTTTGCATGGTATTAACCATAAGCCCTGATGAAAAACATATTCTGATAACAATATTAAAACAAGATTGAAAGAAAGATTATGAATTCTACAAAAGATGTTTCTTCTAAACAATCCTGCATTGGCAGACTTTTTTATTAAAACAAAACAACAACAACTTAACACCAAAATAATTTGTATTCATATCTTAGGATTGTGTCCAGGATAGTTTTAAAGCTTTGGGGTTTTCATTCGTGTTTTTTTCTTTTGCTTTTTTTGTTTTTGTTTTTTTTGGTGGGGGTTTTTTGTTTGTTTGGGTTTTTTTGTTTTGTTTTTGTTTTTTTAAATAAAACTAAACCCCAGATTTAAATATCTATTTATTAACAGAATAAACAAGATTGTAATTTCAACAATACTCTTATTCTTACCATGGTAACATGTTCCAAGTCTCCAAGTAGTCTGGCATCACGTGGCACAAAATTAATGTCCTGATCTTTGAAATGGTGTGGAGACTGTTTTATACATGACCTTTTTTCTTCCACAGTTGCCTTGGCCAATGTTAAATGTTAAATTTTTATTGTCAAATGCTTCCTTTTGCTGTTTAACTTTGTGTGCTCTCTTAGCGTAGTTTGAGAGAAATGGTACAGTACAAGTATTATAATTGCTTGGTGTGAACAGGTCAAAACAAATAAGTATAATTTCCAAATAAATAATTGTGTGTTTCACATTTTAACTGAATTAATAGCATTTTAAGGGCTTTTTAAATTAATGCAAAAAAGATCAGTTTCTCTACAAAATGGGGATAATTCCACACTCTGTCAAGGTTGTACCTGATTTCAGTGAGTTACCTTCATCAGAATAGAAGGAAACCTGGATAATTAAAGAGCTTAAAAGACTTGTATATACTTAAAGTTATGTCTCTATAGCAGATAGTAGGACACAGAAAGATTAGACTAATCTACCACTAGAAACTTTTCTTTTTTTTGCAGTAACTATTGCCTCCACTGAATTATTTCCATATTTATGTCTCCTACTGCCCATCAAAACTGGATTAGTATTTCAACAGCAAGGTGCCAAAGCTTTGTCAGGATTAAACTGAAAAGTACTCAGGCAAAATGACTGAGGACATGTTGAAATGCCAGTAATACACCAAAATAATATTTATAAACGATCATTCCTCTAACTGACATGTACAGCATCCTGAAGGAGAAATAATCAAGAATAGAGCATTCATGATATAATGAGCAACCAGCTGTCTTCTTAAACATGGTAGATTTAAAAAAAAATAAAAATAAAAAAGTATCCTGTTTTGGACAGCAACATTATGCATTTCAATGCCTGAAGGAAAAACTTAATTCCTTTGTATTGAGATGTAGCATGGAAATAAGTGTGTGTGCTCTGCAGCTTTACACAGATTTCAACATGCAAAATATTTGTTAAAACAGAAATGCAGCATCTGTCTAAACATAAAGCTCAGAGGGTGGGAGGCTCCTACTCAGCACTCTCATTGCTATAAGTAATTTTAGTGGCATTCCTTCTCCAGTGCTTATCAGCCAGAATCTGATTTTAAATGCAATTTTCATTAAGGCAGGTATTAAAAATATGTATGTATCTTTCATTGGGAAGTTTTATGAAGAAAACACAAGGAAATATCCAATCAGATACTCTTCTGCACTTCTGATGTATTTAACCCTGTAAACAGGAAGAGAATATAAAATTACCACTTGCAATATTAAAACTATTTTGAGGAATCATTTGTAAAAATTTAAATTCCATTCATTTTTAATTTACCTACCATGGCAAAGCCACAATTTAAATGAAACAGATCAAGAATATTTATGTATTACAAATGAACACTTTTCAGATTTCATAGTTTACTTTGCCTTTGAACAAATTGAAATTTCTATAATCTTTTTTCAAGGGCACAAACCTCCCATCTACTGAAGAAATCTGGTTTGATTACTGCAAACTACAGAGGTTACATCTTTTGTAGTGCTCTTTGATTTTTCGAGGTGTTGAGTACTGAATGCATGGAGAAATCAATTCTCTTTAAAATAGCTGTTATGCTCTTTCATTCTTATAGCTTGAGTGCATCTTTGAGGCCAATGGATGATCTTTGGCTAGTGCCCAATTTCTGTTTTTCTGCCTTAAGCAAAGGAAAGCAATAAAAAATCCAGTTGTAAGAGAATATTAAAGAAATCAAACCTCTTTTTGTTTCAAGTAGTTCTTTGCAAATATCTAAAGTAATGGCATTAAATTATTATAAAGTTTTTAGCTTTGTTACAGAAATGATACTTGCAAGAGGTGCAAATATTATTTTAGGGAAGTGATTGGTCCAGAGGACATGGTCAACCTCTGTCAGAGGAGGTTTAGATTGGACATTTGGAAAAACATTCTCCACTGAACGGGTCATCAAGCATTGGAAGAGGCTGCTCAGGGAGGTGGTGGATTCACCATCGCTAGGAGTATTTGAAAGGCGTGTGGATGTGGCACTTGGGGGTTTTTTAGTGGTGAAAGGGGTGGTGCTGGGTTAATGGTTTAACTCACTGAGCTTAGAAGTGTTTTCCAACCTGAGCAGTTGTATGATTCTGAGAAATCAAGCGTATAAGGGCTTATTATAAATCTTTAATGATGGTGTGAACTGTGACAACAACTGTGGGCCCCAACATCTGAAATTTAGCTGGAGCTCTACCCCCTCTAGCCCTTTTCTTCCCAAACTGTGGCCACCATTGTAGGAAATTGAGTGTGTAAGGGCTTCATTATTATGTGTAAGGGCATCATTATAAAACTTTAATGAGGGTGTGAACTGTGACAACACTGTGGGCCCCAACATCTGAAATTTCACTGGAGCTCTACCCCTGGAGGCCTTTTCTTCCCAAACTGTGGCCATGATTGTAGGAAATTGAGTGTGTAAGGGCTTATTTAATGATGGTGTGAATTGTGACAACAATGTTGGCCCCAACATGTGAAATTTCACTGAAGTTCTACCCTTAGAGGCCTTTTCATCCCAAACTGTGGCCAACATTGTAGGGCAGGGGTTGCTTTGCTGACTGTGATTCCCCCTGTCTGTCTGCCCTCACACCCCTGACACTGTCCTGTGTTTTTCCATCCTGCCAGCTATCGAAGTGAACCTGCAGAAAGCCCTGGCCGAAGCCTCTGAGAACTGCACGCAGGAGTGCCTCATCCTCGGCCACTCTGACAACTGCTGGATGCCGCCGGCGCTGACGCAGTTCCAGCAGCCCAACACCTCCCTGCCATCCTTTGGCTTCCAGCAAGGCTGGCCCCGAGGAGCCAGACCCGAGGGCCGCCACACCCTGGGGAGACCCCTGCCAAAGGACGACAGTGACAAGAGCCAGGAAGGGCCCAGGCCCCAGTTCTACAACACCTGCGAAAGACATTGCGCCGCCGAGGACCCCGTCAAGGTCATCCCTCTGGCAAACTTCGCCGCATCCCACCAGGCACAGGGGGCTGGGAGCAGCACCACCTTCGTACACGAGCACCAGCTGTGAATGCATTATCTGGCAAATCCCAAATTTCAGGCTTTAAGTGTGGCTGGGGATGGTCACGGCCTAGCACCCGCTCCTCGGGTGCCTACAAGCTCGTTGGGCTTGTGAATAGGACACTAAAATCTTGAAAACAGAAAATCTAAGTCCTTAGGACCTGGTTGAAAGGTGTTTACCATAGTTCTTGGTATAATCCAGAAAATGGGGATAAGAAATCACAACACAAAAACAACTCAGAAGAAAAACAAAATCCTGGTCATTTTCTCACAGTGCAAATATCTGCCAGCAGTTCCTCCTGACTTTGGAGGCAATTCCTTAGTACAGTTTGGGGGATATTGTAGTCTAAAAATAGCTTACTGAAATTTGTCTTTGTTGTTTATAGCATATTTATAGCATATTCATAGATTTCATCTTCCATTTGCTTAGCATTAGAGATCAAGTGAGCAATTTCTCTCATTTGATTACTTGATGTAATAGAATTAATAAGATACTAAACTCTAATTCTTCAGAAGGATGGTATATCTTTCCACCAAAATTTATCTTTTATATAATTAAGGAGAATGTACGTGACGATTTTTATTTTAATTTTTATTGGCTCAATGTACAGGTATTTATTCTCTGAAAAAATGCAATAGATGAAATAGAAAGCTCTTGACTAGGCTTTTCTGTGTGAAATAATCAACGTGACAATGAGAGGATATCCAAGATCAAAAATGAAAACAAATAAGAAACAACTTTACTTTTTCAATTTCCAAGATTTTCCTTTCTATAATAATTCAAGGAACAATATTATACTTATTATGTTTTTCAAGCCATAAGTCTATTTCTCTCCTTTTTTTTTCCTTTATTTTCTTTTTCGTCTTGCAGAGCTTGCTTTGGCTACTGTTCCTGTTAGTTGAAAATTACATGGGCACTGCTGAAAACAGTAGGAAGTGGGGTAGTTTTTTTGGCTGATGTGATGTCGTGGCTGCAAGCTACCAGTGTTTTAAAGAATATTTAATAGTGATGTGTACGGCTTTTTTTACAGCTATATTCACCTATTGTAAGTATCCAGTAAAAGTTTAACTATAATATTAGTTACTTCATCACAAACCTGTTAGACTAAGAAGTACTTGTCATTGTGGGTTAGTTGTTAGAGAATGACTGATAGTGCTCAGCAAAGAAAGAAGGATCTAAGTAATGGAAGTTGGATAAATATAAACAAACCCTATTCATATTATTTGAAAAAGTCTCAAGGTGATTCTCTCTAAAGAGGAAGGATTTTTTTCAATGTTCTGTGTACTGGAGAATATATTCTCTTGGTAAATTCCACAGTGGATGAAAAGGAGATTCCTTTCTTAGATGAAAAAAAACATATTTTCCTTCTAGTATTTCCTTCTGGTACTTTGTTGGTCTTTAGCCATTTCATTATTTGCAGTATGTACATACCAAGAAATTTTTCCTTTAAGAAAATGCATAACTTTTTTGTTTTATTGCTACATTAAGTGAGACAATCGAAGCTGAATGGAGGGGAAAAACAGTGTGTGAATATTTCCTATGGGTAGAACTCTGTGTAGGCTTCATAATGTAACTTAAATCTGTAATTTATAAACAAAACTGTGTGTAAAAATGCTGTAATATTAGCTGCTTGTAAAATTTACAGAAGTTCAAGTTGTTGAGGGTTTCCAATGAATGCTAAAAGAGCTTCTCTTATGTGCCCAGCAGGTATAAGTAGTTTTATATATCGCTGTCCCCACTGTAAATCTATTCAAACCACATTTAGATTTCATGTGAAAAAAAAAAAGGAAAAAAAAAGAAAAAAAAAAAAGCTTCACTTTTAACCTACTGATAGGGTTTAATTAACGGGCATCAGATTATCTAATGATGTACTTCTTTTGCTTCCTCTTTTTTTTGTTCTTAAAGTAGTTTTCAATAATGTTTAGAAAAAATGTGACACAATGGCTTCCAGTTGCATGTAAATCCTGGGAAAAAAATCATAATCCTTTGGGTACTGACATATCTCATTTCCAATTCTGGGACAATTGAAAAATTGACAAATTAATTCATACCTAATGTATACAAAACCCTTTGTTGTTTGCTTTGGAGACATCAGGAGGAGAGAATTTGGCAGTTCTTTTCAGAGATATGCAAAAAATGAGCTTATCTGTAGTTTACACAGATTTACCAAACATACTAATTGTGCAAATTTAGAATAATGCTGACAGTAATTCCTCCTATTGTAAGCAGAGGTCTTTAGTTTTTATTACAGATGCTGCTATACCAAATGTTTACGGAATTGGCAGTCCATTGGAAAACTCCTTTTTTTTTGTTTGGTTTGGTTCAGGGGTTTTTTTGTGTTTTTTGTGGGGTTTTGGAGGGTTTTTTGGGTTGATTTTTTTTTGTTGGGTTGGTTTTTTTGGGGTTTTTTTTGTTTTTTGACTGCAACAGTTTATTTGGGGATGAAAACTGTAACTCAAATTTTCTGGCAAAGAATTAATTTCTACAATTTTAGGATTTTTACAGGAAAAGGTGAAGGACCCAGAATTAATGGGTTTATTTTCAATGGTAGGAGAAAAAACCCCAACAACTTCACTTAATTTAAATATTTAGGAGTTACTTTAGTTTTTGTCCTAAGGTAGAGAAGCACTTAACCAGCTCCCTTCCCTTGAAAGCAAACAAAGAAAAACCCAACAAAACACCCAAACCAAACAACAATAAAAAATTACTTAAACAAAAAGCATAAATATGAGCCTGATTATAAGAAGTATTAAACATTATGTCCATGAAAATGTGTTTGATATTCTAACATTCAGTCAACAAAATACAGAACAATTAATTGTAAATACACCAGGAGATGTATCAGGAGATAAACAGTCCCCTCATTTTTATTATTGTACCTCTAATATATTTAAATATGTGTTTGAGGCAACACTTTTCTGAGTAGCATGTCAGTATCCAGAGGAATAATGTTGCTAGAGACTCGTTACACATCTTGCCATATATATAAATAATTTATCTAGTACATAGACTGTATATTTTCGTGTATTTTTTTTTCCTTTTTAGTCATTTAACTTATTTTATCTTACTTGTGTGAATTTGTGGAGAAAACGACTCTATATACAATATACAGTAAAATGCTAGTTACATGATTAGATTTGTTCTATACGGTGTAACAATAAAGGAAAAACCTTTGCCTTCAAAGTGATGTGTCACACAGTCGAGTCTAGATTATTTCCCACTCCAAACTCATGCTTGTTGCACTCTCCTGAGTGGATTATTTCCATATTGTGAAGCAGTCAATGTTAAAATAAAAAAGAAAAATTAAAAAAAAAAAAAAAAAAAAAAACAAAAAAAACCAAGAAAAAAAAAAGTTAAAAGAAAGAACCGACTCAAACTGTTTAAAGTAAAAGAAGCTGGTTTTTTGTTTTCCTGAGCTGTGATGCATTCTGAAGTGTAACTTAATTCTAAAGAATAATTAAGCATGTCTGCCTGGCCAGACAGAGACTGCCGAGCACCTGCTCTCCCGGGCGGGAGCTGGCCGGATGCAGGTCATTTAGCTAATTAGCATGGCAATGAGCCCGTGCTAATAGGACCGGAGGGTTTAGGAATGCTATAGCACGAGGCAGCTCCACGCAGCATCCCTTCTGTTGTGCCGAACCCAAAGCTGGAGCAGAGCACAGATCCCTTTGCATCCCTGACCCCGCTGTGCCTGGATCTGTTTGGGATTTTCCCTGGAGAAGGGAAACTCGGCTCTGTTGTACCCTGAGCACTTGCAATCCATGGGGACCTCCAGACCCATGGAGCCAAACCCCAAACCCATGGAGCCAAATCCCAAACCCATGGAGCCAAACCCCAAACCCATGCAGCCAAACCCCAAACTCATGGAGCCAGACCCCAAACCCACGGAGCCAAATCCCAAACCCACAGAGCCAAATCCCAAAGTCATGGAGCCAAACCCCAAACCCACAGAGCCAAATCCCAAACCCACAGAGCCAAACCCCAAACCCATGGAGCCAAACTCCAAATCCATGGAGCCATGAACCCACCAGCCCAAACCCACCACTCCTCCCCTGTTCCCAGAGTGGTCCAGCCAAAGGCAGAGCCTCAAAAACATTTCCACTGGTAATGGCTGATTAGCTAAAGGTTGTTGGAGTCAAGCTGAGGTTTTAAAGTTGGCAAATTTACCAATTTTGCTCGGCTTTATTTGATTTTTCACGTTTTCCTTTCGGAGGTTGAATACCAGCCCTTAATCAATGATAAGCAATTAAATGATCACACTGCAGTTTGCTGCCCTGATTTAGCTGGGTAAATAAATGGGAAGGAATTGGTTTGTGCAGACACAAAGTAAAGTTGAAGGCAAAGATTTTATTTGGTATACGTAGGAAAATTGTGTATAACTTATGTTATCCCTAGTGAAGAAAGAGATTGATGATTTCTTGTAAATATTTGAATTTGTGTTTCTGGGAAATCTCCCTGCTCTATGGCAAACTACAGGATCTGGGAGTGAGCAGTGTATGTCTGTGTATTGAAGCTGCCCTAACCACACTCTACAAATAATGCAGCTGGATACCATGTACTACAGTCCAGCAGCATTTAAAGTCCATAAATTTGCAGTAGTTCTATTTCAGGTTTCTGTACAGCATGTTGTCTTGTTAATTACAGTGCTTATTAATAAACTAGATCCATGAAAGCAGTTTTCTCCTTTGCACTGTTTTCTTTGGGTTCTGAAATATGAGTTGTTTAAAAGTATTCCCCCAGGTACACTTTTCTGCCATTTTCAGCTTTCCAAGTTTCATTTTACTGGGAAGCCACAGACTGTCAGAAAGTCAAGAAAATTTAACTTTGTTTGCAGTTGCTTCGTGCACCCGAGTAGCAGTAAAAATATTCACACACAATGTGTACAGAAATTGAGCTTTATATGATCAGAAATATCTCCCATTTCTGTGTCATTTCTCTTTGTACCAAGCTCCCTCCTTGCACTATGCCTCTGATACATTTACTTATAGAAAATCATTATGAGCTGGAGGCAGGAGTGTTTATGGTGTTTGCTTTGTTAGAAAAGAAGCTATTTCTAATTGAGAGAACATGGTTAATGGGTTGTTGTTGAGCTAAAGGGATTATCCTCTCACCATGAATGTGATAGAAAGAAATAACCATCAAACGAGGAACTAATGAAGCAACATTTTATGCATTCTTCTATCTTATTTTAGTCCATATTTAAGGAGCAGCTCTTGTTGGCCTGACACTAAGGCAGTAATATCTTATTCTTTGATGCAGTTATGGCTTTTGCATCTTTCAGGCAGGAAAATATTATTTATTTTGGCATCAGGCACAAGTATATTCCCTTACAGCCATAACTGCTGACACATCAGTTGTTAGGCTAGATAATATATTCAACCTCCAAATTAAGAAAATGGATGAAAATTTATGGAGCTGAAGAATTTCCCTGGTTTGGATGGAGCTGGCAATATTTTGCAGGGCCACCTTGGGAGGCAAGGAAAGTGTGGCATTTCACAGAGATCTGGTGAAACAAGAACAAGGCAGAAATGTGTAGTGCCCGAAGATGTGCACAATTTTGTCCCTGGTGTCACTGCAGAGCTGCAGGGGAATTGCAGAATTGTGCTCCCCTTGTTCTGCTTATCTCCCTGCAGGCACAGGGAGCACTTGGAGCCCTGGTCTGGCAAGGTGGAAATTCCTGAATCCACAGGGATTTGCTGCCCAGCCCTACAAAGTGCAATACTTTCACCAAAACACTGCAGCCCCGGTGCAGTCTTCAAAAAGCTTCTCCTGCCTGTTAGGATGGGCTCCAACCCCTGCCAGGTAATTTGGGCTGAGGCAAGGGATTTGTTTAAAAACAGAACATTTGTGTCCCAGGTTTGGAGGTGTGCTGCCCACATGATATTTTAGCACTTTTGCCTTCTCCTCGGGTTTTTCCAGGTGTGGTCTTAGGGCTGGGCGGCAGCTGGAGCAGCCATGAGTCTGCTCCTCCTTGGAAGTGCCACGTGTCAAGCAGAAGAGGGAACAAGCAAGAAGGTGCTTCCTGCAGCAACCTGAAGACAGGTCTCCCCCCTTGAATTGTCATGAAAATCATATTTTAAGAAGGTACTTGTGCACTCTACTTGCAAACAAGTATTTCTCCAAGATGTATCCTTTGTGTCCTGGTGTCCTGGGTTGTAGAATAAGATATGCACAAAGTATTCTATCACCCTCTTCATCATCTGTTGAAACCAATTGT
>JBBMKD010000194.1:3762751-3775325 GCA_037834095.1 Argya squamiceps
TTTTTGTATTATTGCATTTATTTTATTTTACCTTTTTTCTTTTTCTTATTAAATTGTATTTCTGACTTGGAGCCTCTAGTTTGTTTTGCTTTCAAACCATTACACCTGGTCCTTGCATTCCTATTCCAGTATGAAAACATGGCATGCCTGATAACTACAGTGAGACTCATAATGAATTTCCACTTTTATTTTTATTATTTTCATTATTTAGATGCCTTTTGTTAGTGCTAATGTAATGCTTAAAGCTAAAGCTCTGACAGTGGATATGTTTAGGATGTGACAGCTAGGTCTTCATATTTAATTCAAAGCAGAAATAAAAATCTGTAGGTTTATGCATTCTGCTCTTCACTGTGGAATTGGTGCCACCTCTTCTCACTCGTTTTCTCCAGCAGGATTAAGCCTGTGTTCATTAAAGGGAAAGTTACTGTGAACATCCATCCAAGAGACAGATGAACGAGGTGCCTGGGAGCTCTGTACTAGATTTTAACCCCTAGCTGTAAGCCACCAGCTGTGATGTGTTCTAGAGCAGATGAGTAGGATGTGCAAAGAAAAAGGGACATTTTACAAGGCACTGAAATGAAGCCATTCATCGCCACTGCAGCTGTTATGCATGTGGTAAAAGAGTTGATTAACATAAAGAGATTAAACCAAGAGAAATTGCTTTTAACCTGTGCTTAGCTTGAGTTGTTGTTTAGTTACCAGAGATGATAAAAGGCTGTACCCAAAAGCCTGTCTAAACTTTGTAAATTTCAGCTGTTTTATAAAGGATGTGGGGTTTTTCTTCTCTGCTGTGTGGATCAAACTTCTGTGTACAGAGGGAAGTTAAAATCAGTCTGAAAAATGAAGTGATTATAAGAGGGGTGAGTAGGTGGGGGGAAAGGTGAATACTCTGAATACTTTTGAGAAAAAAAGACACAGGCAAGCAGGAAAAATGAGCAACTTTTCCAGATAACAGGTACACTGAGATACACTGGGCTGTCTGCAGTGCAATGTTAATTTTATTCATTAGCATTTTATAGATATGCAAAATTTTTGGTTTGCATAGAAATATCTGTTAAAATCAATATAGTCAAGATCTGTAATGACAAAGGAGACCTACTTGGAATACTATGAGGCCTATTTTAAAAGGCTCTTTCCCCAGGAAATCTTACAGGCTCATTTCTAGAAAATATAAAGAGACTCTTGCTGTTGCTGTGCAAAAGCAAATGCTTTGAAGTGATTTGAACTGGAGAGACCACAATGGAGCAGAATGGTTTAAAAACTAAAATTTGATGAAAAAAGAAAGATACATAATCAATCTACGTATAAGTATAGACACTCCAAATGTAATTTCCATTGTTTGCAAAGTTCATATCTGTATGAGACATAAATGTCAGCGTTGGGTATCATGCTAAACATAATCTAAAAGTATTCATCATCTTATGGAGGCGTGCACAAAGTCAGAGCTTCCTGTCTTGGCAGATCCAAGCTGATGTTTGTTTGTTTTAATTGCAGCAGAGACATTTAGCACCGTGCCTGCCTGGTAATGTAGGAAATGTAATGCAAGGCCTTGACATCTGAAAAGTAAAGACTGTCTGAGCTGACTCATAAAAATGATGCTGGGGAAATTGGCAAAGAAAACAAGCCTCTGAAATTCTAAACAAGCTCTTTAAATGCAGAAAAAAAGAATCTAAAGGGTCACATTTGCAGCTTATGTGCTGCAGATAATGTGCTGCACAGCTCCTTCCCTATAAAGCAAAATTGTCACCGTGAGGCAGGGGAAGATTGAGCCTTTTTGTTAGCTGGAGTCACTCTCCTGCAATGATTGCACACAATCAATCTACTTGGGTTTTTAAATGCTTTTTATCAGATTTCAGCCTATTGACTCAAAAATGTGTTTCTTGTCACTGTAAAACTACTGAATATTAAAGAAAAGATAAAATTTTCCAACCTCAAAGCTGTCACTTCAGTCTACAAAAGGCAGTTATTGAAGCCTATTACTGTTTTGGCAGTGCCTGTCTGAAATTCCCTCAAAATATGCCACTAAAATTCAAAGAAAGGACTACAAAAACACTAATATTGAAGATTTATGCTGTAAAATTTGAGTAAATTTGCATATAAATGATTCATTGAATATAGGAGATGTAATGAAAATTCAGGAATCTTAATGTTTACTCTATGTAGAACATCTGATGTGAGTACCTGAATCTAATTACAATGAAAGGAAATCTACCCAGCAGGCTGAATACAAACAAAAAATAATAAATAAATACACATTTGCCTATTACATATTGGGAGAAAAAAAAATCTGTGTACTTCTAATTAGACATAATAGCTGAGGATAGCTGCATCACCCACGATTTTAAGGAGCTTTTTTGTCAAAGTTCATTGTCTAAAGAATCTCTGAGCTGGGGATAGGGGGAAAGGAACCTGCAGGGGTAATTCCTTCACTTGGAAAATTTTGGAACCTCCATGTGTTCACCTGAGGATGGAGAGAAGGTGGGAAATAAGATGTCTCCCTTTTAGATGGCTGAAATCAAATGAGTCCAAACCCAGCATTTGTGTGAAGATTTCTGTTCTAAGTATGAGAAAGAGTGTGGTGAGTGCGCACCAAACATGACAATCCCAACCCCGCCTCTCCAGCAAGCCTGACCCAGCCTCTCAGGATGGTTTGCCTGCCAGGATGCACCTGGGTGTATTCTTGCTCATGCCAGGTTCCTGTCAGAGGGGTGCAAGAGGCTGAGGTTCAATGTGCACGAAAGAACAAAGAGCTGGATTTGTGCTAAAGCCAAATCGGCAAATTTTTTTTTTGTTTGTTTTCTTTGACAAAGTTCTGCTTAACCAGCACAAAAGGCAGCTGAGCAGAGAGCTGTGGTCCCATGGTGTGAGCCAGGATTGGTTTAAGAAGCTGAGTGTGATGCCTTGGGAGGGCTGACCTGAAACAGAAACTGGACAGAACTAGAGAACAAAGTAGGTATTTATTGAAAGGCCTTTAAGATACACCTTGGGCAGGACAAGAGTATGGCCAGGCCTACACCCAAGGTGGACCCAAAATGGTCACAAAATGGTCACAAAATGGACAACTGATCACAAGATCTTATATTTTTATAAGTTTTGGTCCATTTGCACATTGGGGTTTAATTGTCCAATTCCAGCTCCAGGTTGTGAGGTCCCATCCTTCTTGTTCCTCCCTTCAGCCCACCCTTGTTTGTACTTTTGGGCCTGAAAGTTGTCCTTGGTGTGCAGCAGGAAAAGGATTTGTTTTGTGTCCCTGCTGTGTGCAAAGCTGAGTGACACTGACTGTGAGCTCAGGACTGCACCCTTGGGCAGCACAGAACCTGAAATACATGACAGCTGAAACTTAAGGCATCAAGTGCAGTTGCTGGGTTGCCACTTCCCTTTCTTCACCCCCCTGCTCAGTGATGTGCTGGCACATCCCTCTCTGTTTTGTGTCTGTTGGAATGTCAACTGTGCTTAGGCATGTGCACCTGTACCACAGAGGAACCAAACAAAAACATTAAATAATCTTTCTCTTTGTGCAGGAGAAACACCAAGAGGGAGTAAGAAAGCTGCAAGGAGTATATTCTCTGCCATAATGCAGAGAAATTGTTAAATGGTCTTGCCTCTTCATGACAAAAAAGAAAGCTCTTCTGAAGTGGGAAAATGTATTTTTATGAGTTTACCTGTTTGTTAACTGCCTAAATTTGAACAATCTGTGGCTGCAAGCAGGCAAGAAAAGTGTTATCTCAATGAAATTGCTTTCCCACAGCATCATTTGTCACCCGGACAGAGGTCACATGCTGAGGAAGAGCATGTGAGGAACTCATCTTGGACTGACCCAGGTGGTTTCACCAAGTCTCTTTTGCTTGGGAAGCTCTTGGAATACCATCATCCACATTGTACAGCAGCACAGCCCTGACAGTGCCATTTTTAACAGGAAAAGTACTACAATCTAGCTTTACATTAAACGGTTTCGCTATTTAGCAGCTCCTTTTGGGCATACTTCAAACCCCTTTCTCACTGGAGTTTCCCAAGTTTATTTGGACAAAGTCTGCACCACTAAGTTTCAACCTTTTTTTTTTTTTTTTTTACTAATTATTAATTCATTATTTTCTGGGCTGTGTCAACACTGCATGTTCTCCACATGGCCAGGAACAAGCTGCCAAAAGCCTGTAGCTCCATAGCAGCTGCTTTATCCAATGTATGTCTCGCATGCTGCAGCACGTGGCAATAAAATTAGGACTTCCTGCCAGATTTGGCAAATTTCTGCTTCCCAGAAAGGCTCTCAACTCATGAGATTGCCAGGAACACCCATTAGATAAGGTCATGTTTGGCTGCAGTTGGCAAAAACGTAATTAAAGTAACGCCAGCTGTAGCAATACCAGTGGCAGGGAGTTTGTGGCAGATGCAGTGAGGATTTTAGTCTGAAAAACACCTTTAGTAGTGTTCTCCAAGCCAATTCCTCAGGGATAAATGACCTGAGATATAAGTTTAAGATGAGAAATATGCACAGGCAGTAAAAGTGTGGGTGCTGGTACGAAGCAAATAATGTCAGAGTTGCCTTTACCTGGTTCTCAGCTCAGCTGGACATAAATATGCACAATAAAGTAAATGTGCACTCGGTGGGGTTTCTTTATATCTCTAAATCATTTTCCCCCAACTTTATTCTTTGTATCATAAACCTTTTTAACTACCCCAAAATTTTCTTACTGTGAGTTACTCACCTTCTGAAGGAATTTTTCCCCAAAACTTTAGTTGCTCAGCCACAGTTACCTTCATAGATCAGGTGTGACATGAAAATATCATAAGAACAGATATAAATTCAAGGAATTTCTTCTTGTGATTTCAGTGCAGAAAGTTCATATCCAGAGTAGGAAAATTATTCTTTTATACAGCTACATTACACTTCTTACCTGGAAGTGCAAGTACTTGATAAAGTTAGATATTCATATTGTATTTCATGCAGATTTTATAACTTGATTTGGCATTTTCTTAAGTGGAGTCTGTGGCAGCCATAATAACTAAAGGCTCACAGATTATTCTGCACAGGAATATGCCCATTTTTTCTCAGTTTATGAATACTAATTTAAACGGGTTGAATTTGTGCCTATTAATTCCATAATTTTCACTAACCATAAAGGGCTTAAAATTAAGTGATCAATTGGATGCTGACCCTCTAGAGAGGCTTTGGCTGTTCAGCATAAGTCTAAGAAGTTTTACATAAGTAGATTTTAACTATATTGCTTGATAAAAGAACAGAATTTATCAAGGTTATTGTGACCTTGTTTATTTAAATTTAAAAAAAAAGGAAACTGTGTGTTTATTGCAGAAAATTGTGTAATAAAATTGCATTCTAGTCTTGAAATGTGCTAATTTATAGTAGTATTATTACTGTGGAAAATTATATGTATTGAAATAACACTGACAAAGGTGATTTGTACAAACCAGTGTTACATCCCACGCTTCTGTCCTTAAGCAGCAGAGGTAAAAAAAAAGATGGAGAATATCATAAATTCTTGGTAATATCTTTGACTGCTGTGGCAGTTTGTTTCTTCCTGGCCTTTCCATGCAACAACCACAGTTTCAGCAACAAATAAAATGATTTTAGCAAAAATGCAAACAGATGTACCCTCAATCTCTATTTAAGGCGGCTTGCATTCTAGAGTAATTTAAATGTGATGCTAGAAATTAGGATAGCAAAAGTAACTGAGCCTTTCTAGTTTTAATATAATTGTCAACAAGTGGAATTAGGAGAAACCAGTTAAGCTGAGTGCTTGAGGAAATGCAGTCAAAACTGTCAACAAAGCACATCCTGGTTTCTAAAGCTACCCTGAAGTCTTGAGTTCTGTAGTGGAATGAAATTAGCATTAAAATTTATATTAACATGATAACTTTTATAGTCAAGTTACACTGTCCACCTGTCCCTACCAGACCTTTCATCTCCTTTGAATGCAAGCTTCCGAGTCCTCACACTTTGCAGGCGTGATTTATTTTTCATTTACCATAATTAACATTACTACTTGTCCCAGTAATTTTATTTGGCCTTTTCCCACTGCATTTTTCCAACGGTGTTTGATAATCCTCGTGCTACTGCACAAGAACAGTTTTCACAGAAGGTTTTCTCCAAAGAGATACTCATCACTGAGAAGGGAGAGGATACTAGTGCCTGGCTGTCATTTATTGCACACAAAGCAGTGCTGCAATTCTCTGTCATTGCATCATCTGTTCAGCCCAAGTTATTCACTCCTCTGCATTATCGAGATTGCCTTCTTCCTCCCCGAGAAACAGCAGTAACAATTTCCAAAATGACAGCTTAAGTGACTCCGTGGCTCTTTATATCTATTCAGAACTCTTGTCTCCTTGCAAATTTTCATTGCTTTCTTTAAAAGCGGCTTGTGAGAAAGGAAATGCATTATTAATGCTACATGTCATAAAATAAAATAAATACTTACCTTTTGAAGAAGCGGATCCACTAATCAAGAGTAAATGAATGCACGTGAATTATTCAGAGAACCTCAAATAGTGCAACTTGTACTCAAATTGAATATTGTGAATAGAATATTCACAACATAACAAAAAGAACTTCCACTCACATTAACTCCTCCATTTTCATAACAGGAAATGGGATTTTTATTCTTTTTAATCAGTGCAAACATTTTGCCCACCTTGCAAAAGCAGAAAGGTCTAGGGTAGGTTTAGGCACTTTGTTACTTTCAAGCAGCCTCCTAAAGTAATGTTTATGTTGATGAGAACAGTTGTTGGGGCAGGTGTTGCCTGTTTCAAAGGAAGCAGGTAGGGCTCTATTCCTGAGCAGCAGAATTATGTCTCACTTACTGGGAGCTGCAGGTTGGCAGTCGGCGAACAGCTGTGCAGAGAACAGGGGAAATGCCACCACTTGTTGGGAGAAAGGGAGCACTGCTGAGCTGGCAGCATTTCCAACCAGTGAGTGACAGCATCAAGGGCAAGGCAGGAATGAGATCTCAGGCAATTAATTAAAAACAGCTCCTGCAGCCAGAATTTGCTTCCTCCCTCTTTACAATCCATTCATGTCAATGAAGTTTCTGGCGCTGCCTCAGGAATTTTTCACTACAGCACCCTGTTTTCCACAGTGTGGTGTTTATCCCTCCCAGATATTTGCATTCCCCAGCAGTTTTCTTTGGGGGAAAAAAAACCTGAAAAAATAGCTGTGCCACATTTCTCAATGCATCTGCAAAATCTTGTCCTTACAAACAGAAGGCTCACAAGTTCTGGGTTATCTTCAAGTTGTCATTTCCTTTAGATGCTTTTATTGACTAGATTCTCCTGGATTCAAATAAGCCTGCCCAGGAGCAATGAGGAATGACAGATTGGTAAAAGCAATGACATTCTTCACGAGGAAGTAAAGCAAAGAGTAAAACAATAGTTTGTGGTTCTACTCCTCACTGGTTCAGTAATCCAGTCTCAAATCTTTGGGATAGTTAAGTTTCCCTTCTCAGTTCAGTTTGCCCATTCAGTAAATTCCTGATTTCCCAGTATTTTACTACAAACAAAATTTTCTCAGGTAGAAGACAGGTAGGAGGGGAGAAAGATGTCTTCAAGAAGACATACAAATAACATCTCAAAATCTAAAAAATAACAATGTTTTTTCAGACACACAGTGCCCATCCTCATTCATTGGGGCTGGAGAGCTGCTTCAATAGTTTGGAACAGTTTGTGAGCCTGAAACCAATGCTGATATTTCCTATATCCTAGTATCAGTGTAACCTCTGTGCTACTCAATAAATCACACAGCTTTGTTTAATTTAAGCAACATCAACAACCTGGAAGTACTGCACTTCTGAACAGGATTTGAAACTGCAGATGCCATTTGGGAATTTGAGATTTGGCAGGCTTTCCTCGACCCGTGATCCTATTACCAAATTAATGCTCAAATCAAGTAGCAAGTTTGAGACCTCAAACTTGGTCCAATTCCTGTTGAAATCAATGTTGGGGTTTTTTTTCCCACGGAATTCACTGGCCATCTGTTGAAACCAAATGTGTTTTGTATTTTGTGACAAAAAGAGTAATAAGCAAGAGAATATTTTCATCTCAGATAGTATTTTCCTTAGAGAAAAGCCACAATCTGGAGCTACTGGGTTTACAAACCCCTTTTGTTCCATCCTGAAGGCACAAAATGTCTCCCAATACCAATATTCCCATTAGCTTTATGTGCCATGTCTCTGGAATAAAGATATTTTTATTGGTTGTGATTCAAAAACATTGCAAAAATCTGCAATAACCTTGAAGAAAACTTCTTCCTGGAGGATATGCCAATTTCCTTCAAAATTTAGCATTAATCTAGGAACATTGAGGACACACTGAGCTCTATCAGATTTAATTGAAATGTAAGAGAGTCACTTAAGTGTTGTTATGTTTTTCTACTCAACTTTGATCATGCTTACATGCCTTCACAGATTCCTTTACAAATTGTTTTAAGCTATGTACTAGGTAAGTGATAGACTATCTGTACATTTATATACATAGAGACAAGATCTTTTTCAATATAGAGTGAGCAGGTCAAAGCAGAGGCAGAGAGAATGTATTTGTCACATCTTCTATTCCATCTCATTTGTTTTTCCATCTACATGTATTCATCATAAACCTACTAAAACATGCTGGAATGCACTGGAAGGGCAGCCTCAATAATATTGGAGATTTATGTTATCAAGACTAGATTTTAACAGCAGTATCACTTTCCATTTCAAGCCTGTTATAAAACCTCTGCTGCTGTTTGAAACAAGGAAATGTTTTGTCAGACAGCTCTCAAATGTGCCAGGGAGATGAATGATTGGGTTGGCAGAATGCTGCAGATAAAAGGTTAGGAACATTTTTAATCCAGATTATTTTCTGAGTATAATTTGGATTGAAATATAGATTATCTCCTTCAAATCTGGAATCCTTATTCATATGTTTTGCTGGGTGCTGGAATTTTCAGGACCTGAGCTATCAGAACCAAAATCCAGTGAAGCTGACAAAAAGATTTTCATCAGCCTTCAGTGGACCATGAATCATGTACTAAATACATAAGGTTTCTCTTACAGCATTGAAAATATATTTTAATTGATTTTATATATTTATTTAATAGATCTCTCACTACTATCAAGAAGAAAATGTATTTACTATTAGTTAGTAAAATGAATGATTACTTTGAAGATCTTCCTGTCCTCAGTAGTTTGAGCATGCCTTGCCCTGCTGTCGACATCCTCCACACCACCTTTTTCCTGTCAGAATATTCAACCAAGCAATTTCTTTATTTGTAGTGTATTTTTCAGGCAAGAATGCCTCTGGATAGAAATTACTATTTTTTTACAGTGCTCTGCTCTCTTGGTGTGCTTTGATTTTGAGATCAGTGTCTGTCAGGCGTGGATCCAATCTCTGGTACAAGCTGAATTTGGCAGCTGCACAGAAGGAGCCCTGGCTGGAAGAAGGAAGGGCTGGCTGGCAGAGAACCCCTTTCCAGGATGAGTTTGGTCTATCCTGATTGTGTAATTTGGGACGGATTCAGAACCCAATAAAAATAATTTTTAAAAAATGGTTTAAGTATGATATGGAGAACAAAATCATTGACAATGCTGGGGGAAAAATATCACACTTTCCTGTCTTATCAGTCAGTCATAAAATCTAATTGGCCCAGCTGTACAACATGGCACGAATCATTAGGGTGACATTATCCTGTCCTCACTCATTTCTTTCCTGCTGCATCTCCCAGGCCTGAGGTGGGCAGCTATTTTTAATTCTGAGAGCTCTCATATGCCAGGTCCCACATGGACGGGCGCCGTCCTCGATCCTGCTCAACATCTGTCACATCAGCAGCAGGAGATGTTCCACACTCAACAGCCACTGACACCTGACAATGCAGCTCATTTTTCAGGAGCAAACAGCATCACCCATCTCCCTGAGTGACCAGAGGAGGAACTGCTGCCTTGGAACTTTCAGAAGAGCTAAAAAACTGGGATCTTCCCTCATGAGCAGACTTAGCTGCAGCACAGGTTTCTCCAGTCAAGCTTAAATCAATTCAGGACCTGCATGCACCCTGAAAACACAGGTTCTTTGGGTCCTGTCACTCTGTAATGGCATGGGCAAAGTGGCAATAAACTCAAAAGTGGAGTGATTAGAAGTATATTAGAAAACGATGAGGGTGTCTGACAGGTGAAGAAGAATTAATTGCCCATCAAAGAACTGGAACAAAACTAGCAAAGGGTTCAGAGTGTGGCAAAAAAGGTGGCTCTTCAGAAGGCTGCAGTTCATGTCTGGCATTCCTGCCTACAGCTGCTGTCACAGCTTAGAGCTTAACGGGTTCAAGGGGACACACAGCAAATCCCCTGTAGTTTTTATTAAATATAAGGAACAATGTCAGCTCAGCAAACGCTGAAGTACAAATGGTTGGATCCTGAGAGAGATGCAGGAGGAAGTGCTGTACCCACTTTAGCATTTCCTTAGTGCCTCATTGAGCTGTAGCTGTCCTGGATGAGTCAGACTTGTGGCTTGTAGCCACCCCAACCTCCCTGATGGCCCTTGTTCCTACCCCTCAGGTCATGGACCAAAGGCCTGGATGCCAATGAACATGGCACTGCTGAATCTGTGCGTTTGCACTGGTATAAACCAGTGAAGAACTGTCTAGTTGGTTGGAAGGGACATCTGGGGTCCATCTGGCCCATCCCACCATCTCTGGCAGAGTTGAGGTTTGATTGGGTTTCTTGGGGCTTGCCTCATTCAGCTCCTCTTCCAGCATCTCATGCCCCTCCCTCTGAATTATTTTTTATTTATAGCTGATCAGAATTTGTTCATTTAGTCACTTGTTTGGTTCTGTGTTTTCACTGTGTTTGCTTTCCTTAGAAGGAGGCTGTTGCTTTCAGTTGTTCTGGGAGCTTCTAGAAGGTTCTGTAGCCCCCGTGTGGGCTGTGACTGGCAAGGTGTGGTCATTAGGTAGCTCCTGAGTGGGGCTGGAATAAATGGGGCTAATGGGGCTGCAGGACTCCTGGTGCTGTGGTATTGGAGTCCATGGAACAGGGAAAACCCCTCAAATTGCCCTGGGGGGCCTGAGACCCTTGTTGGGCCCCCAGGAAAGCATTGCCCTTGACCTTAGCCCATGGGAAAGACTGCCAACAGTTATGGATGAACTGAAAACAACAAAAATTTAAATTAGATACTAGTTTAGTTTGTCCCAAGGTGAAAATTTGTAGGTTTGGGTTTTTAGAATGGAAGTAGATAGGAGCAAGATGGAGAATTTTGGGTGGTGCCTTAAGTTCTTCAACTCCATCTTTTGCTGTGACGGTGGCACAGAGACATTGGTAGAATGTTTGTGATGTAGAAAATTGTGTGCCTAGAATTGGTAGTGATTATTGGCACAAAACTGTAAATATAGTATGTTTTAAGAGTTAATTGGACTAGAAACATTTAAAAGACTAGAAATCTTTAAAACACCAAGCCCTGTGCTCTTGGCAGAGGTGTCTTTCAGCACACTAAGCCTGGTGATGATGGTGCACAGACTTTGAGATAAGAAAATTTAATAAACACCTTTTAAGACTGAAGCTGCAAGTTCCACTCATCTTTTAAACCCTGGTACAGAACTTTGAAAGGAAAAAAATAATCTAATTAGGGGGATCTTGGGCTCAAAATACAAAACTGTGGGAGCTCTGCCCTGGGTGCCCAGCTGCCAGGTGGGTGATGGGGATGCCCAGGAAGGTGTGGGAGAGCTCAACTGTCTCTTCCTTATGGAATGCTTGCCATATGTAAAAACTAGACTGTAACTGCAGTCAGTCACTCTGAAATTCTGTGATTTCTGACATCAGATTTATTAAAAACCATTTTGAAATATCTCTAAACTTCTCCAGATGTCAAGCCTTTAAACCAAATGCTCAAAACACAATGTCAAGCTTTTTATCTACAACCAGACACATTGCAAATGTTTTCTTGAAAAGGGAATAATCACACAATTCCTGAAGCTTAAATATAAGCGGGGCAAATCAGAAGTTTAATAGTATACCCAGGTAACACTGTACATGTGTGCACTGTAACATATTCAACACCTGAGCCCAGCTTCTTCCAGGCACAAAGTTTGTTTGTAGCAACAAACAGACATGAAACTTTGGGGAGTTGTTTTTTCTCTGATTTTGACTTTGGTCTTTTCCTCACAAGTTGGGCTGAGCTGTGCTTCTATCACAAAGCTGTGTTAGGGACCCAAGTCTGCATTAACAGAAGGATCACCCTGAAGGAGTGACACTTAATTCTGGTTAGTGGGTGTTCTTTCACTATCGAACCTTTATTCTGTCCTTGGGAGAGTCAAAGAAATCAGTTTGTTCAGCATTTGGAAGAGAAAATAAAGGGGTGATTATGTTGCTGTGAACAGCTCCTGGATGGGAAGACCTAGAGCAGACAGAGCCAGAGTTTTTCAGAAAATTGTCTTGAGTTCAATGCAAGATATAGTCTATTTCCCATCTGTTGAAGCTGTCTGGGGAGGTGTTTCTTTCCTCATGGCTCTGTGGGAGGAGGTAGGTGTGTTCTGTGAATGGGCAGCTGTTAAACCAGCTGGGGCAGAGTTCTTTATCCCTTCCAGGACCCACCCTCCCCCCAGGGG
>JBBMKD010000194.1:3791404-3817246 GCA_037834095.1 Argya squamiceps
GGTTTTATGAAAGGAGAGTCCTTCCAGATATTCAGAGAAGAGTGGAGGAGACCAGAAACATAAAACTCAAAAAAAGGAAAAATCCTCACCCCTTAACTCATTAGCCTGCAACTCATCACTCCTAACACAAGGAATGCTGAGGTTTTCTCCAAAGGAATGTTTCCTGATAGCACAGCAGGTCGAAGAAATAAGATCAGAATTTTTTCATCTTGATACCTTTGCTATAGTGTTTTAAGTGAGAACTATTTGTTCTTTCAAGCCCATTTGTGCAAAGTTTCTGTTCAGAGACAGGACTGCCCAAAATTCTGGGACTCTGGGAAACAGTGGATTAATGCCAGTGAGGAACCTGGAAAAGGTCAGCTGCCCTCACACAGCTCAGGGAGATGCATGGGTGATATCCCATTTCTCTGAGAGGAAAATACAGTTTTTGCTCAAGAAACATATGAAAATTTAAAAATGCTGGTGTAGTTCCCACACATAAGGTCCACGTGCGGAGTCCTGGGCTGTTTCAGTGAGTCTGCATCTCAAGCTGTGTGGAAAAAAAGAACACAAATCAATGTTTTGGTGGGAAAATATCAACGGGGGTTATAGACAGAAGAGGTTTTAAAGTTTCTTTTTTTTTTTTTTTTTTTTTTTTCCGAAGGTAAAAGCCGGCTCTTTCATTCCCTTTCCTGATACATGACAAATCTCTTACTGCGAGGATTCCTCACCAGGCTCCCCTCAGTGAGAAAAAGAAGTCGTTATCCTGCTAAAACCCTTCAGATTTCACTCAGGAATGTTTCAAATCTTTCTCATCCTCTTAAGTTTTTTTCTTTGTAGCAGTATGAACTGTTGCTATCAAAGCAATCACCTAGTCTGTGTGTGAACAAAGAAAAGCGTTTCACAGGTTTCACATCGTGATACAAACAGCTCAGGCTGCTGGGTGCCTCCTCTGCCTAAATAATGGCCTGATGCCTGGGAAGGACCTGGAAAACCGAGAAAAAGGTGCAAGGTCATTCTGGAAGCTGAGGAAGTAAGAGAAAATATCAATTTACTTCACCTGCAACTGAGCTAGAAGTGATTAGTCAGGGTGGTGATTGCTGGTGTGGCTTGTTTGTTTTTTTGGGGTTTGTTTGTTTAGTGTTTTTTTTCTCTCTTTTGCTGTTTCTTGTTGTTGGGTTTTTTCTTTTTTTGTTTTTTTTTTCGCTTTTTTTTTCTTTTTTTAATTGTTCTTTTTTCTTTTTTTTCTTTGTTTTTCTTTTTTCTTTTTTTTCCTTTTTTATTCTTTTTTTCTTTTTTCTTTGTTTTTCTTTTTTCCTTTGTTTTTCTTCTCTTTTTTTTTTATTCATTTTTTATTATTTTTTTTTCTTTTTTTCCAGTAAGGTAACAATTTTAATGGGAAAGTTTCTAGTGTTAAACAGCATCACATCACGACGTGAGACAGCCTTATCAGGGTGGCAAGTGGTTTTCGGCTGGCAGGCTTGTAACTGCCGTGGTGTTAAACTCCATCTTCCTTTGAAAGGGACAGAAATCTTCTCTTAAGATGACACGGGTTTAGTTTTTGTCATCTGCTTTGCAATTCTTGCTGTCCTAACGGGATCCTTTAGGCTCTGAGATGTGTTCGGGATCCCTGAGCAGGGAGTGGCAGATATTTACCCTCCAAAGGAGAGGAATTGCAGTCTGGAGCTGGGCTCCTCTCTGCTGGCTCACACCAAACCAGCCCACGGTTTGTGCCCACAGACAACACAACTGACAGACACAATTTCACAATTAGAATCCTTGGCAGACACACAGAAAGTGCTGCTGCTGCCCACCGTGCAAATTTTTCTACTGGAAACCAGGAAATAGATTCGAGATTCCTTTGCCTTAAGGATGAGTTGATAGCAGTCCATGGCTGTGCTAAATAAGATGGAGAAATCCATCCAGCTGTTTTGAGATTCTCTGCCAGGAACCACTGCACAATCACACCTTTGGGAAGGCCAGTTCTGTTTGGATTTTTGACTATTCTGACATCCCAGTATGGGCCTGCTCTGAGAAACAGAAATTTTCCTTTCTTATTTGAAGAATTTCACACTGTTTCTATGCTGTTAATTTTTTTTTTTTTTTAAGGGCAGGAAAAATAATACATCAAATCTTTTCTAGGGGTTGACATCAGCTGAGCAAGGGTAAATTAAGGCAGAGCTGGATTTCAACAGTGAACCATTTAAAAACATTGTTTTTCAGGAACAGTGATTTTTCACATGGCTCTGCATCAACATATCCACGAACCATCAGTTCAGCACTTGACAACACCACTGTTACAGACAGCTGTCATATTTGCAGTTTGCCACTTTGATCTGGTGTTGTCACAGCATGGGTTTTATATTTGAATTTGTCATGCCAGGCTTTGCAAGTTTTCAGGAACTTGAGGAACGTGAGGGTTCTTTTTTTCACTGGTGGAATGTCCATGAGCAGGGGAAGGTAAAAAAGGAATGGCACAAACAAGAGTGTTGCTCTGCTCGTGTGGAAGAACCTCTTAACCATAAATGATAGCCTTAAACTGAAGCAGATCTCTTAAAAAATTAAAGTGGAATGCACAAATAACAGCCCTCTACTAATGACCTGCTGATCTCTATCAAACACCACAGATTTGCCTCCTCATGGTGGTTTTGTAGGTAAATTGTGGGCATTTATGCCTTGTGTTGGGTGTCATCCAGGTGTTGGATTTGTGGGACAAGGATTTAGAAACCCACCAAAATCAGTGGATTGCTGGGTTCCAACATGATTTGATTCACTCCTGTCAGCTCTCAAACGGCCCATGGAAGACAGCATGAATTTCTAGCAGAATCTACCTAAATTTTGTTACCCTTCTTCACCGAGAAACAAAGAGCTCATACTTGTTTGATTATGGGATGGGAAAGAGAAATGCTAACTATGCTCTATGGTGCTGCAGTAGACAATTTCCCAAGCTGCTGTCTCAGTCAGATTTTCTGATCTTTAAAACTCTGAGCACAAACCTGGACCAGTAAGTCACCAGTAGAGTTTCCTGCTGGCTAAAACAAGTGATGATTCAAAAAATATTCCAGGTTCTTCCTTGGCTCCAGACCTGAAAGGAGAATCTCAGCTCATCAAAAAAGGGACTCATTATAGAAAACCATCCTCCACCACTGAAAATATTTCTACATTTTAACATAAGTCTGCTTAGAAATGGTCTGCTGAATGCAGCAGTTTCCTGGGTAGCTAATCTGGAAAGCTGCATGGTGTGTACAACAAAAGGGAATTCTTTGAAATTGGTTCCTTAGGCTGCTCTGGGACTTTAGGGGGTCTGTTTAATTGGCAGGGCTTCTCTCCACCCCACCCTGCTCAGAGCTGGAGGCTCCTGCATCAGCCCCAGCCACGTGTGTGGGCTTGTGCATTCAGCTCTTGCCTTGTGATGTGCTCACCCATCTATGGGAAAGCTTGGTCCAGGCAGGAAACTTAATTAAGGCCTTTTCTCCATCAGTGTTTTTCAGCTTTGCAATACTTGAGTCTGGTCTTCCTCAATAATGCAGGAGGATGGTGAGGAAGAATGGGAGATTGAGTGTGTGAGGGAAATACAGGAATGCTGTAGCAATGCCAGGATGATTTTAGGCATGTTCTCCTGTCTCCTCCTTTCATTTCCAGCCCATCTATGCGTGGTAAGAGTGAATGAGTCAATGTCAGCTCTGGAAAGGTATAAGTCAAGATGTGTGTAACTAAGAATTATGAGCAACACAGATGAATTCCACTGCATCCATTAAAGTGAAATGTGCTGTTAAAAATCCTGCATATAAAGGATAAAATCTGTCAAGACTAAAAACAAACAAGCAAGAGATTTTTAACCTTATTAAGGTCTGATGCCTTTCTGTCTAGAGGGCTTAATCTTTTAATACAGAGCTATAAAGAACAATTACTTTTTATAGGTTACGATTACAATCTAAGATGATTTACTGTTGGGTTTATATTGTTGATGAGAGCTGGGCTGTTAATTTTACTGGATTTTTTTTTTTTATTTGGTGGTCTCTCTTGTTCAGCCTCTCACTGCATTTTCTGTTACCTAAAACTCCTTCATGCTTCCATGTCAGCAAGTAACTCAGCTATGTAGTACAATTTGTTGAGGATGTAGCAGTAGAAAAAGCATTGCCCCCTTCAGAAGTGACATTTGGTGTATTACCTGCATGTGCAGTATTGTCAGGGGTGTAGTTTCTGACCTGCAATGCATTATCTGCTCCACTGACTTTGGGGCTGTTTATCACCAGTGACATATTTCTCTGCAGGAGCCTGCCATTCTTCTTGTGTCTGCTTTAAAACCCTAAATGCAGACATCCAGTCTGCATTTTTGAGAGTGGAATGAAACCAGATTTTTCTTTTTTTTTTCTTCTTTTTTTTTTTTTTAACAATTCCCTTCAATGTTGTCAGTTAAACAGGGTGCTTCGTAAGCTGCTTTCGCTACAGTAACAAATATCATGTTAAAGAGCAGAGGCACAGTAAGAGTGAAATTAATTATGTATGCTTTATGCTTGTCCAACTAACCACACTGTATTCCCAATGAAATACTTAACACATCTGTGCATTCCTAAAGTCAAATAACATCACTATAATTTGAGACTTATTTTGAACAGGGAAGGAAAGGTTTTGTTACACCTCCAGGAAAGCCATTCTTTTTTAGGGGGCTTTTTTTTTTTTTTTTTCATTTGTATGCTTTGATTGTGAGCTACTTAATTTAGTCAAAGATTCTAATTGAGCTTCTTGGCAGACTGCCTGATATTTGGCACAGTAGGAATCTCTGAGTTTGAACCTTTGGGGATGTTTTCAGAGGAACGTATGTCTCCTATTTCATGCTTTATTGTGGCAGACTGATGAGAACTTCTAAAGCAAATGACAGTTGACAGAAAATAACTCACACTGGAGTTTGTTCTCCCACTGTTGCTATTTCAGTGATGAATTTCAGATAGTCTGTTTTGTTTATAGTACATGAGGTGTTGAAATGATGATAATACATGGCAATGGCAGCAGAATAATTCAGCCATGGAACCAGAGGTGAAGTGTGGAAAGAACCCTTTAGCAGGAAGGATTTCTGACTAAGCAATCTGTGGCAGTCACTGGGGCAGCCTTCAGTAGCTGAAGGAGTTAAACAAGATAGATGTTATTTGACAGAGCAGTGTGTGTCATGGTCTCAGCACATATAATAGGATGAAATTAAGAAATATGAATATTTAGGCTACAGACAAGGCTATTTCCTGATACTAAGACCTGTTCTAGCTTGAATGGTCTCTCAAGGAAAAAAAAAAAAAATGCAGCTCCTAGCAGGGAATCTAACACCATGCTGAACAATATGCTAATCCTCAGAGGAACATTACAGAATTGTCAGCAGGATGAACTAGCTGATCCCTTCCATCTCTGTTCTGTTTAATTTCAATATCTCAAAGTTTCTGCTTGGGAGAACGCGAACTCCACAGCCTCATTTTCCTGTTTCCTTGTGAGCTGTCGTGTCTGCAGCCCCAAGAATGACCCAGGGCTGCAGGACACTCTCCTTTGCTCCCCTCTGCCCTTGATTTTCCTCAGCTGACTTATCAGGGATGGCTCCAGCAGAAGCATTCGAGCTCAATTTGCCCAGTTCCATACTGAGCATCTCTGTGGTGGCAACCAGATGTTTCCATCCTGGAATCACCAAAGATCCAAACTCTCCAAAGATCCAGGGCTTTGCAAAGGGATACACACAAACCAAAGATGTCTTTGACTTCTCATCTCCCCTCTGCTCACCAGGGAGAAACTGAACGGTTTACATCAATATCTGCCCCCTTTTTTTTACCCTGGAAATATGTAGCTAATTCCACTTCAATAGACTTGTGTGAAAAATGAGACAAAATTATGCTGAGGTAAGTTTTTTAAAATGTTCTGAACCCTTCAAAGTATTGTAGGTGAGATGAAGCTGCTTTTCTGCCAGATCTGTCACATGTGAGCGTTACATTTCTGCCAGATCTAGAGTGTTCCTTGGATATTAAGATCTGAATTATTTCTGAGAATTCAGCACGTTTCTGATGGCAAACACCACAAAGGGAGGAGGTTTGCCTGTCCAAAGAGCAGGCAAGAAGGTGTTTACAGGGGGTTTTTGGCAGTGAATTGCAGATCTTCAGAATAAGACCAAAGGGGAAACAGAGAAGTCCATAAAGACCAGAGACAGCCATAAAACACAGATTCCCAAGCACCACTGATGAGCAGGCAGTTCCTCATTAAGAACTTGTTACAGTACATATATATAGTCTCAATCAATTTGTTTTATTTTAACAGTGCATCAGGTGCTTCCCATTAAATTTGAGGGCACCAAGTACTTAATTGAAATCAGCCTCATATAACCCCTGTACTCAAATAAATCTTTTTTTTTTCTAGAAGTAATCAACTAAACCTTACCTACATAAGTATATACAGAGTAGTATAAAAGAAAACCTCATTGTTTCAATAATTATAATCCTGTACATAACATGCACTGATCAATACATTTTTAATAATTGACCAGTCAATACTGAGGACCACTTTATTCAGAGGGATTTTTAAATTTTGAGAGTGGAAATAGTCCAAAAGCTCACTGTGCTGATTCTAAACATCCAGGGGGAAAAAAATTTAAAAAATCTTAATTTTGTTCTTTGAGAATCTCAGATTTGTCTCTTGTTTTACTAGAGAACTGCCTATGTTGTTACAGTCTTGATAAAAATATAGTATGAAATGATATGATTAAAAAGAAAAGTTCCATTTTGAAGGCAGTGCAGTGACTCCAATTCTCCATTCTGTCACACCTTGAGAAGTTGCCTGCACCTTCCCACCTCCTCCAGATGACTCTCAAGCACCAGATTGTCCTGGATGTACCAACAGGGGTAAATACAGATGTCAAAGGCAAAATGTGATCATGTTAAATTTGTAACAAGAATTTTCATTTCATTAACAGCCAGGAGGATGCAGTCCCCTTCATTTGGACACCCCATGAGAACAGACTAAACAGAATCATAAATAAACATTTCTAATCACCTGACTGCTTCTCGAAGCAGACAGGACCCGTTGCTGGAGGATGTAAAAAGGAGGTTTATTTGATAGAGTTCTGTAACTTCATGTGTACATCTGAGCATGTGAACTGCTGCAGTGCATTACAGTGCACTCAAATCCCAATATGCTCTCCGTGGAGCCCCATCTGCTCTGGGTGTGCTGATCCCTGATCACGGCAGACGCCTCACGTGGTGTGAGCTGTTTGCTACACACAAACCAATGCAGCCTAATTGCCAGCCAATAAATTCCAGACACAATCCAATTAGCTGTCATAGAGGCTCTGGTGCTTAGCAAATGTAACTGATCTGTTTCAGCTTGAAGTTTAAGTGGGCCAATATTTAATTTATTTAATTGCAGACCGATATAGCCAGTATAATGTACAGTAGAAATAACAAATGCCTCCAAATACAATCTATTTAGGTTAGTTTGTCTGATAATTCAAGGGGCTTCCTGTGGGAGAGGATACTATGAATGCCTTTGAAGTCCTCTTCCTAGCACTCCTCTTGTGACACTTCTTTTTGCAGGAAATTATCTCTAAATATGCACAGAACACAGTTAATATAAAGAAAAGTTTAGGATACAGACTTGACTCTCCAGTGGATTTTCACACATGGGCAAACCAGCACTAGAAAGGCTGTACAAAGCCTTATTCAGAGATTCAGAGGAGGAAAAGAATTGAGATCATCCACTACAAGCACTGGTGGTTTAAAAAACCCAGAATCTCTGTACCTCTGCCAGAAGTGAAGCATCTCCAGAAACACTAAATAACTCCAAGAAAAAAAACAATTAGAAGAAAACAAGGCTCTTCACACTGGGAAAGACAGTGTAGGTGACTGCACGAGTCTGTCAGTACTGCTGCTCTGGGGAGAGATTAGAATCCAAAATCACTGTGTAATGAATAGAGTCTAAATGTAAAAACACACAGGGCTGCCTGGGGAGCAGCCAGTCTGCAGTGCTGGATGTTGGCTGATTAAAAACCAGCTGAGATTATGGCACTGATTTGGGGCAGAGAAAATCCTGACCAGTAAGGCAGGTCTTGTCCCATGTTCTATGAAATCCCCTCAAGAGGCTTTTTTATCAAAGGTCATGAACTTTTTATCAAAGGTCATGAAAAGAGGGACTTTTTTACCAAAGGCCATGAACACTTCACACTTTGCATCTAAAACAGTATGTCCATTCATATCACCAGGTGGAATTATTTTGATTCCTTAATGTGAAGTCTCAAGAGTTTCTATAATCTTTAGCAAGATCCTAATTTCAGCAGAAACACTAACTAATTTTCAACTAAGTGATAATTATAGCTGCACAAGAAATAATTGGTGATTAATTGTATTAATTTTTAACCATTGGTATTCAGAAACTATCAAACCTGGAAGAAAGCATTGCACTCAATCCAAGCTGTCATTTATCCATTATTGTTTACTAACTTTTCCCAACATTTCCCTAAATCTTGTCTGGTGCAACATTGCTCCACTGGTTTAATTCCATAATCTCACCTATGCCATTAACTACTAGAAACTAATTAGCAGTAGTAAACCAGTGGAGACTGCTATAGACGAGTTTCTTTCTCTTTCTGGTGGCAAAGAAGGAACTTGGTGTGAAAATTCCATAGAAATTCAGGTTGCTTATCCCCCCAAATGCTGGAAACAAATCATGGAGATGAATTGGGATCAGATCTGGGGCTGTATTGTGGCATATTTAGCCACGAAAAATTTACCACGTGTCAGCTTGGATCTTGGAATTGTAGGATGAGGTTTGCTGTTGGGTCAGAAGGGAAGAAACTTCCACTTCTGTTCCAGACTGTTGCAGCTGCTCTAAACATTCCAAATATAGCTGGTTGCACCCAGCTTGTAAACAGCAGTTTATCTGGTGGGGCTGAATTGAAATCTGCAGCCTTGTCTCTGGCAATAGTTGGTAGATAAGCTTTCTTTCATTTTCGAGGTGTCAGGCTCAGCATTAGTAAATTCACAGGTAACTTTTTCCCTCCTACTGAATATGCAGAATGAGACTTAGAACTGCCTTAAACGCTCCCCAAAGAAAGAAGACGACAGTACAGGGGAATTTATTTCAATGCAAAATTCTATTGCTTGCAAGAAAAAATGAATAAAGTTGGGAATTCATAGCAGAGAAGACTTAAGACTCCTTAGCTTAAAATTATTCCTCTTTACCATTCTAATCTGATCTCTGAAGAACAGAAAAATTACCTGAAAAAAACTCTGCATAAATAATTGATTTCCTTTACTCTAGATAGGGATTCTTCCTGCATGAAAATAATTCTTGTGGAGTACAGTTTGTAAGGCAATAAGAGTGAAGGATTTCCCCTTTGCTTAATATACAATGGTTCCTTTTGGTTTTCCTGGCTGTGCTTCCCAGATCTGGCAAAGAGAAGCTCTTACACAGCAATAAATAATGGGTTTAATCCCGGGTTAATGATCTGAATTTGTGTCACAATTTGTTGCTTTTAGGTTTTATTTTTCTTTTGCTCGTGCCAGGGCCAGGTCCAGGCCATTCTGCAGAACATTCTGAGCATGAATTTAAACCCCCAAATGAAGTGAGAGAAGCATGTTAATAGTGTCTCTGCAGGTTTCTGGAGACTGGAGAGGGAAAACTGATTTTACCCTCTGCAGAGAGAGCAAATAGGCACCAATGGCTTCTCTGAGATGAGGGTGCTGTACCACAGAGCCCCTGAAAATGTGCATCCCTGGGCTTGATGGTGAAAACCAGAGTGGTTATTCCCACAGGTCTCTGCACCAGGAAAGAAATATCCTAAAGGGCACCAGAAAAACTTTTAACACAAACCCTGGATTTTTTTTAATGGAATCAAGTCACAACTGGAACTCATAGGGCACAGTATGGAACAGCTGAATTTTGCAGGGATAAGAGCAGAATAATGAGAATTAGCATTTTGTGAGTTTTGTATTCCTCTGCTGCCTCCCTGCCAGCATGGATGGGTGACTGGTATTACCTCTGGTCCACCTGGAACTCGGGCCTGTCAAAAAAATACAAATCACAATGTAAAATAATCAGCTCATGAAAAAGTTCAGGCTGAGATTTGTTTCTCATTTGTCACATGAAAAACAAGAAACCTTTTATTCAGGAAGCTGGAGAGCATTTGACATTAATCCTGCTGATATGCAGGGAGAATAAATGAGGAATTTTTGTTGTTCATGTTTTCATGTAGCATATTAATGATTTTGATAGCAGCATAAGGATATTTAGCTACTGTCTAAAATTAAATTGTTAGGGTCTTGAGACTGCTTTTGCCTGCCACGGTTCCAGTAAATTTATACAATCGACTGTTATATGATTGTTAGAAGTGTGAAGAACAAGATCAAGTGTGGTTCAGACAACAGTAAAAAAAGATTATTGTCTTTCAGTTTTATTACATCTGTTTAGTTAATTGATTGACAGATGAACACACCTGTTTCTTTTTTTCTTTTTTGTTTTCATCAGAAAGTCACTTCATCTCCTGTGGTATTTGGGTGTCCTATGCACGCAATAGTTGTTAAATGGCATTAATTTTAAATAAATAATTCAGCATACAAATAAGAAGTGACAGAGGGAAAATCACAAGAAGCCAATTTTCTTTTTTTAAAAAAAGATGTGTTTTTGTTTAGACTAACAGTCCTCCCACGGAGGTTGAAAAATGTAGGATGGACCAAATTTAACTTCTCTGCTGTCACCAAAGATAATGATGTGCCCACCTTCTGACACAACAAACTAAATGACACTCGCTGCACTAATATTTACCAGCACTCAGGTCTCAGGGGAAGGGCTATCCATGACTGATGGCAGCTGGGAAAAACAAATCTGTGCCCCTCACACCTTGCAGAGACACGTCACTGGGAGAGACTTATGGGCTGCAGCAGGGATGCAAAGCACAGAGCATCTCCTGAGCTGTTAGGGGCGTCTTGGAGGGGCTGAGTTTGTGCTGTCAGACATTCACCACAATTGCATGCAGCTGAGTGACTGACTGCAATTGCTGCAATGCAACACCCTGGTGTGGGAGCTGCACCAGTGGAATCTGAGAGCAGAAAATCTGCTCTGTCATCTATTAAGAGCAGTTTTTGCTTTCACAGACTTGCATGCACAGAAGAATCAGGCTTGTGGGGTTTTTTTATTGTAACATTTCTTCTTGGCTTGACAAAAAAAAAAGATATAAAAGAGTTCAGGATAACCCACTCCTTCTCCAGTTGGTTGGTTTAAAAATCCCATCCTCATTTCTGCAGTTAGGAAATAAAATGTATATTCAGATATTCAGCTAGAGAAAGGCAGACCTGGAGCTGGGCAGAGCTGTTTCCAAAGGGAACAAAGAAATACCTGATGTGTGTTAGACACCACGGTTAAGAAATTTGGGTGCTGTTGCTTCAAAACAAAGTTAAAACCAAAACTCTGGGCAGATGATGTAAAGCTTGGGCAGAGTCTGACCTGACACCCTGCAGGCACAGGACAAAACCTGTGGCCTGTTGTTGTCTGCAGGGATTTGGTGAATCCAAAATTTGTGAATACAAAAATGTGACTCCTTCTGCAGCCATGGCACAAAGATTACAGCTTTTGAACCTGAAGCCCTGTAACCATGCAGGAGTGAATGAAATGCTCATTTTGGTGCTGCTGATTCTGGAACAACATTTTCAGCAACCGTGAGTAGAAAATTAGGAGTTTATTTAAGATAATGAGCCTTACAGCACTTTCATCATGTAAATGCAACAACCACAGACACACTCAAATCAAGATGATTAAATTTTATTACATTAACTTGTTAAATTATTTTAATGGCATTAAAAGCAGTAGATTTTTTTTTTCCAAAACTCTGTCTAAAAGACAACAACAACAACCAGTGATTTCACAGGTCTTCAATTTCCGTTCTGCTCTTGAGCATTTTTATGCAATTAGAAAAGCAGATCTGGTGGAAAAAGCAAACTAGTGCTACCTCTGGAGGAGTATTTCCTCTCCTGGATATATGCAAAACGATGGTTGATGGTTATCCCATACCTGCAGTGGGAATTTTGTCGTTTCTGACCCCATTTTCAGTTCAGCTTTATATTCAGGTCTCTTAGATGGGCAGCTATAGGGAGCCAGCAGAGGCACATCAGTCTCTGTACCTTACACAAAACCTTCCACAGAAAACGGAGAGAGCAGTTGTTCAAAATGCCTGAACACAGCACTCTCCATTGTTTTAGCCATAAGATTTCAGAGACATGCTTAAACTAGCCTATATTTAGCTCAATTAATTTTTATGCCTTAAATGGAAACAAAGTTGCTTCAACGGGAAGATGAGGTTCTTGGTCATGCACTGTAAAATTGTTACAATGCCTTAGGGAGTGGAATGAGGTGCCTGAAAGTTTAGTTCCAGAGACCTCTCTCCCACCATGGGAAGTGGAAGATGCCTCAGGTGTAAAACATGGAAAGAGCTGTCTCAGAAGGGGATCCACATTAAATTATCAAAGATGCTCAGCTGGGCACAGAACACTGAGGACAAGAGGATGCTCCCAAAATCTCTGACTTATTGAAAAAAAGTGCAAGTTATTAACTCAGAAAAAAATTTAATTTGACTCCTAGAAATCCAAGCCCTATTCAAGGTTAACTTCACATGGCACAGATAAAGTTCTCTCTGTGTATTAAAGGCCCTTGAGTGCCACCAAGTAAAGAAAAAGATTAATAAGTTCTGCTCAGTTCCCACCTGTTCTTCCATAGATCAATCTGTCATTGCTTCCTCTGATTTTACTGCAACAAAACATAACTTTAGACTTGAATATAAATCTGACTTGCAGAGTTTACCCATTGAAACATAAGATATGAGACTAGGAAAGAAAAAGCCGTATAACAGAGTGCTTTCTTTACTGAAGCAGATCCTTTCTCACTCCTTGGAGAGCAGGATAGTGTAATGTGAACAGATTGCACTCCTCACATTCTGGAAGAACAGTTTATTCCATGTTCTGACAGCATTTATTTGGATCTGGAAGAAATGGCTCGTAACAAGTATGGGCAAAACATTGTATCTGCCATGAATTACCCTCCTTGGAAATCTGTAACATAGAATAATATCAGTCAGTTGTCTTACGGAGAATGTTTCTGTCATTAGATTCCTACTTTGAAAAGCAGGTGCAAAGAGTGGTTTCCTCAGAAAAGTCAGCCCCACAGCCCCTGAAAAAAACCCCACACCAACAACACTGGGAAAATCTGTGACTGGTGGGAAGAGTCTGGTTGGGAATAAAACCAACTAAGTTATATGTAGATGCACAATTCTAGAACCCAGGAACATCGACTATTGCAGATTGGAAAGGATCTTTGAACATCATCTATTCTACTCCCTTAAAAATAAGGCTCAGTTTGGTGAGGTTGCTCAGCATTTCCTGCTTTTGAGTGATGAATATCTCCAGTAATGGAGATTTCACAGCCTCTCTTGGCCCTCACTTCAATATTTGACCACCATCAGCATGAAGAAAATTTTGCTTAGCTTTAATAACACCTTTCTGTTGTTCCAACTTATAAAATGGCCACGAATCTCTGAGAAATGTCTGGCTTTGTCTTCCCTGTGAAAAACTCACTAGTGATCCCTCACAAAAAAAGTTTGGCAGAGTACTAAGTGTCAAAAGCCAGGCAAAGTGTGGTCCAATAAATGCCAGGTAAAAGAGAATAGTCTCCTGAGCTGCTGGCTGTGCTTTTGCAAATGCAGCAGAGAATGAAGCTGGTGCATTTCAGGTCTGAATTTTACTTTATTTTTAGAGTAATTTCTTTATCTATTTAAGGAATCCCAGGAATTAAGTATCATTTCATTGCTTTTTATATGTGATAGTAAAATTAGTTCTTCACAGAGCTCACTGAGAGCACAGCTAAAATAAGAGTTGCTTACAGAAATATCCTGATTATCTACCTGGGAATATTCCATTGAGGCTCTCTAGAGCTATATAGGTAAAATTTGTCATGTTCATTTATATCACAAATAACATAATGACATTATAGAAACCAGGGCAGAATAATAGGTACTTTGTACCTTTTAATTCAAAATTTCTGATTCCAGCAGTCCTTATGGTATTTTAGTGCCCTCAAATGTGCCTTGGGAGTCTGAGTCAAAAGCCATCCATACTTCTCACTGTCTGTGTGTGCTGGTAGGCTGACAGGTCCCAGAAGCTCAGATGATCCACACTATCATGAATTTTTATCTTAGTGCCAAGCTTTCACCATTAACATCTTTACCTGAGGATCTTCAAATCAGAAACATCTAAATTTTTGATACGGAGATATCAATTTCTGATGTTCAAGGCAGTGGAAAGGGATTATTTTAACAGTGTTACAAACAGAGCCCTTTCACCCTGCTTTCTGCTGCCTCAAATGCCAGTGCTCCCTCCATGAATAAAGCCAAGTGTAAATAAGAGACCTGTCCATGCAGAAGCTGAAACACCTTGTAATGAGATGGCAGCACATTCCAGATAGCAAATGTTTGTAATAAACAACCCCTGGCTCTATTTATCACTACTCTGGGATATCTGGATACAGACACAAGTCTTGAAATGGGACCATAAAAGTGAAGCCAAGCACATTCAGAAAGCCTTTTTTCTGATAAGCCCAATCTCACCGAGGTTTTTGCATGAGCAAAGTGAATGTGTTTGATTGAATGGTCTCAAACTGTAGATAGGGAAGCTCAGCAAGTGATTATCAGAACTTTGGGAGCAAAAAAAATCGAGTTATGTTAGAAAAGGAGCCACTGAGGGATGTTTGGCAGTGAAATAGGTATGTAAGGCAAAATAATTTACTTTTTTAAAACCAGTATTTCTGAATATATGTAGGTGAATCCAGTCTTATGGCTCTAAAAACTCACACAGTTATGTCAGTACCATTGAGAACCATAGATTCTTGATTCTAAAGTTCCAGTAAGGAAACTACCCACAGTCAGGTTTCCTGAAAGATGCAGGCAATCCAGGCAAGGCTGTCAGTGCATTATTCCGTAATCACAAGTTGATTTCATCAACTGTGATTTAATAAACCATGCATGAGATTCAATTCTTAATGGACCTAATTCGATCAGGTGACGTTTCTGGCTTGAAAGGTGATGCATCTTGAGTGGAGTGAGGTGCTGGATGCTGTGGAAACTTCATTTCACACTGCAGAAGTGGCTGTGTTGCTGAATGTTGTGTAAGATTCAGGAAATGGCATCCCAAGTTTTTAATGTCATTTAAAGCATAGTCCACTCCATGGAGGTTTTTTTTGCTGCATTTCAGTATGAAATCACACATATTTACAGTACGCTGATTTTTTTTTTCTCTTAATTTTGACATTGAAAATTTTGGTTTTCACACCAAAGAAATATTATTCTAATGGAATAGAAGAATCATATTGTCAAAGAGCTGTTGGATTTAGGTGTCCAAGCACACACAATCTGCTTTAATAGCAAACTAAAATGACTACACTTGGAATGGAGATGTTTGGGGTGAATGCAGAGAATTCTCACAGTTGACAACAACCTTACATTTTTAAAGAATTTGCCAATTTTTTTTTTTGCTAACTTAGGAAACAAAAGTGAGAAACTGGCTTTGTAGATAATCGACAAAATTTAATAAATTTAAAAACATGAGTGACAGGTTTTTAAACCTGACAATCAAGCTCATTCTGGAATCATCCTCAATCGCCCTGGGACTCTTCCCAAGTTTCATGAATCAGAAAGGTGAGAGAGGCTGGGGGTCAAAGACAAGAATACACTTTGGCACATGGGGAAAAAAGAGACAAACCCATAATTTTTTCAGTAACATGAGCCAAAGATAGGCTGCTGCATTTCAGCTTCACTCTTCCCTGATGTGTGAGGCTGCTGCAACAGGTGCAACATGGCAAGAAAGTGCTGGGCTTCCTAAACCAGCAAAAGGAAAAGTGTGTTTTTCCTGTTGGATATTTTCAGAAAATGTCTGTCTGAACAATATCTCTGCTGTTTGTTTCATTTGACTTACTGATCATTCTCAGAAAAGGCAGAGGCAATAAGGCTTGAAGAGGCTGCTTGTGCCATTCATCCAAGGTCTGTGTGCTGCTCCCTGTTACCCCCAGGTCCTACTGGCACTGACTCTCTTCCCCCAAACTAATAAGAGCAATGAGAAATATATCCCTGCCCTGATTCTGTCGTTTGCCATAAGTGGAGCCACAATCCAGCTGAACAGTTTTTCCCAAGGGATCATAAAAGGCAACAACCTGAAAAAGAAAATGCAACCCCAAGGATTTTCCTCCTGTAGTTCAGGGTAACTCTTCATACCATAAAACAAAATATTACTGGAATAACACCAAAAGAATGACTCTCCATCTGCTGTAAAAACAAAGAAGTGTAATTTCTATGTTATTGCACATGTTCTGTCTCGTATTTCTCATTTCTCCAAGTTTAGGTAAGATGAAAGTTTTAACCTCTGCTACAACTAATCCATTAAGCTCCACCATAAATTACCTTTTCTTTACCTTTCTCTGCCATTGTACAGATAATAAATTGTCTTCCTAATGTAACCAGTTTTATTACAGCCTTGAACTTAGCAGAAGACAGATAATCACCTTTGCACCATTAGACTTGATTAAGTTAAGCTCAGAAATTGGACCTGGAAAGCACTGAACTGTACATTTCTCAGGCCAAGTTTAAACGCTCATGAGTATTTTTCAATACTAATGACTCAGAGGGGTTTTGTTTTTACAGTTATGCAAATAGTTTTCCTGACTGTTTCCTACAGAAGATTAATGTCAAGGACATGTTTTACACCATGTAAGATGACATAATACAGAGCAACCAAAGCAACCAACCATGCAGGTGAAGTTCTGTTCTTCAAATCAAACCTAAAATGGTCTTTCAGACCTGTGTGTGTCAAGTGCTATTCATACACAGTGGGGTACAATAATATTAATTCCATTAATTCAATTTAATCATTCTACTATGAAATACTTTCTTTATGAGTGAAGATTAATTTTTTTCAATTAATGAACCTCTGATTTTCAGGTTGCACCATACACGAAACTCTGTTCTGAGCTTGTATGTACAAGTAAAAATGAAGTGGAATATTTTGGTATTTTGGATCCCAGTTTAGCATATTAAAGGAACTTTTTTCACTGCCTGTATGTCTGAAAATGAAAACTCCCTTTATTTTCAACTCCCTATATTTTACTCTCTTTCATGCTTTAACTTTCCACTTAATGCATATGTATAATTTTTTAGGCTTCATAATAATGGAAGTTATTATGAAAAGCTGCATTTTCTTCTTGCCTTGTATCCTAATGAGTCTCAGATTGTTACCTGTGTATACAGATACATATATTAACAATAGGGAAGCAAATGAGTTGTTAGTGAGGTGAGAAATATCTGGCAAGTACTTTCTGGTCTCTGCATGAATTCTCTTTACAATCCAGTTCCATGCTTTGTTGGCACTTAAGGCTGTTAAGCAAACTAAAAGAACTTCACAGCCAATTAAAAAGAAATTTCTTTGAATTTCTTCTCTTTACACGAAGGAATAAGCAAGTGAGAAGGTTCTTGGCTATGAATGTTCCAGTAGACGTTGTTAAACCGTGTGAATGCAAACTGAAAACTCCATATTTTGCTGCAGAAATTGTAGGGTGTAAGGTGAAGAAAATTTGGCAGTGGAGTCAGATAAGACTGAGACATCAACTCTTTTTTCTTTTTTTTTTTTTTTTAATGATTCATCTTTCACACATTTTGCTTGAAAGAGCAGCTCTGAATAATTCTGCCTTGGAATGAAGTGGCCTTCCAACGCCAAGAAACGTGAGAGACTTGGACTGAAAACATGCCCACCACCAAGGCTGGGTTGTGAGTGTTCAGGACTAACAAAGCTGCTTGAAAATGTGTGGTTTTTTCCCAAGTGCTTCCCTGAAACAGAGCAACTTAATTTGGTTGCTCTGCAGGATTATTTGATTGTGAGGATGCTTAGACATTGATTCATCAAACCCAAATTGCTTACAAGGAAAGGTCACAGGTGCCTACTTGTTCATAAGATAACTATTAGCCCTGATTTAGGGTTGGAATTGCTATGGATTTCTCACATTTTCAACAACCTCTGCCTTTACAGGAACTTACCAAAAAATAATGAAACCACGACTCAGGAAAATCACATTCATTATCATCTGTGCTTGTCCAGAATATAAGGCTTGAGTGCAAACACTTGTACTTATAAAATATTTCCTGTATTCTCTAACACCACCAGGAGAGTTATGTATTGTTTCTCCACCACATTTCTGAGGGCAAAAAAGGCCATTTTCCTTACCTGCTGCTGTAAACCTCTGATGGCACATGAGTGGGACATGCTGAACTCCCACACATCCCAATTTTTGAAGGTGTTCCTCTCCCTCGGTGTGTGTACCCCAGTGTTTAGCACAATATAAACCTCGTGTGTGCAAACAAGTTCATTAAAATTGCAAGAGCCCGTAGCACATTTGTAACAGCTTGCCCAAAGGTTAACATTTATGGTTTTGCACTGCCAACATCCTTGCTTTTATGGGGCACATTTGTATGCTAAATTGCCTATTATGTTAAGCTGTAAGTTCCCATTTAGCAGCATCAGGAATAAGATTTGACTATAAGTGTTTAGATTTTATTAGTGCTGTGCTAGTCTTCTTAACAGCTCAAACTTCCCACAGCCTGAAAATCTGCTGCAACCTCTGGAGAGGTTCTTGGGTAGGAGATGTGTTTGGGAACAGCTGAGGATAAAGGAGCACGGGAAGAAATGTGAGGCACTGATGGGAAAAAGGTGCCTTGCTGTGTCTCACCTTTACACGAGTCCTAAATGTCATGTTCAAGCAATGATTGCATCTAAAACAATCTCAGTAACATCTCCTTCTTCCAGTTAACGAGACCAGAAAGGTCAGCTGAAAATATTCCAGGGGGAAGGGTGTTTTATTGGTAGGTAAATATGTCCAGTGGCTTTGTTTTTGCTGTAGGTTACTTCCCAATGCATGAGCTAACAGAGTGACTGTGATATAGCAGCCCTGTAAATCGAAATGGCAAATTTCAGCTGGATATGCAGTTCTCAGAGGTTACACAAGTGTATTTGCTAATGAAGCTGTGTTTCACTCAGACTTCCCTTGCTGCCAGGGATTTCTCAGGAGATCCTGGGACCGAGGGACTTAAAAATGCCACAAAAGCCTTTCAATTCCAGGCCACCAGATTGACAGAGCAGGGACCCTATTTCAGACAGTACTTTAAAAGCCTCCATGAATATCTGCTCACCTTAGCAGTGACTGTAGTCTGGCAGTGGTGACTGACTATGGAAAGTAACTTGACAAAAATAACAGAAGCTCAAGTCTTTAGCCCAGGCTTTCTCTATAAATTTAAAAGAAAAAAAAAATCCATTCCATTGTCAAAAATGAGGATGTGAGCCCACAGAGGTGCTATTCTGCTCCTAAGCTTTTCCTACCATGCTGGAAAAGAGAGTTCAGAGCAGATGTACTGATGTCCTTCACAGGCTGACCAGGCCAAGTTTGCAGATTTATTTCACATAGTGGGTGTAAGGATGATGATGCTCTGTGTCTGCAAATTGTCACAGAGCTTGGGAAACACAAGCTCTTGAAAAATATTATCATTGGAATTATTAGTACTAGCTATTCACCCCAACCACAAGGGTAATACACAGAAATGGAGCTTCAGGCTGGCCACACAGAAAAATAAATATTTTCCATCATTCACAAATAATCCTTTTATGTAACAGGATGTTCTTAGAGGCAAGCAAGAATGATAAAAGTAATGTAAAATCTTCCAGCACCATCCACAGCTGAGGAGGGCTGCCTCGGTCACTGATTAAACAGGATTGCAGAGTTGTGTGCTCTGCAGAACTCAACATTTTTCAGGGGTTGTAACAGCTGGAGTGAGGAAGGTGCTTTTTTTTGGCTGCAAAATACAATATCATTTCCAGGAGACAGAGGTCCCGCATGAAAGGCCCGAGGTCTCAGTAGGAATCTGTCTGCTGAGCACACTGACTTTGTTGTCAGTAAAGGCTGCAACCTCCAGCAAATGCAGACAGTGCTTTACCTATTAAGACAATCCATAGGGGAGAGACTCAAGGAAAGTAGCTCAGAAAGTTGCTTTTCTTTTTTTTTTTTTTCTTTTTTTTTTTTTAATGACCTATTTAAAGTTACGTTTTTCAAATAATTTAAGGAGAAGACTTAGTTAATGCTACTTAATCAAAGTTCCCTGCAAATAACTTAAAGGTGACAGGTCAGCAAAGACATGCTTACTTAAAGACAGTATTTTGAGATTTAAAATGCTAAGAGTCTTACCAAGTCTAATCTGCTAAAAATTATAATAAAGCATAAGAGAAGTTCAAACATTATTTATTTCCAGATCAGATTTATTATTTTTTCAAGACCTTGCAGGCAGAGAAACAGACAAGAATTAACAGAGCAAGATTTTTTTTTTTTTTTTTTTTGAAAGCACACATCCTATGTACAATGGTGGATAGATGATGATTTATCCCTTCTGTCATCCAAAATATTTGAGATTTCTGGTCAATTATTCTCTATGGCCTAAATGAGGGTTTGTGTTTTAGGCAGTCGAAATTATTTACTGTGGGAGTTGGTTTTCTTTATACAGACATGGTGTGACATCTGTAAATACACTGCAGTACTGTGCTATTTCCAAGATCTTCTTGGTTGTAAAGTTATTTTTTAAATGGCTGTTGCTGTAGTTTGAAATGAAAATGGTGACCTTAACAAGCACTATCATTATTATGCCTTCAAGGGACTTACTCACTCTCCTTCACTCTGATATTCAATGTCTGACTAGCTTGGAGTTCTGGGTCTATTATTTTGCTGAAGTCACATTAAAAAAAGAAGCACTGTGCATTGTCCTCTGTTGCTTTCTTTGGGTACATTTCATATTAGAATATTGCACAGCAGGATTCTGATTCCAAGTTAGTAATTGGAATAGTATTCTAATTAGAATCACATAGCTAGAACTTCACTTTTCAGAGTTGCACGGTGAATAAGTAATTGAGGAACAAACCCAAGTGATTTTCTACTTTTTGTTAGGCTAAGAGAGGAGTGTGGAGCATCCAGTGAAGGGATAACAGATTGCTGGAAGGAGAGAGTTCACTGATACAACGTGGTGGAAAGGAAAAAAAAAACCTCCACCAGCTAATGAAACGGAGCAAACCACAAGTTCAGAATTCTAAAGAAGACTTGACATAAGCACTGATATATTACTAGCCTAAAACCAAAATATAACTCAGCCTTCCAGCCAGGGCTGTGAGAGTGACAGGGCCTGAGCACCCTTTTTATATCAGAGCACTCCTGGAATTTCAACCAGCTCAGTAATGGAGGAGCAAGGTTCTGAGAGAGGGGGAGATTGCAGCATTCTGCATTCTCCAAATCAGTGCTATCCCAGCAAAAAAATAATCCAGGACACATTTTAGATCCACTTGAAGATTTGTGAGGTGAATATGTCAAGCATATTAAGAACAAAGCAGCAAATCCAGACAGTTTTTAAGTACCAAATGATGTGATTTAGTTGAGAATGAAGCAATCAGTGTTTGGAAAATGCCTTTAATAGCATTGTCTCTCCCTCTGGAAATTACCTATTCAGTGCAGGAAATTTCTGTTTGGTTATTTCTGCAGGTAAACATTGTATTTATTACATTCAGAAAGCAACAGAAATTTAGATGGCTGAGCCTACACAAGCTCCTGTAGCATTTTCCTTCTCCTTTACATTTCTAATAAACATGAATTATATATGGAGACAGCCATGCTTTGTTTAAACTGCAGCACTAAGTACCCCGTGACAGCAGTAAATCAATGGTTTGCTTTCTCATACATTTGAATGAATGTAATAACTGGAATAAACAATTAATCTGATGGATACACAGGAACTCTCTGTAGCTAAGTAGAAGTAGAAGAATAATACTGTTCCATTGTTCATCTATTTGTCATTTGTTGATGGTCACACTTTATTGACTTTACGTATTATTTGTCTAATTATTTGATTCTCAAAGTTATTTTGAATAATTTATTCAGTCTTTGCTTAAACTGATGTCTGAAATTTATTTTTTTTCCTTGATCTTCAACTAATAAGCCAATTATGATCAGCTTTGAAAATTATTAACCAGACTCTAGTTTCTATTTTTGCTACCTAATTAAATCTAATGCTCCTGGTACTACAGTGACACACTGGGTACTTAATGTGTTAATGCGTTTTTTTAAATGGTAGTGTTTGTACAATATATTGCATGTACATCTAGATGAGATAATGAAAAAAAAAAAAATTATGTACTTATTTATAAGTACCAATGGCTACTTCCTTTTAACTTGAAAGACCAACTGGATGAGCTCCAGTTGAGCTTTAAGGCTGTTTGGATATGTCAGGAGACAATATGGGAGTGAAATTGTTTAGAGGAGCTTTCATTAAGATTCTGATACCTGGTGCCCTGGAGGTGCCATGGACACTATTAAATTAAGGGAGAAAACAAGGGTGGGCATTCAGTGACATTCCCTGGACAAGGAGGAAACGTTGCATATAAAAATTTTGCAGAGCTTGCTCCATGTTTCTCCTGATTTTCCATTTTTCTCCTGATTTTAGGAATGGAGGAATTCAAACCACTTGCATCAGAGAAATAAATGCAGCCTGGAATGTCCCTGTTCAGGTCTGTCTGTCTTTGCTAGGTGAAACCAAGGAAGAAGGAAAATTATCTCTCTACAGGACTGTTACCCACCATACCTGCTGAAGTTCTTGAGGGTTTTTTCATTAAACACAGAGATATTTCACTTAAAGAAAAAGTTCCTGGACCATTTTTGATTGGGATTGGCCTTGCACATACACAGACTTGACTGTCACTTGCCCAGAACCAAACAGGGTCAGTTAATAACTTTGTCCCAGACAAACCAGTTTACCATGGATAAAGGGCTGGAACAAGCAAGCAAGACCAGGATCTTACATGTAGGGAGAGGAAATTAGGGTTCTTCCCTCCCCATGAAGCTTCATCACATTTTTTACATTGAGAATATCAATCTACAATCACAAAGCTGAGATCACAGGAGATATTCCTGGTTTCTTTTTGAGGCTGACAGGGACCAAATCTGTTTGGGACAGGACAAGTCCAGGACAAGCTTGCCTCTGGGAGGCAAGAGTCTTTCACTGCTGTGAAAAATATTTATCTTTGCTTCCTGCCAACCCTGTGAAAGGATTCTGAACAGTTTCTGTGTAGCCAGTGGTATTGATGTTTAAATGATCAAAAACATGGCTTTGAACATCTTTGTCTCGAGGCCTGGATAATTTCTTCTTCAGAAACAAAACCAAGCCACTGTAAAGCTGCTGAAAAAAGGAAAAGGCGCTCCCATGGATGGACTCATATGCTCAAAAACAGCAAAAAAACCCCAAAACAAAACAAAAAACCCACCCAAAAAAACAACAAAAAAACCCCACCAAAACCAACCAACCAAACAAACAAAAATAATAATAATTAAAAAAATAAAAAAGAAACCAGAGCCGTTGCAATGTTACAAGTTTTACTCTTTTTATCCAGAAAGAGGTTTATGTTTGGGGAGGATGGGACAAAACACGCCACAGATTCTTTCTGCTAGGAAGAAATAGCATTATTTGGGTCACTGTTTCCTCAATAATATTTCTGAATAACCACACAGATTTCTGTATTGATGAAGAAGCATCAAGAGCTGTTTAATTTCAGTGGGGTTTTTTCCTCTTTTAAACTGTTGTGACAGGTAGAAGAATTACAAAAGAAAGGCCTCATAAAATCAGGCCTGCTCCAATAAATTAATAGCTGGCCTGTCATCTCCTCTAAGTTTAGTTAAGCAAATTGGAAGTTGCTTAACACCCATGCAAAAACAATCCTGGTATGAAAGGTTCCTTAACACAACAACTTATTCTTAGGTTGAAAGATAAGTGCATGCGTATAAACAATAAGATCTGTTCCATGAGAACCCATAAAAGATAAATGTAAATAACCTGAATCTTAGCACAAAGCACCTCCTGACCAAAAAATGGAGTGGTAAGAAAACTACCAGCCAATGGGTGTTGCACAGGAGGGCTGTGAAAACTGTGCAAAATAAGTGATGTGAATAAAGCCTTGGCTTTTCCCGCAAGAAGAAAACAAAGTATCGGCTGACTTATTACAACATCCGATGACCCGAGGCGATCGAGGGAGGCGAAAAAGGACGCGGGGCGAAGCCGAGAGACGGAATACACAAAGTCGGGAACGAGCAGCCCGCAGTAAAAGGAAATTCAAGCGGCGAATACACAAAGTAGCGAAAGGCTCCGGCCGCAGCAGCCGGGGGGGTAAAATACACAAAGACAAACCGGGGCGGGCAGCGGGACCTGAGCGGAGGGAGCACGGGGATAGAAACAAACACAGAAACAAACACAGAAACAAACACAGAAAAAAACCCACCAAAACAAACAGAGAAACAAACACAGCTCCCGGGAAGGCGCCGAAAAATGCACTGAGGAAAATGAGAGGTGGGGAGACAGGGGATGATCCGCGGAGCGTAACACGGGCCAAAGTCCGCACGGCGGCCGCGGGGTAACTAAGAGTTTAAAAAAAGGGGTAAAACACGGGAAATCTTAGATCGCGAATTTTAGCCGACGAAAGAGCGATAATGTGGGCACTTATATTGCGCAAACGGGATAAAAGGAAGTTGCGAACTGTATTGTTACGGCATAGAAAAAAAACATAACGTGAGAGCAGATGTACAAAATGCCTTTTCTATCGAAAGCTGGGACGAGTTGAGGCAGTTTTTGTGGGCAGCGACCATAGGGGAACATGTGGTAGCCACAAAATCTATACCTACATGGTATTTTATTAGGAATCTGTCAGAAAAAGAGAAAAAATAAATACAATATGCTGGACCGCAGCTGCTGCAGCAATCGCCCCCCCGCGGGCTCCAGAGACCTCAGTCACTATCTCCTGTGTCCGCAGGGCCGTTTTTGTTCCCTCTGCCCACGGACGATGGAAAAATAACCTTTAACTAATTTAACCTTTTAATTCCTTTTTTCATGTTGAAAAAGACTATTAAAAAGTGTTATAACCACTCTGAAACGCTTTTCAACCTAAGCCACGTGAAGGCGTTCACAAAAAGCCAGGCGGCGAAATCTATGTACGTGCGCCTCTGGAAAATGGTTCCGGCGGGACACAGTGTCCCCGGGCGGCAATGCGGGGTGGCCGGCTCCCCGGGAAGCTGCCGTGGTGGCCGTGGTGGCCGCGGTGGCGGGCGGTGGCTGCGGGCAGCTCCGCAGGGTGAGTTTTATCCTCCTGAAACGTCCGAGCCCCGGGCACCGGTGGGTTCGCAGCTCCATGCGGAACGCGCGAGCTGTGCAGACGGCAGGAGCCGGAGCGCATTTCCTGCGACACAAGGTGGTCCCCAGAGCTGAGGGCTCCAATGCCGCTCCCTCACGGTCTGTGCGCGGGGTTTTCAACACAGCCGGCGGCTCTCCGGGCCGGCAGGTGGGAGCCGCAACCCCTTTGTGCCTTTTTGGCATTTTCTGTATTTGTTTCCGGCGTTTTTCCCCTTTTGCTACATGCGCTCTTTAGAGGTTTTTTTTGTTTGGTTGGTGTTTTTGTTTTGTTTTGGTTTTTTTGTGAGTGTTTTTTTTTGTTGGTTTGGGGCTTTTTTGGTTTTTTTTGGGTTTTTTTTTTGTTTGCTTGCTTTTTTGTTTTTCTGGGTTTTTTTTGTTTTTTGGGAGTTTGTGTTTTGGTTTTTGGTGGGTTTTTTTCTTTTTTTTTTGTTCAGTGGGAGTTTTTGTTTTCTTTTTTGGTGGGTTTTTTAGTGTTTTTTGGTGTGGTTTTTTTGTTTGTTTTGGGTTTTTTGGGGGGGTTGGTTTTTTGGTGGGGTTTTTTTGGTTTTTTGGGGGGTTTGGGG
>JBBMKD010000194.1:3826871-3850881 GCA_037834095.1 Argya squamiceps
TATTATTGCATTTATTTTATTTTACCTTTTTTTTTCCTTTTTCTTATTAAATTGTATTTCTGACTTGGAGCCTCTCATTTGTTTTGCTTTCAAACCATTACATCTCCTCATTGTCTTTCCAGAAGGACTGCTGAAATTTCTCTTCCTGCACTCTCATTGCTGTCCACAGAAAGAGCTGTTACTGAACCTGGTCACACCTTTTTTGAATTTTAGGATATATTTTTAATTATTGCTTTTTAAATAAGCTACGCTAGCTTATATGCTTATGGGTTTAGTTGCTTGTTTTACTAATGACTTGTTCCAGCTAATTAAAGGAAATCTCCAGGAAATCTCTTTCTTCTGATAAGTAGGTTGCACAAACATCTTCAAGGAGAATGCATCCTTCCAGACATAAATCTGTACTTAGAACTGCCAAGTCTGTTTGCACAGGCTGGAGTGCTGTGCTTGTAACTTCAGTTTTATTTTATTATTGTAGATTCATGTGCTGTTGAAAAGAGATATTTATTATTAATTACTGGGGATTTTTGAAAGAGCATATTGTAAAATATTTTTAATTATGGACAATGCTGCTGTAGATTAGAATCAGGTGTAGATTTATTGGGAATATGTACATCAAAAAGGGTTGAATTCCCAAAAAAGTGCATCCTATCTTTCAAGTTAACAAAAATGTTTCTTCTTTTAGTGCTTCAGTGCAATTAAGGGATTTGATTTATGAATGTGAACCATCTGATCTTTCAAACTTTGTAATTTTTCCTAGTTTTTTGCACAATAACTCAAGTTTAATTCAGATAGCTTGCACTGCTTACAGAACTTTACACTTAGAGAAAATATCCAATTATCAGAGCATTATTTTGAAAAATGACTTTGCAGCTGTCGTGAAAGCAGTCAAAATAAAAAAGAAAAAAGTAAAAAAACCCCAGACTTTATTAAAGGTGAGAGCTGTATAGATTGTGTGTTTGAATTCATTCTCAAATGAACTAAAAAAGCTCTCACTAAACCCTCCACGAGCAGAAAGGTGCAGGTTAGCAGTGCAGTGCTGCCTCTGCAGAATGGCAGCATCATCAGGAATTCAGCTTCACTGCTGAGATTCAGCAGAGCAGCAGAAAAGCACCCCTTATCCAAGGGGCTTGCAAAGGCACTTTGGAAAAGAGCAGGATTTCCATTGTGTCTGTGCTGTAGGCTTGACAGAGTATTCATCAGCCATTATTGATTTGGAAGGAGGCATGGCTGCAGCGAGGAGGATTGATCTGAAATCTCCCTTGGCTGAGTTAACTGTTGAGGGGATCTGTTCATATCAGGATGAAGCACTGAGGAGTGACCTGCCAGGATGGGAAATGTGCATCTCTGTCCCTTTGCCTTACAGTGCATGTGAAAAACCCTGCCTTCTCTTTGGATTGATATTTCCTCCCTCCATTAGCTTTCAGAAACATTATCTTTGCTAAGTTTAGCATTCCTTGATTTTCCTGGGCAAGTCTTTATGGAATTACTGAGCAGCACTTTCCTCTGAGATGATCTGGTAAAGGGACAAGGGAGAAAGAGCTATTGACCTTCTATTTAAGCTGCATGGCTTAGCTGGGAGTTCCTAGCCAGCCCCTCCTGTCCCCAGAGGTCCCAGCCATCTCCCGGAGGCATTTCTGTGGTCATTTTTGCCATCCTTTCCTTCCCCCTGTATGGGTCACTTAGGAGCTGGATGTGGTGACCCTTGTGGGTCCCTTCCAGCTCAGAATATTCTGTGTCTCTGGGATTTATGCAGTTTGTTATTCTCAAAGAATTCTCAAAAAATATTCTCATGGTCCTCCACAAGCTAAGGTGCCCCCAGGAGGGTTGTGCTTGCATAGGCTGGGACCTCCCAGCTCTGTATTCTCCCTCCCAGCTCTGCCCTTCATCTTACACCTCCAACACCTTTATGCAGGTTTTACAGGTCCAGACCTGGCTCAGTGACAGCCACCTGAAATGTTTCTGCACGGAACATTTCTCTATTCCTCTCTTTGTATCCCTTTCCCTTTTATTCTTCCTATTTTTGGTTTTTTTCCCCCCCATTTCTGTCACTTCCCAGGTGACCCCTCACTGTGCCTTCACGGCCTTTCCTCCAGCTCGTCATTTCACATGAGCTACTGATACATCAAGTGCCAATGTGGATTAACTTCTGGTCTCAGCTTGTTCAGCTTTTCACCGCACTTAGGGACAAACAGATTCTTTGTCTTGTGCTGCTCTTCACAGTCTAAAGGTCCTTTCTACAGACAAGGCCGTTTCAGTGGTTTTCCCTGCAGTCTTCTTCAGGCAGAATAAACACGTTTTTCTTACCTGCTTCTCACTCCCTCTTTTGGGGCAAAGACATGAAAGGCATTCAAAGGCAAGACCAAGAAGCTACAGTTCTGTATGTTTTGCAATAGTTTCAAATAAATATAAATTTGATATTATAATTTATAATGTTACCTTTAAAAGCAGATTATTCAGACCTGTCAGCTTCACAAAGGAATAAACAGCAGATAACCTGAAATAAAGAATAAGCATGAAATTCAATGAATCTGAAGATCTCAAGATCTTTATTTCATTGCTTGGATTACCTTGCCTCAAGATCTTTATCTTTTTAAGTACTTCAATCTTAAAAAAATCTGCATATATGAACTTATTTTCCCTGCTTATTGTGCCTTACTTCACATGATGGAACACCAAGCTATAAATGGGGAATTTAGTCTCAGGGACCAGACTGAAGTAAATCTGAAGTAAAAATTCCTCAATATGCATAATGCTGTTGTTGGGTTTGCATTTCAGGGTTAAAAAAAATTAAATAATCAGATAGACCATGCCTTGAAATTGTTAATCATGAGAAGGAAAGTTACATACCTACATTTGTATGGATTCCTGTGAAGGGAACAAAAGAAATCAAACGAAGAAGGTTCTATTAACAGTGTGGTTCTGAAAGACACACAGGAAGAGAAATCCAGAACAGTGAAGGATCTGATACATGGCTGACAGTGTTTCCTTCCAAAAAAATGTGGTTTGTGACCTAAGGAAAAACTCTGACTTCTGAGAGTTTTATTACATTTTGTAAACTTCTCATCTTTGCTACCGAAACCACTACACTACTTACTGTGTTAAAAATAATGTGATCATTGTAGTGAGTTCACCTTCAAATCTTCTCATATTTCTTCTATACTGCCTTTACATTTATGAGTTACAGCATATTGATTTCACCCTTCCCTTGCACTGAGTTTGACTCTCCCTTAATAGACAAAATGACTATTTGCTTTCTATAAATCCTACTATTTGTATTTCTTTTCTTCTCTGAGCTGTAATCTGTGACTTACAATAGGCCAGTGCTCAGTGGAATGATGAGGTGCTAGTTCAGCCTTAATATCGTTCAAACAACAAAAAAAGCCCAAGTGCCAGCCTGTTGTTACCAGATCTTTCCTCACGGGTGTCCTTTAAATTATCTGGCTTCCCAGGAAGCAGAACAATGCATTCTGTTCACCTGAAAGCTGCTCGGGTAATTATCTCGTGGCACATTTGATCCCCTCACAATGTTCAGCCTTGGTTCCTTGCTCCATCCTCTGCAGCTCCGGTTTCTCATTCCCCTGCTGCAGGGCTGTGAATTCCTCTGAATTCCTCTGCATCCCTTCCCCCGATTCCTGGACATCACACACAGCACTGGCATTGCAACACCCTCCACCAAACCCTCCTTTTCCTTCCAGAATCTTTTCTTGTCTCTCTGGGGTGGTCGCAGGTGTCTGAGCTGTGACCTGAGGATTCAGTGCAAGCTCCATTTCTCGCAGGTAACGAGAGGACGTGGTCCCTACATTTCCTACAAGTGCACACATGTCACCAGAGCCCCGGCAGCCCCTGCCTGTCCCCTGGGCCTGCCTGCTCCCTGCCTTGACTGCTCCCTGTCAAAAGCTTTTGTCACATTTCCAGCAGCGGAGGTGGAACTTTGACCACATCCATTTTTCATTAAGGGATCAGGTGAGGTATTAGACCTCAGTCACTTCTGCCTTTTCTACTCCTGTGCAGAGAGGAAAAAGAATTTCAGGTAGGGTGGAAAGCACTGCACACCATTGAGAAATGTGGGTTTATAGTAATAATTTGACATAAAACTAGATATAATTAGTTCATTAATCCATGCTCATCTTAGTGCTTAGCCCATAAGCCCAGTGAACCGAAGTTAGGGCTTTTTTAAACTAAAATGATATACATAAAGGTCAGTCCAAACTGAATTGGAAGGACTTGGCTCCTTTAATAAGCTACAAAAAGAGCTACACAAGAGGCAGGAAAAGCCTGTTAACGGAGCATATTTCTGTTTGCTTCCTTCTAAGACTGCCATCCTAGAGTTCCATTCAGAACAAACAAACAAACAAACACCCCAAAACAAAACCAAAACAAACAAACAAACAAACAAAAACACAAAAAAACCCCACACACAAACCCCCGTAATTAATGCATGTTATTTAGTACCAACCTGTACTCAGCACATCCAGCACCTTGCTTTCCCCAGGTTTCTCTCTTCTTCTGAGAAATGCCATTTTTCTTCATTTACTGTCCTCGAACTTTGGTCAGCTTTGCTCTCCTTACAACTTCTACAGGTTTCCTTCGGAGACATTTCTTCACCAAGAGTGAAGACAAGATCACCACCTGTTTTGGAGAAAAGCTTTTTTAACTAACTGAATAATGAATCCAAAGAGAAAGAGTGCTGAACTTATGAAAAACTTGTAGATCTCATTGATTAAAATTTTTTTTTGTCATTACAATGCAACTGGATTAATATATATGACATTCCTTTTCTTAACATGTTTTCAAAAACAGGTGTTTTGATGAAAGGATAAATGCATCTGGAATCTGCATAAACAGAATAAAGGAAAGATGATTATCAGCTCTCACATCACTAAGATATGTTGGCATTTTTACTAAAGTGGAAAGACTTGACCTAACTCCTTAATAATTACTAATATTTCTGTAAGTTAGTAAAAATTGCATTTAACAATAGTAAAACTTCCATTTCAGTGGATTAAAATAGATTTTAGAAATACAGCCTCGTGCCTCATACATCAAACTCCAGAGGACCAGTCATCACAGTGGCTGGTGGTGAAAAAAACTGGTTCATAACAAGCAATGTATTATACAAAACAGTGCTGGAAAATCATACTCTGACAATTTTAATCAGAGGCTAGCAGGCCAAGAAGGCTGTCAGTCAACCAAAGAGGGGAAATGGATGGAAAGTGCAGTCCCTGCATGTGGAGCAGCTGCTCAGTTGCCACATTCTTAAACAATTTAAAGCTATGGCTGCTGTGGACCACCTCACTAAATGTTATTCTCTCTAATGCAGCTTCCAAGGTATTTTCCAGATGGTCTCCAAGCAGGAAAATTCTCCTTAAGATGCAGTTGTTTACTACAGGAGCAGCTGTGCTGCAGAATTGCATCTGGTTTTGCTGCACTGAGAATCCCCTCCCTGTTCCTTGGGCTCCTTCCTTCCCTGGCAGTGGATGTGGAGCAGGGAAAGCAGCCCTGGCACGTGATGGAAATTCTGCACCTATTTCATTTAACCTCCAGCCTAAGCCCAGTTGCTACCAGATAAATTGATTTAGCTCTTAGGTGTGGAGTTATGAGGACATGTGGATGTGGGGAAACATCCCCAGGAAAAAAGGAGCTGGTTTGGGTGGAGGGGCAGGAGGGGCCTGGCAGCATTGTTATCAAGCACACAGATGCAGCGTGGCTCAACAGAGCTCTGGGGCCCTTCAATCTGTTCTTTGATCATCCCTGGAACAGATCAAGGCAAAACCATTCCTTTCCTCTCTGGTGAAAAGGACTGCCTGGCTTTCTCTGTGTTAAACATCCCCTCCAGCTCTGGAAATTGGGCTCAGAGATGTCTGAGCTTCCTGCATCTCTCTGTGCCCAGCATCAAGGGCTGAGCTGGGAGAGCTGTGGGGCCAGTCCTGCCGTGCCTCATTGAAGGGCTGCAGTAACTGGGACACGTCCTTCCCGAGCAGGGCAGATGGGATTGATCAAAGAATCCACAGAGAATCCTGGAAAGAGCAGGGTTTGTTTGTGCACCAAGGCAGACTGCCTCTAAAACGAACCAGAGCGATTCTAACAAATGGTGCCAGTGGTGAAAGTTGATATTATGAGAATCAATAGATAACCTGGTATGAAAAAACAGTGGTGGCTGGAGTACATTCATCAAAGTCCTTGCATGCTCAAGAACAGATAGTGCCATGGTGTATATTAAAGATGGGTTAGGGCATAAAAATAGAGTAGCACAAGAAAAGAATCGATTTGGATCAAAATCACTCTCGAAAAGAATGATAAATAGTCATTGAGAGACTACAGGGATTCTTTCTGTGTAGTCCAAAAGGTTACCTTAACCAATGATTGATATCTTGATAGCATTTATTACACACAGGCACAAAACCCACCTGCAACTGTTTAATTTTCTCTCATTGGAGAGAAATGCTACAGGCAGCAGACAGGCCCATATGTTCTGTGCTCTGAAAATTCAACAAAAAGTCACCAAACCCACACAGTGGAATGTCACTGGGGTCAAAGACTTGGTAACCAGTGAAGATATTAAGTGAGGGATAGAAAAACAACCTTGCTGATGATGGCATCCTGTTTGCTCATTTTAAGTGTAGTGAAGAGCAGAGACAAGAGGAGCCATGAGAACATCTCCAGTTCTGAAAGGGCAACAAAAAAAGGGCAAGGAAATGCTCTTTCAGCTTATTGTGGGGCTCTCTCTTCCTGCATTCACAGGTTTAATCCCTAAACTGCTTGAAACAAGGTTTTTGGAGGATGTAAAGAATGGCATGACCTATAATGAGGGGCAGACCTGTTATTCCAAAGCCTTCCCTGGTTCTTCCCCCCATTTTATGATAGCTGGCAGTTCTGAATACCCCTGCCATGTGCATGCACTGGTATTCACTTTAGCACCTAAAAAATAATTCCTCTTGCACCTATTGACTTATGGATGCTAAACCCAAAACCTGAAACAGCTTAAAATTCATCAAGTTAAGAGTAGTAGCATGGATACAGGGCATAAATCCATATTTTCACATCCTGGAGACACCGTTAAGCTTTTTGTTATCTTATTAAATTGTATCAGGCTAGCCTTGCAAAGAGTACAACCAGGATTGATAAATGCTTGGCTGCAGCTACTCTCTCCCATTTATTTTCACTCTGTCAGACTTAATCCATAACTGCTGCTCAAAGGCAATGGGCAGGAGATGAGGGTGCATCTTGACTCAGCTGGTGGCTGGCTACTGGCAGCCAAAAGCTGCAAGAATTTGTTATTATTATTATTCAGGCTACATCTTGACACCATTTATTTTCACTTTTTTTATAATCTATTCCCCGAGGATAAACAATTTATAATCACATTATTTAATTAGTTTTTATTTAGTGTCAATTTGCTTAATCTCATTGACCAGAAAGCACAGATTATTATGGAAAGAGGAAAAAACCCAACCCTTAAACCTAACCACAACCACAGCATCTGAAAAACACACTGAAGACATAAAAGGAAAACTCTGGTTGCTGGAGTGAATATAAAACTCATCTTTTACTCAAGCTGAAAGTTTTACAGACATTCCTACCCCATGGCCCCAGACAAGCTTGAGTTATCCTGAATATTTTAATTGATGGAGGGGGTCTCACACTGGGTTTCACCTCAGATCAGCCTTTGGACTTTCTTCAAGTCTTTGGACCTTCTTCATTTTCTATCTGATATTAAATGCTGGGGACAGGAACAAGTAAAGAAAGCTCATTTTCTCATAGAATGTTCATCAGCCCCCCAAAAAATGCACTTTCCATTGTCTAAGGTCTCATTTTGGACCTGAAATTGGCTGAAAAATTTCATCCAAATACAGTTCCTTCAGTGAGCAGCCAGGCAGAAGTAAATAAAACAACCAAATATGGATTTTGAGCATAATTTCTTCCCAGACAGCAGTGATATAAACTCCCTCTCACTGGAGAGCTTTAGAGTAGATTAGACCAGTCTCTTGATAAGCAACTCCAAATCACTGGCAGCCACAGAGAATCCCCTTTGCAAGCACAGCTGTAGAGGAGAGAGGAGGAGAGCTGTGCGAGCCAAGAGTTTCCACTTTTTCATCAAAATCACACCAAATGGCACCAAGTCATCCGAGCAGGAGGCAGAAAAGAGAACCTTGAGAGAAAGTAAGGTGTGTTCCAAGAGTATTCAGTCAGTTCCTGAATGATTCATGGGTAGGAAAACAAAGGAAATCAAACCAGACAGAATTTGTCAGTTTACTTCCAAATTATTTCCGTCAGTGGATTGCTCTGCTCCTAACTCTGACTGTCAGCACTGAGTGTGGCACAAGTGCTGTGCTCAAGCTTCAGAGTAAATATTTTAAAACCTTATTCAAAAGAGAAAGATTGCTGATTCTAAGAGACTTAGCACTGATTGGGTGGTGAGGGAAGACTTGGGCCGACTTGCTGTGCCTCTGCAGGAAAACACCAGCGGTGGAAAGGACTCCACACTGCAGGGGACGGGAAGAAGAGGGAAAACAAAAGGTAAAGGGGAGAAAGAATGATTGACACAGACTGCAGAGGGAAAGAATCAATTATTATTATTGTTGTTCTCACTGAGTGGCACAGAAACAAAATGTCCCTGCGGGTCATGCTTAGGGTTTGTGTGATCCAGGCGGGTCTGTCACCAGACTGGGATGAGCAGCACTGCTGGAGTTCACATAGATAATTGTGTGAGAGCACTTCTGAGACAGAACCTCTGTATTAGGACTTTAGACTAGGTAATAAAACTCTGTGATATCACCTGGCAGGGACACTTGGTGCTTGAAAGGAATTTTTTAAATTTAAAGTGAAATTCCTCTTTTCATAGAGAATGCGCTCGTAGTTGTCATCCAAGCTTTGCTTTGCTTTTTTTTAGGGAACCTGCCAGCTTTTATGGTCCTGTTGACTCTAAAGGTCACCTGCTCTCCCTCCCCCCCCATAATTTGGGCAAAGACCTGATGAGGCTGTTTTCCACTGTTCTGCACTGAGCTGGGATAGCTCAGCACTTTGTCAGCTCTGACACCTGTATTCACTCCTTTTAGGTAACACAAGATCAATGGCCCTATAACAACATTTTATCTTATTCTTAGCTTTAACATGTCTTGCTGCAAAAGTGCTCCATGGGGGGGAACTGTGCCACTGTGGTTGGATCATAATTTCCCAGCTGCTGCACTGCAAGGGGAGGAACATTCTCAGTGCCACAGAGCTTATTTCAGTGTTTTAGCAGGTATATTTATTCATAGGGCTTGTTTATTACCAAGACATGTTAAAAGTGAAAATAAAACAAAATAAGTGTTTCTGGATGTTCCTATTCATCATTAGAATCCATCTGAATTGAAAAGATGCCACTGCATCAAACAACTATTTCCTTTATCCCTTGAGTTTTTGAGAAAATCTTATTAACAGAATCTCAATCGCTCCCTTGATTTGGGATATAAAAGAAACCCCTATGCTGATTCCTTAGCAATTTAAATTAATCAAACACAGTGTATTGTTGTGCACATGCAGATAGCTTCCTTCTCACCTGCAAGCTGCCAAAAGGTCTTGTGATTTTTTTCTACAAGTGCTGCTTAATCTGCCCCAAACTGTCAGTGCTGAGCTTTACATCAGTCTCCACAACAAAATGAACTGAGTGATGCACACCCTTGTCACCTCCTTGTCACCTGTGAGGGGGCTGCTGGTGGCTGTCACTCACTCCCCACACAGCCCCTGGAAACAAAAACCCTTCCACGCGAGCAAGCTCTGGCTGAAGAAGAGATTTGTACCTTTTCACAATCTTTGTTAAAATGATTTAACGTTTTAAATAATTTAAAATATTTACCTCGTTTACCTGTGAGTACCAGCCAGGAGGGTTCCAGCACTCTCAGGGCTAACAAAGTCCACGCCTGGTTCAGATTTCAGCAAAAGTTCTGTGTGTTCCTTATCTTCACTTAAATAAGGCACCCAACCACGTTGATTTACGGGTAGTTTTGACCTGCTTAAATTACCCTCTCTCTAACCAGTTGATACTTAAGCTGCCAATTACCCTGGGGGCAGAAGAGCAGCCGAGATCCCAAGAATCTGTCGTGCTGAATGACCCATTTATGCAGACAGGGAAAAAAAAATGGAGACAAAACTGAAGGAATTCTGTTGCACGTCAGGAATATCTACCCCCATAAAACACAAGGCCTTTCTCCTCCTCATGCTTCCTTTTTCATCATCACAGCTGCAGAAGAACCATTCTGAGGACTGCTCCAGTTGATAACCACTGTTTAATCCCACTTAAGAAGTTGGTGGTGTTAGCATTGAAACACATGATCACAGAATGATACTATGCAGGTGCTTTTATTGGAGAGATCTGGGAATCAGGGGTACAGGGTACAGACCCAAATCTGACTCTGACATGGATTCAAAATGGACATGTTTTTATACTCTTTCATTATTAACTACATATTAATTATTAAGCCCATATTTTTCTATTGTATACATCAATCTTATCCAAGCATGAATTCTTGTAGTTTCCATCAGCCCCCCTCAAATGTTGTTTCTCATGATTCTTGTTAAGATTAAACAATAATCATATTCAATTATCAAACAATCATTACAATTAACAGTCATATTATTTATCATATGATGATGATGCAGGTGCAGTTTCACATGAAACTAGTAAAGACAAAGCCCAAACTTTGCTCCCAGGGCCTACCTGGCCCTGGTTCCCTTTTCCAGGCCTACCCAGGCCCAACTTTTCGTTCCACCTCCCCTGAATCAATTCCCATGATTCTAGAAACATTTTAACCCCATGCTATCAGTGGCACACCAGGGAAATGGAGCAGAGGATAAAGGAGTGGCAGCTCTGAGCTGGGAGCAGCACAGCAGTGGGAAGATCCATTCCTTGCCTGTGCTCATTTGTTGAGACAGAACGGTGAAAGGAGTCCAAAACTAAGTGTTCACATTCATTACCAGGCAAAAGAGGGGAAAAAGAATTTTCTCTCTACTTCTTTTGATTTCAGGAGTGATTAGGTTCACTTGCATCTCTTAAATTGCTCGGTAAGTGTTCTGTCTCTCTCCTTACAATAAAAGGGATAATATACTTCGTTGTAGCATCTTCACTCCAAAGAGATTGGAATCTCTTATAAATAAGATAAAGAACCAGGCAAAGGGGGGCAAGGTGGTATTCTGAGGACATTAGGGTGTTTTAAGAGTTGTTTCACTTTCTGTCTAAAAGCTCTCTATCACCCTTTTTCACATCCTGTAAATAAGAGAGCTGTTTCTCCTGAAAAGCAGCGTTAATGGTCATTTTAAGTTGGATGGGGTTTTTTTCAGGATCTATTATCCTCTGCTGAGCTGCTGCACACAATTCATCAGGACATTCTTCAGAAGCATCAGCCTGAGTTAAATCTCACTGCAGACCCCAGTGTTCTGTAAAAAAATAAAATTAATTATCATGGCAACAACACAACTTGGAAGATTCAAAGTATAAATTTTACGTCCAAGGAGCCATTTTTACCCTGCCATCAATCCATCACCCATTTTCCTGATTCAGGTGCCAAGCCTAGAAAAGCAGTGTCATTTGGAATAGATCAATAACCATTTTCCTTGTTATTATTATCAGAAATTAGTGTTATTGTGGGTGTAGGGGCATAAAGACGAGCCATAAGGATTCCTCCACTCAGCTGTCAGCATTGTCAGTCGAGGGTGGCATCCAGAGTTCCAGACTACATCAGACGTAAATAAAACCAGAATCAGGCCCCACATTCCATCATTCCAGTTATTTTTAAAGTTATGCAACAGCACCAATTTTACAGCACACGGTAAAGGTCAGCAGATAAAATATTTGGAACTTTTACTCATTAATATATTTAATTTGCTCCTGCGAGTGATTTCGATTACATTTCACAAAATACATAGCTGCTCCTCATTTTGCAATTAAAGATTTCTAATAATGCAGCCGAACCTTCTTAATCATTGTTCATTCTAGCATAAAGCAAAACTCGCTGTGTTTAAAGAGAACCAAGTCATCTTAACAACATCCCCTTTTTTGTTCCTTTTTTTATTTTGTGAGATTAGAATTTTTAATAACCTTTGGCATATCTGGCTGCAATGCAAGTCTGAAGAAGGGTAAAACTCGCACAGTGGATTATATGGCTGGGACAAAACTCAACTCTGTAATTAGGTTTGGCTCTGTTGCTTAGGTTTGCAGAAAAAGTCAAAATTAATGGTTCTTTGCCCAAGATTCCCCTGCAGAGTCACATATAAAAATTAAGCATGCTTAGAGGCAGGCATATCATATGAATATTTGCCAAAACCATTGATTTCTCTTTTTTTCCATGCTAAAATCTCATCATTTTTGAGGAAAATAAATAGAAACACTAAGTGCCTAAACAGTCATCATTTTAATTGTCAATAATGAAGACACTGAAATAGTCTTGGAACACCCACAGGCCCTGACACTCATTTTTAGGAAAACTCAAGCTAGTCTCAGATCCCTAAAATCCAGAGCTGGTGTTGCAGCCCCCTCAGAGCTTTGCTGCAGAACAGTTTTGGGACTGACCAGGGAGAATTTATAGACCACCCCCCACCCCAAATCCCCAAAACTGAGCACGGAGCTCTTTGTAACAGAAGCTTCAATTTCATTAAAAAGAAAAATGCGTTCAGGCAAGTTGATGGAGAAATGAACCAATTTGAATGTATTGAAGTTCTTCTCTGTGCTACAGTGCTTTTTAAATGGTGTCTAAACAGTTGGTCACAGATTTATTTATGTTTCCGTGTAAAGAAAGAAAATATTGTCATTTCCTATACGGGAAACAGTTTCCCTAATTATTTGGCTCCTTCTTCTACTACATAAACAGCAATTTGTACCCCTCTCCTTCAACTGGCTGCAATTAACAGCTACATTGCAATAAGCAGATTATGTTAATTAAAAACTCAAAACTATGTAAACAATGGGAAAGCTGACTAGCCATTTTCTATTTTTGCCAAATGGGAGGAACACAAGAGAAATTAGTACCAAGCTTAATTTTGCTGTTTATAATTCAACTTATTTGTAACAAATTACAGAATTTTAAAAGTTTTTTTAGGCAATTAACTCTATTCCTCCACAACCTATTTGAATCACATCCCACTTGATAAGTTTACATCTGTATGAAGTGGGGGGAAAAAAGAATATTAAAAAAAAAGTCTAAAAAGGTGTTAGGGGAACAAATTTGTACACATCATCACCAAAGTGGAATATTAAACACAAGTTTCCTAGCATGCCTGAGTCACACTCTCAAAAAGTCATAGCTAAGGACAAAAGTGTAACTTATTTCTGCTTCTTCAGCAAAAATGTGAGGAAACTCCAGGAATAAACATTACCCAGCTGACACCAATAAATTGTGAGCTTTTTCTGTGTTGCCACAGTTTCACAGAGTTTTGGGTTTGTCCTTCCCTTTCCAGACCAGGATTGCTTAAGGAGAGTGAGAGTCAAAGAAGCACTATTAAATTTTTGTGTTTCCAGTGCTCCTTTCTGACCATGGAATTGTATTCAATGGGCAACTCTTGGATTTTCTCTCCAGGAGTTGGACTTTGATGATCCTTGTAGACCCCTTGCAACTCAGGATGTTCTAGGATACCTCTCCTTACCCCACACTGAGGAGATACCACCACCAAGGGAAATTGAAGCACAGAGATGCTGTTTGTAGAGAGATTTATTGACTGGGAACTTGCCCTTGAGCAGACTTTGGGGAAAAAGGAACAGAAATGAAGACTATAGCCCTGCTTCAATTTTATCCAGGAAATACTCCAAGTCGATGAGGGAGACAGCTCATTTCCTTCCCCTGGTTTGCATGGCTGGAGATTGCTGATTGACCACAAAGAGGAGGACACCAGGGTGGGGAATGGTCGTGGTTTCAGCTGAGATGTTGGACAGTTTCCAGAGGGTTTTTCAAAGACTGTGTGGAAAAAAAGATGACAGCACATGGAAACGCCAGACTTTGAGAGTGGCCAATATAAAAATACCAGCTCAGTGCGTGGCTTCAGTTACAGCCCTGAACCAAACTGCTTTATAAAATGGGAATGGTCTCAGAGGATGTGGAAGTTGCATTATTCACAGCCCCCTTAGGAGGCCACGAAATGCTGCGTGCACAGCCACAGACTGCAGCAGCGGGGGAAGCTTGAGGAGGGCAGGCATTTACAGGCACTCTCCACATCGTTAGTTGATCCTATCCTCGAGTAGTTTACAGAGAGGGAGACTACCAGGGAGCTTCTAGCCATGTATATTATGCCAGAAAAGGCATTTCCTCTGTTTTAAGGGCAGCACTGATTTCCCATCTCTGCTCCCCGCAGCGCTGGCGGCCGGTGGGAGGGCAGCTCGGAATAAAAGTGCAGTTGATCATTTCACTTTTCTTGTGTTTCCACTGTTTTCCTTTTGGAGACGTGAACTTTAAATGAGCTGCTGTAAAAGCTTCTCGGGGTCAAAACAGAGGAAATCACATCCACCACAGAGACAGGCTCTGCAAAAAAAAACCCTAATATGGCCATTATGTTCAACTCAGCAGTCTTTCTCCTGTTGGTAGGGTTTCAATACAAGCATCAAGCATCAAGCCAGGCTGTCAACACCAATGAAATCTATTTCTGTGACATTGAAAGAGCTCTTGACGAAAGTCAATCAGTTTAGGCGGTTTGTTTTGTTGGTTTTTTTGTGTTGTTTGTCTTTTAATAGCACCTGGAAACAAGGCAGGGGAAGAGTTGGGTTTTAACAGAATTGCTGCTTTTTCTTGGTTTCAAGGAGGTGAGGAATATGTACTAAGTGAACCCATTTATTCTACAAGCAGCACATGTAGTGTTTGATGGTAACAGCTGCATTTCAGTCTGACCATTTTCTCAGAGTCTTGCTTCTTAGCAGAGTTAACACTTTTGCCAGGCCTTTTATTCTGAAATCATTGGAAAGGTTTAGATCTTGTTGTGACTGTTTCTGGGTCAACACAGAGCAGCCCTCGGGCTCCTGGGTTAAACAACTTTAGTTTTCATACTGTAGAAGGAAGATCTAATCCAGATCTTGCCTCTGAGTCCAGGACTCGAGGCCACAGCTCTTTTCAAGCTCAGTAAGAATTCACTTTCTGAAGTCTCTTCAGCTCAGAATAGGATGATGATGATGGAAATAAATGAATAAATAAACAAACAAACAAATAAATAAATAAATAAATAAATAATATGAATCTGTATAGCGCCAAATGGTGGACCATGGCAATATTGCAGTTTCAGACAATGGCTGTGATGTGGATTTTTTGTTTTCTCATTAAAACACAGCATGGAGAATTATATTGAAATAATTTAAAAGGTGATTTCAGAGTGAGGCACATAAAAGTTAGTGACAAAATAATGCCATCCATATTTCCTTGTCTCTACGCATGGGAGTTTTTGCTGTATTTAATCATCCATTGTTTTTCCTTTTGATCTCCTGACTCAGTGAGAATCCTGTTCAGCTGAGACCCAGACCCTGTTCCTGCTGCCCAGGAGCAATGGCATTCCAGAAGTTCCTCAGGGGGGGCAACATTTTCCAATTTGTGAGAAAGGTTTCGTTGTTTTTAAGATTTGGGGTGAAGAATCACAGTTTGGTTGGCAGAGGATTGTGGGAACTCTTGATGCTGAGAATTTTGGACTCTCTGTGATGACAGGCACAGACCTTCAGGGAAGCACTGCATTTGACCTGAGGCCTTAAAACAGGCTGCCAAAAATGAGTGATAGCACTGGCACCATGAGGATGTAGTTTGGATAGCATTGTGTGATCTCACAGGGTGAAAACCTTAGATTGGGGTTTTAGTGCATGATGATATATGGGAGCCAACTGGGAGAACTTTGGAGGTGGATTTGTTGTCTTTTTGCACCTTCTTCTGACGCTGTTTTACACCACAATGAACCAGACTTCAAGATTCAGAAGGCTGAAAGCAATTTCTTTATTTTTGGGATGTGTCTCCCTTTTATACTATTCTACACAGACCAATTCGATTGAGGAAACAAAGACAAACCTCTACAATCACATTGGTCAGACCAGAGGGACATCAAGAAGTCGTCCCTCCTAGGGAAAAAATGTAAACCAAGTTTACATTTACCAAAACACGTCTCTTATTTACAGAAAATTCCCTGAGAAAGGAACTACGGAAACCAAAACATGTCAGGTATGAACCAGGGCTACAGATTAGTTGTCTTTTTCACCTTTTTCTTCCTTCTTCTTCATGAATCTGGGTGGTTTTCTGTAACTGGGTGAAAGAGGTTCTCATTGTGGGTTTTGGGTAATCACATTTGGATAAGAAGCATAAATAATATAGATGTCAACTGCTTATTGGAAAATTGGGACTTAAATAACCTTGAACAGACACCATTTTGACTCATTTTCTCAACTTGTTAGAGAGAGCTCACACCTCGTGAGTTTGTAATAGATAAGGAAAATAAACTTCAGAGTGAGACTTCAAAAACATCTCCTGAGTTTTACTCTCCCTGACCTTGGAACAGGAAAGAGCCAGGAATTCCAGCAGAGAATCACAACCATTGCTGTTTTCCTCCCACTCCCACTCCCTGCCCCACCAGGGGTGATGGAGAAATCCAGGGAGAGGTGCAAAGCTCACCTTCAGTGTGACAGCCCTGAGTGACCAGAATTTTGAGCTGACAAGGACATAAACTCCTGTAAGTGAAGTGTGTTATTGATTTGTATGCAGCTACAGTGCAGAGATCAGGGGAAGTTCAAGGCTATACACTGTTGTAAAATTCCTCTCAGATTAGGGGGAAAAAAAAATCTAATTACCTTCATTGAGGTACACAAAATGAAAAATCTATTTTGGTATTTTGAATTTAAAACTGATCAATTCCTTTGTGCCGTTTACTTCTTGAACTGATGCAGGCTTTGATACATTGTGTAAAGAACAATTATATTTTAGAATAAATTAAAAGCAAACATACTGTTTGTAAAACTGAACCACGGATGTTCTCTTCTTGTGGGTATTTTAAAATAAATAAAATCAAGATCATGACTCAAAAGGATGCACGAGAAAAAAAATTATTATTTAAAATGCTCTCATTACTTTTAATACAGATGACCCAGGAGTGATTCACCCTCAGAGGAATCATCCCTCATTTTATATTTAGTAATTTTCAGGCTGAGTCCAAGGTTCTTTGCAGCCCCAGGAAGGTCTGAATGGTCTGATGGTTCATTTTTTGCTCTGCTCATCAATATTAGTATTTTATCCACCACTTGCCTCATAATTAATGCTTAAAAAAATATGCATTCTAAGAAGTACGTAGAAATGGATTCATTCCACTCCATTCTCAGAGTCTTAGGCCCATTTAAAATAATCTCATCTGCTTGATACAAATAAGTCTTGTTTAGCCCTTCCCTCCCCCCAGTTTGATTCAGCTTTTCCCCATTGTTGTGGCAGACCTTTCAAAATGTGTTTGGTCAGAAATCCTTCCTGCCTGATGTCCTGTGCCAGTGATTGACAAGGGCCCTTTGTGAGCAAGCATTTAAGTAATGATGCACGGACTTGTTAGGGAGCTGCTGTGTCAGGAAGAGAAATGAACAATAAATTAGAATAAAATGGAATTGCATTTGAAACTTGGCTGCAGGATTTTGCATTTGTGAGGACAAAGGACATTTGACAATCTGAGTCATCTTGCAGCTTTGCCTGTAGCAACTGTCAAATTAGTTCTTAATGCTACAGGGAAAGGGATTGAGTCACAGCATTGCTCAAAGTTAAGAGGCTCATCAGTAAATCACTGGCAATATTAACAATTATGAGCTGCACATTAATATGGCAAAAATACTCTGAATATTAGGCTCACAACAGAAAGCCAAGAGGTGAACATAATTTTGCTTCCAGATCCCTGTGCCTTCTCCCAGTAACTACAGCTTTAAATTGGTGTAGGCAGAGCAAAAAGAAGTGAATCCAGCCAAGATTTTAGAAACTGCATGTCCTCACAACTGTGTCACAAGAAGAAAAATCAAGTACTAAATCTGGATTTAGCCAAGTATAAAAGTGAGGTGAGGAAGAGAAGTGCTTACCTGCATTTAAATTCAAGGTTTACATGCTTGTCTGTCATCCCCAAACTCACACTCAGCAGGATCCTGCAGTGCCTCTCCCTCCTCCCAGGCACCCTTCCCTGCTGGAAGATGTGCCCAGATGCCAGAGTGGCTGCACTGCCACCAAAACATGGCTCAGGTAACTCGGGGACATCGAGTCCATGCTGGGGATGGGGAAGGGGTGTGTCATACACACCAGTTCCAGCCCACTCTATGAGAAAAACATCAGTTTTCTGTTATTTGTGTAAGAGATATTGTCTCCCCAGTTTATTTTGTCTCTCCAATTCCAGTCCACTCTACAGGAAAGACATTCCTTTTTTTTGTTTTTCCTATTAAATTTCCTATTTTTCCTATTAATTTCCTCACACACACACCAGAAACTCTTAGAGTGTCAGAAAATTTTGATGCCAGAGACCTTTAAGTTGTTTCACAAAACTCAGCCCCTTTGGAGGATTTGGGTCAGAGGGTGCCCTGGTGTTAGAAAGACTCACAGAAAATCACTCCGTGTTTGAGCTGTTTTGAAAAATACAGTGTATTTCCAGGCCAGCACTTTCACCATTATTCCATGCATCATTTTATAGAGTGGCTTTCAATTAAAAAAAAAAAAAAAAAAAAAAAAAAAAAAAAAAAAAAAAAAAAGGCAGGAACATGTTTTATTTGCAAGATTGAAGATAAGACTGAACTGCCCCGTAGGATGATCAGTGTAATTTCACCCCTTCGAAAACCCCTGTGGGCCTGCCTCAAACATGCTCCACGGCATTATGAGGAAATCCATTGTGCCAGGCTCTCCACCACTTTTTCAAAGACACAACTGCACAATTCCAGCATTTTCCGGCATGAAAGGGGTCAGAGGGGGACAGAATTAGAGATGTTGTGGGAATGGCCTGAGGTACGGCTGCATTGACAGCTGATAATGACACTCCAGGACACCTTCCCTCACAAGCTGCACGGGTCTCTCCCTCAGCAGGCTCTGCCCTTTTAAGTGCTTGCACACCGTAATGAAGTCCCGTTGCACTGACAAAAGAAGGATGATGAGTACATTCACCACCTGAAGAGCCTCTTGAAAGTGACACCAGAGAAAGGAAATTTTCCCCGGCTCTGCAAACGACGCGCTAATGAAACCTCGAGTGGGATTGGCCGGTCGAAATTCGACCCAAAAAAAAAAACCAAAAAAAAAAAAACCCCTGAAAACCAAACCCATAAAAACTCAAAAACAAGCAAATAAATTAATTATTATAGGGAATTCCACTGATGAATATTTTTACAGGACTATTTCATGTACCCCAGCTCCTATATTGAGTAGAGACATCTTTCTACTCACCAAATTCTTTTCTCTGGCACACAAAAATATGATCAAAGGTATTTTCCGATAAGGTTTTTGTTGGTTTGGTTTGTTTTTTCTTGGTTTTTTTGTTTGTTTCTCCTGTTTTCTGTGATAATATTTATCTACTTCTAGCAAAACCTCTAGCAAAGTGTGATAAAATAGGTCATTGTATTGAAAACAATTTCCTTCTCTTCTTTGGAAAAAAGACAAAAAGGTCTAAGATCCTGATTTCTGAATGCCAACATCCATGCTCAAAACCACCTGTCACCTACCTCCTGTGTTGGAAAAGACCTTAAATTCAACCTCTAACCAGGAATTTTATCCTTCTTGTTGTGTTTTCCAAAAGAGTCCCAAAGAAATCAGGCGGTGCTGGTAATTCAACCTGCAAGAGCTGACAAAGACATAAAACCCAAATTGCAGACATGAGTAAACTAAAGAATATCAGCAACCACACTGAGACAAATCCCTAGAGAAAGGGAAGCGTGGATGTAATTTCTCAACATCTCCCTTTTCTTCGTGTTTGCAAGTGGAAAATTCCTTTTTTCTTGGACTTTTTAATGTGGATTAATAAGTAAGGGCCCCTCTGCATCTAGAAACACACTGAGCACCCGAGAGGAACTCAGAAGAAAAACCCACTGAACAAACAAATAATAAAAGAAATCAAAACAGAAAAAGAGTAATTAAAATAATTTGTTTCTCTTGTACTAGGAGCCCTGAGGAAAGGAATCAAGCTTTATTCACTGGCCTGATGTAGGGCCTTTTCTCTTTCCAGGGAAAATATCAATGAAAAACATCCCGAGGGACAAAGAAATGGATGATCTGAGCTTAATGAAGGTTGACAATGACTATTATTGATGTCCTTATCCCAAATGACAAGAGGTTTAGGAGACTTTTATAACATATTGACACTGTACTGGTTCAAATGCTCTTTTTTTCTTTTTTTTTTTTTTTTCTTTTTAAAGTTAATGTACTGTCTGCTTCAGGGGTAGTGTTGGAAAACTTGATGTGCAGAATGACATTTGTCACCTTTTGTTCCCCAGCTCAGAGCACTTTCTTCCAGTTAGAGATCTCTCAAACTGAGTAACAGCCGCATTAACACAAATTATTCTCTGCCCAACAATTTGAATTTCAACACGAAAAACAAAGGCAAATCTCAAGTGGAAGAAGAATGTTTCATAATTAAGTTCTGTCCTACCCTCCTCCTACCTGCTTACTTTTACAGGAATGTGAATTCAGATGCTGGAATTCAAGAAAAATGGGAAGGTATTTCCACCAACATGATGGAGAGTGTAAAATGCTATAAAATGTTCTTTAAAACACATCATCCATTTATGTTGCACAAATTCACTAAACATTTATAAGAAAGATAAGAAATTGGGGAAAAACAGTTTCATCTGCAAGCACTGAGTGCGTCCTCAAGAGCTCATCAAAAAAAAAAAAAAAAAAAAAACTAAAAAAAAGTTGACCCAGATGAAATCTCCACACACTACCTCTGCAATCCTCTCCAAAAAAAAATATACTAATATGTGTCTGCTCCTTATGAAATACTTTCTGTATGTAAAAAATAGACTACAACTGTGGTCACTTGCTCAGAAATTCTGTTTTCTGACACAGATTTATTAAAAAACATTTATCAGATTATTAAAAAACATTTTGAAATATCTCTAACTTTCCCAGATGTCAAGCCTTTAAACCAAATGCTCAAAACACAATGTCAAGTTCTTCAGCTATAATCAGATACATTGCAAATGTTGTCTCAAAAAGGGAATAATCACACAATTCCTGAAGCTTAAATATAAGCAGGGCAAAGCTGAAGTCTGATTGCACACCCAGGTAACACCATACATGTGTGCACTGTAACATATTCATAAGTCATTAGGAGTATCTGAAAGCAGAAGATTTCCTACTCATTAGTATTAAAGCCTGGAAAATGAGATTTTATTAAACAAATTTATCTTTGCATAAACCAAATTCTGCCTCTGCATTGCCTATGACAGGCAGCTTCAATCATCTTTAAGACACAAAGTTCTCCCTCATTCCATTCTTCATTTTAATAACAAAACTGTTGCTACATAAGAAACAAACTCTAATCAAAAAAAGAAATTAAATTAGCACAATGCAATTTTTTGGCTTTACTGTATATTTTTGGTCAATACTGAGATCTACACTTTTATAGAAGACCAGAATTTTCCTGTTTATTTTAAAGGGAAGGTTCATTAAGGTAAAAATGTGCAGATCAGAGACTGTCTGCACCATAAAACATAAAATATATATACACCTCAGACTGGATACCTCGCAAAAATAATTCCTTTCCACATGAAAAGTTCTTTAGGTATTTTCTTTGAAATAGGACAGGACTCAAAATGTGTCTGAGAATCTCGTGGCAGAGATACAACTTGGGAAACAGCTGTAAAAAACCCACTCTATTTATCTGAGATGAAAACCATTTAAAAAAAAAGAAAACCCAATCATTTGTCCATATTGAACTTAGAATTTTGTGCTGAGTTTCCAGAGCCTGTTTGTCCTGGGATGAGATTTACCAGAGATGCCCTCTCCTGTTCCTGCTGGCTGGGCTGGTTACAGAGGTTCCTTTGAAAAACAGCAGAGCAGAAAAACGTGTGAAATGACTGCAGGGAGCAAAGATCTCACTAGAACCTTTAGATAATGAAAACAAATTCCACCAATTCAAACAAAACCATCGCCTGTAAAACAAATTTTCTTCACTCTCACAGACCATCATGACTAAACTTCCAAGAAAAGAAGTGCCCCTCAAATGAGGGAGAGAAGAGGGTGGAGTAAGGAAACAAAACTGGCCAGGTAATAAATCTGTCTATTAGTTTAGTACTTAATATATCCCCAGCTTGACTTCAGGTTGTAAAAATATTTTCATTGATCTTTGTCTATTACACTTCACCTATATTTTAAAAAATGGTGCTATACCTATTTCCCAGCAAATTTGTCCCATGTTATAGAGTGACTGTCCAGTTCAGCATCTTGATACCAAGTTTACAGCATGCTTAGGCAAATAATAATAAAAAATTCCGCAATTGTCTGCTGCAGTTCTTTATTTCTACTGAAGCTTTACAGAAATCACAGTCAGTGTGGAAGTAGCCAAGAGTTATGAACTGTCAACATGCTGATAGGAAAATAAACAATGTAAAAGTGAAGCCAGCATTTGAGTCTCACAGCATGGTACAGTGCTGTAATGGTTTAAATCATAAGCCAAATGATTGTTATTACAGAGATAGTGAATGTCATGCTTACAGAAAAATTGTGCATGTTAAAAATGACTGCCATTAAAAAGATAAGTCTCGCAGGGGGAAGGGACCTCAAGCCAGTAAACAGATAAAATGCATTACAGGGAAAAAAAACAACAAAAAACAAAACCCACGAGAAACAGAAAAGGGAAGTCTTGTCTAATTACCAGATTCAGCTATCATTTATAGTACTTTTTATTATCAGGAAAAGGCTGGAAGAGACAGATACAAGGGCAGTAGACTTAATTATTTATTTATTTTATAGCAACAGAATCACAGTTAGATTTAATAGCATGGCATCTACAATGCAAAGACATCCTGGGTCTTTGTAGGCAAGACTTTGGCCTTGGTAAGTGTTCTGCACACAAACAACATTATTATATAAATGTCAAAATATATAAGAGAGAGAGCTAAGGCTGACCCATAGAAACTTAGAGAATAATTTTCCCCCACCATTAACAGAGGGAAGTGCTGCTCGTCACAAAAGAAAACTGCTCAGCCATCCTGCCTGTTACACCCAGAGTAAACCACCAGGAGAGGAATCTCTTTCACTCCATCATTTCAGTTTGCTGACCAGAAGGCCACAAACAGGAGACTCCCTCCATGGGACAACATCCGAGCTTACTTTTCAGTGTTCTCCCAGCAGATTTAAAAAAAACTAAAATCAGTTTTGTTAGGGTTTTGTTTGTTTGTTTGTCTTTTTTTTGGTTTTTTTTAATTGGATTTTTGGGGTTTTTTTCCCTAGTTACTGCTGATAGAGAATCTAAAAAATTTTTTTTAGATTTTTTTTTCTTCTGTAGTGGCTTATTCAGCATATGACATGAAAAAAAGAGTTGTGAAGAATCTGCTGTGTGCAATGCATGGAAAGTCTCACTGATCTCGTGATCACCATCTCCTTACAGCCACAAATATGAATTTAGCCACACCCAAGGCCATAAATTCTGTTCTGGTCTTTAAGCACACATTTCTTTCTGTACTGTGCTACCAAACATTCTTGAGGACACTCCACCCAGTGTTTAAAGTGTTGTCAGAATGGAAATCTCAGTTTACACATTTCCTGATGAAAGCCAGCTTTGCTTCCAGCAGAGCTGATGCTCAGACTCAGTTTGCTGCTCTTACACAACGACTTTTCTGAGTTCCCAGAGTGTCACCATAGGGGTGAGTTGCACTGAAACAGACAAACACTGCTGGAACAGAAACCTGTGTGACAGGATAACTCCTCCCTCCTTACACCTGCACCATCCCTGGGCACTCACAGCAGCTGCTTGCACAGCCATCAGTGCCCTCTCTCATTCCCAGGAAACATTCAGATCAGGATCAGGATCAGGATCAGGATCAGGATCAGGATCAGGATCAGGATCAGGATCAGGATCAGGATCAGGATCA
>JBBMKD010000194.1:3856600-3872150 GCA_037834095.1 Argya squamiceps
TCTTTCTCTTTCTCTTTCTCTTTCTCTTTCTCTTTCTCTTTCTCTTTCTCTTTCTCTTTCTCTCTCTCTTTCTCTCTCTCTCTCTTTCTCTTTCTCTTTCTCTTTCTCTCTCTCTCTTTTTTTCTCTCCCTCTCTCTCTCTTTTTCTCTTCCTCTTCCTCCTCTCCTCCCTCCAGCTGACAGACTGCTGTGAGCAGAGATGTTCACAGGCTGGAACAGCAGCAGCACAGGGACCAACAAACTTCCCTGACAGTCTTCTCATCATCGTGCCATCATCACCCTTCAAGCAGTCTGAACAGGATTTTGCAGCGCTGGAGAGAAGTATGAGCAAGCCAGAAGACCAGCTCTGGTCTGAACATGGCATCTGATTGCAATTAAATGTGTTATTTGAGCCATTAGCCTTAAGTGGCATAAACCAAAGGCATAAAAACATTTCTGAATTGCTAATAATGCTCAGTTACCTCTCACCTTATTTCAGATCACTGATGTTTGTAATATTTCTGCTCTTCCTTATGTTCTTCAGTATTGCCATTGAAAATTCAGCAGTAATTGGCTACCATGAAAACTAAGAGCAGTAAATAAGGACTGTTTGCGATTAAAGCATGAAAGAGTTTCAAACTGCAATGCTTATTGAAATCAACATAAATCCTCCCCCCCAATTAAACTAGTCTAAGAAGATCTTTCCATTAAAAAAGAAAGTTTCAATATGACTGTTAGCCATGCCACCCTATATGGTTGATCTTTAAACCAGGCCAAATGTGAATTTTCCAGCACATTTTAAAGTTGTTGCTCTTTATTTTTACCAATTAATGACTCTTCTGAACTTCACCTCATGATACTTATTAGCCTTCTTAAATATACTGGAGGTGATGCATTCTTCATTTGTGTCACTCATTAATCACTGCTCAATAACTGCTGTCAGGGAGCTGCTGGCTTTGATGTCTCATTGTTCAGTGCATTCTTTCTTGTTGGTAGTTAATCAAATGCTTCCCTGCTGTGGTCAAAGCACAGCTTGAGAGCAGTTTCAGAGGTGATCCAGCATTAAAACATGGAGCTGGTTGTAGAGGTCCAGTTCTTTGGTTTGTTTTTTTTTTTTTTTTTAATATATATCATGGCAAAGTGAAACCTTTCATTTTGCATTCCTTGGCAAGGGAGGTATTGTTGTCCTGGCCTTATGACTGGGAAGCTCAGAAAATAGCACTGAGTTCTGCCATCTAACTGAAGCACACTGTAATGACTGACTAATTAGCTGCAGTTATGAAATGAACTGCAAATTTCCACTGTCAATCACAGTGAAATAATGTTTCTTTTTTTCTCTTTTTTTCTTCTTTTTTTCTTTTAAGAGTGGATTTAAAATAATTGTCAAAATGCGTTAAAACTTCAGGGTGTTGTCAGTCAAATGAAAGCATCCAACAGAGAAAAATATCTATCCTGAGATTAAAAGAATATTTTCATTTCTAGTGTTTGTTCAAGCCAGATTTATACTGAAAATATTCAGAAAGAGATTCTGCAAAAGCAAGAGTGGGCAAACTGAGAACAAGGGAAGTAGCAACTTAGAGGAGAGTGAGAGGCAAGAATGAAATGGGATCAGGAACAATCATTGAAAATTATAAATAAAAAATAAATTAAAAACTGACTATTAGGAAATACTGCATATATTTATAGCAGTTGGGCACTGCCATGTTCATTTGTTTAAAAAGAAATCCTCAGTGTTTGGCATCTTTGCAAAGATGCTAAAATCTTCCTATTTCTCTTTTCAGAGAAAGAAACCCTGATAAACAGGACCTGACAAAGAGTTGCTGCTGTGCAGCTGAAGACACCTCTCAGATTAATATACATTGCCCTCATCTTCCACTTGTGAGTGAATTTGTAAGTTTATGGAAGACTGAAGTAAAGAAATAGTAAAGAAAATAAACAAAATGTACATTTAGAAAGAAAACTATTACACTGCCTAATCATTTTATAAATATAATAATGATGTTTAGCAAGTGGTGCCTAAGAAGTCAAAAAATTTTTAGCCAGGCAAGAATTTCTCTTCTGTTGTTCCCTGAGTTTTTCTCCTGTGTAAAATCTAGTGGCAATCACCTGAAACACTCAAATTAGTAAGACAAGAACTTGAGCAGGAAAGGAGTTTGAAAGTAAATGATCATTAAGGTCCTTTCTAAAGCTTCCTAAGGTTCTATGATGGGTCATTTTAAATAAAAAATCGTAAAAGTCTCTTTGTAGCAGGGACCTCACAACCCAGACATGGCACAGATAATGACAAACCCATCTGTACAGCTTTGAGGTCTCTGTGCTGTCTCATTTTGCTGTAGCTTTCATGAGAACAAAGACCTATAATTAAAACAAGAACTTGGTGGACTGTTTAGAGTCTGACTTTCCCTTTGTTATCTGCTATTTCCCATTTTTCTCTTGTTTGAAACTGAACAGAAAAGATTATGCTTTAGCCCGCAGTAACTTTCTTTAGATTTTTTTTTTCAAATGACTGAGGGAAAAAAATATTTCCCTTTCTCCAGACACTGCCTTTCCACCTGACTCAAATCCCCATGACCTCAAGCACAATTTTTATTTTTCTCTGCTCAAGACTGGATATAAAAGCATTAAGTTATTACATGGTCTGTTCATTGTGGAGACAATGCACCTCTTGGTGTGCCTTGTGATCTTCAGAAGGGCAGAAGGAAAACTTTGAGAAAACCTGAAGGCTGCCAATCCCTGATGCGCTAATGGCAGGCACTGGCCTGTTCCAAATGCAGAGGATAATTTGCCAGGGTTCCCAGGCAGTAACATCTCTCCCCTGGAACCTGCAAAGCTCCAAACATTCCCTGACCAGCAGTGCCTGGACTTCAGGGCTCACATTTCTCTGTTTTTGTGATGACACTGCTGTCACCTTACCCTCCTCCCACACAGGGGAAACTGGAGCAAATTCCACAAGAAATCAAGGACACTACAGTCCTGATTCTGAACCTCTGAGGAGAGTTTCAGTGGGCATTTGGAAAGAGGAGGGAGCCAAAACCAAAGTTTTTACTGAGATTCAAGTTCAAGCAGCTGATTCTCTTTTTCTCTCCCAGGCACCAGATTTTTTTGGTGCTGTATCATTGCCTCCAGTGAAGATCCTGAATATTTTGCAAGAATATGACAACAAATGACTCAGGCAGATTCTGTGCAATTGTTTAATGCATCAACCCTAAGCCCAATGAAACTGCAATAGGATGAATCTGGATTTCTCTACTTTAGGGAATGTGAGGGGTTTTGCTCCAGATGCAAAATGACAGACTGCTGATGGCTCTTTACATATATTTTGCAGACTGAGTTACTCATAAATAATTATGTCAGATAAAGTGAACTCCCAATAGCCTTTCCAAGGAGGAAACTCTGAGAATATATATATTTAAAAAATCACCAGAAAGCTGCAAGGTAGAGAAAGAAACTAACTGAAAGGTGCTTGTTTTTTTTTGTTTTTTTTTTTTTTTTTTTAATTGAGTTAATTTGAGAGGGGAAAAAAATAGAAGACAGGCAGCTCCCACAGAAGCTTTCCAGTAGGTTTTCACCAAGGTGTTTAAAATTTAAGATTTTTGCATTCTGAGCCAAGTGCAAGAAAAAAAAAAGCCCTTCTCAATGTGGAATCAAGAGGATTCCTTTAAATTAATCCAGTACAGCACTGAGTCTATTCATACTAGGAATAATTTATTTTCTATCTGTTTTCAGGAAATATAATCCAACTGGGAGGATGAATTTGACTCTGATTGCTTTATTTTTGACTTAACAAATTTGGTAAAGTTCTCTACTCTCTCATAGCTAGTATTCTAATGTATAATTATAGGGAGGTTGAAAACCCTTTTTTCTCAGTTTCAAGCTGTAGCTGACAGCTGTTTTTCAGGACACAGGCTGTCCTGGTATCTTGTCACAGTCTCTAAGATGTCTTCGGTATCTCCATTGTCCCTCTTTCCTCGAGCTTTTTTGTCTTACTGCGATTTTTCTTCCCCTTTTCCTCATTCTCTTTTTAATTGTTCATTATCCTGCCACATTTCCCCATGGGCTGTGGCTGGCTCTCTGCTTGGATTCTGTTCTGTAGAATTTTGGATCCAGGATTAACCCGAGATTAAAAGGAATTGGATCATTCAGAGAACGCAGGTCAAACCCGTGTGATTAACAACGACGTTCTGATTTATTTCGACTAAGATGGCTGGTTTTATATACTTCTATATAGTTTATATTACAGATGCAATCTTATTGGTACACAGACAGAAAAGAATGCAAACATACATTGTTGAATAAACTCCTTAAGGCAGCTACTGGTGTGCAGACTACTTGCTATACATGTTATCTATTAGGAAACCTTCTATTTCTTGTTAACACCTTAAGAGGTGTTTCTTGCTATGCAACAGATTTGGCAGTGAATTACTAACTGCACCACTGAGGCCTTACAGCCTTCACCTGAGGCCCAGGCTAGGTGATTCAGCCACAGTCCAAATATTCATTATCTTCAAACACTCTGCTACGCTGTTCTCCTCTCTGCTTTGTCTGCAGCCATCCTCATTTTTGGGACATAACTGTCCTTTATTAGCTGCTTTCCCTGCCCCAGGCTGACTTTCCTGTGCTCTGTGTGACAATCCCATCACACCCCCGGTGCTGAGCTGGGTGTTCCACTCAGATCTCCTCATCCCCCGGCAGAACTTCCCTCCTGATCCCCCCACAGACCAGCAGCTCCTCCTCCCTGGCACCTGCACTCAACTACATAGGCAGCAAATTCCACACAAATCCCACTTATTCAGGCTGTATTTTAGGAAATCTCTCTGCACACCAGACTCTGTTTTCCCTTCTGCTGGGAGCAGTTTCTTTTGATTTCTGGGACATTACCTGGGTTACACCCATCCTGCCACAGATTCAGTCCATTTCTGTCCTGCCCCACTCCCAGGAATGGAGAATCTCTCATCCTTTACTCCTTATTGAAAAATCAATACCTTAAATTATCCAAACGCACCCTTTTTTACTGGTTTGGTCTGTTTTACTCATCACATTCCTTCTCCTCATCATTATCCTGTTGCATTTTAGATTTTTTCCCCTGTTTATCAGTACTTAGAGTTGCCTCTCAGTGATAGAAAGACAGGAAAACTTCCCCCCAAACTGGACATTTTTACTGGCTCCATAACTTCAATATTTTCCATACAGCCTCAAAATCCCCCTTTGCAGTAAATATTCACTGCTTGTCACAAACAGGAAACTACAGAAGGGATCACATCATCAAGAAGAAATAAAATTAAATGGAAAAGACACTTTTAACTTAAATGCTGGCTGAAAAACATCAAACTTAGCAATGCAGGCTCCTGAGATTCTCAGTGGAGGGTGAATGTTTCCAGTGGGAAACCTGGATCAGCTGCATTACAAGGAATTTGGCTTCTCCTAAGTACACAAGCTGGATCATGCTTACGGTGGGAATTTCTGTGGTTCTGAGGGGGTTTAGAGTCTGTGCTTCAGGATTTTTGTTTTGGTTTGGTTTTTAAATATAAAAATCGTCCCAGTGACTGTGAATGAAGTTTTGGAAGTTGACCTAAATCTGGGAAGTTTAAATATGGTCCAGCTACACTTGGTCTCAATTATCTTGGAGATCTTTTCCAACTTTAATGATTCCAGGATTCTGTACAGGGATACCCCAATTAAGTGATTTGTTCTGTTTCTTGAGGGAAGACTCTGGGAAAGTCAAGCACTGATGGTTACTTATTAAAAAACTTCACCTCAGTATTTCCTTCACTATAGAAGTAGGAAGAAAGTGCTTAGACTGACTACAAAACTGACTTTAAATATAATCATGTAACAATATGTAGTTTCATGAGGCACACACAAAATATTAGACTCAAAACTGGTATAAATACATGATCTACATAAGTAAAATTACAGTTTATAAAAGCAAACGTTGCATGTGTGCACCTCTTCATACAAATCTAACAGCAGGTATACATAATTACATTGAATAAAACTTATTGGCAAATATAAAGTCTGACTCTAGCATAAGACCAGTGTGCTGCAAAAAGCAGTATTTCAGCAGCATGAGAGACTTTTACCCACTCTTTTTTATCAGCTGTGTTTCTAACTTGAACAAAAAGTGTTATCCATCATCTTGACTCAGAACCCAAAAGCACAGTTTTCACAATATTTCCAGTGAGGGGTACACCCAATTTTGTCTGGAACTGACATAGTTACCTACCTAAACCTGTGCTAGAAATTGTGAGCTGAACTGAAAACTGAGGTAAATAATCCAGATGTTAATGCTGTGCCTTTCCATGAGGTGATTGCTCTTACCATGGCAGGCAGCACGAGTAACTTGAGCAAGATCAGAGTTTATTTCATCCAAAGATGATGGTACATGCTTTCCCAAAGAAATAATACTTCTAGCCAGAAAGTTTCTAACAAGTCCCATTTGAACAGGGCTAGCTTTAGAAAAACCCTTGCCTTTCTATGCAAAACAACATCATTGACCATTTGAAAATTCCTTAAAACATGACCAGACTTAGATCAGGTTTGGAATTCATTGCAAGAAGAAAAATGTTTATTGAATGAACCAGACCATTTCTGAAGTATTCTGTATAACTGAATCGTTAGACTTTGGGATTTAATTAATGGAAAAAGTCGTCTAGATGAGGAAAAGAAAATCAAGATAAGTTATAAAAGACTCTTTTATCATTATATATTTCCTATTTTTCCTCAATTAACTAACACATTAGTGTGGGGTGTATAATCTTTAAGTTAACACAGTTTAGATCTCAGCAACTGCTAACCCAGTTACTTTATGTGAGCAAAAAAGATGTTTTTATTGCAACAGAGGCAGCTCTTCCTTCCTTCCATGCTAACCTAACTCTTGTTTTGAGACTTCCTCTGGGAGTGATTTTCAGTTAAAGAGGAGATGCTTTTGGTTATATTTTCAGGGGAAACACTGCAATTTTCCTTCATCCTCTTTGCCTTGCAAGGCTTTCCCCACAGGTGTGCAGTAAGGTACCTAAAGCCCTGCAAGGGTACAAACAGAGGTTATTATGGATTTGTGGGGTTTTGAAATGCAAATTGGCAGCAACAATTGTCCAAGGCTGTCACACAATCAGGAGCTCCCAGGTCCTCTGTTCATGAAATGCAGGGAGGTGCAAGCAAGGACCAGCCAACCCTAATCAAGAGGAATGTTCCTGTAATTAGATGGGATTGTTTGTTAGCCCAAGAAATTAGAGGCAGCTCTTACAGCACAAACAATAAAAGAGTTTATTGCCTCTGTAGTAATTTTTTTTCTCTTCACAGTCTCATGATTTGCAATAACACTCTGATTTTCATTTTAAGCTGTTTGGATTTTGCTGTTCCTGCTGCCTTACTTTTGGGATGTAATGAATGAAGATAATGAAATTATCTTCATAATTTACCATCACAGTTATGCTGTGGTAGTTTGGGGGGTGGTGGGGGTTCTATTCTTTTGGTTTTTTGGGATTTTTTCATAAGAAAGCCAAGAGAATCTGCTGGTTTTTGATATGTCACCTTCCCCTTTTTATGTCTGCTCTCTGTTCACCAAGTACAACCACTCCACCATAGGAACACGGTGAGCTGAAGAAGAAACTGCAGGAAAATAAAAGAAATATTGGCATTTCCAAGTATTTGAGTATTTCATCTTCCTAAAAGACTGGAACAGAGCAGGTGTCCTTGTACCATTAAGGTCAGACAAAACAGGCAACTGACTCCTTTCTTGCAGTAGTTTCAGCATTTCCTTCCCAAAAGGACACCAAGGCATCACCTGCTGTGGAGGCAGGAAGGATTTGTGTGCCTGAAGTCACATTCTGCACTGGGAGGCAGCCCAGGGATAGATCACCCTGGAAATTGGGACACCTGCAGAGAAAACCTGTCAGGAGCAGGCAACACAAAGATAGTTCAGGTTTCTCTCACACTCAGTATATTTTAATGTCCTCCAGGAGGGATCATCTCGGGAAGATTAACTGGCCTTGGGACAGCAGTGGATATGAAGGCTGTGGAAAAAGTCAGTTTTGATGACAACTCTGAAATGATTCAGCTGTATGGGGAGGAATGGCAGTGTGACATGAGGTTGTACAGGTGACCAGGACATCACAAATTAATTCCCCTCCTTCTGTGGCTGCTGGAAGTTTGATGATGCTGAATGTGAGACTTCATAAATATGTCTAGAGGGATTTTAGAAAAAATGGCTGCTTGCAGCTGCCTTGCTCTTTTCTAGCTGGATTTTTTTTTCTTTTTTCCAGCACCTTATGTTTCAAATCTTTTCTCTGAACACTTTAATGGGATTTGCCCTTTAAATATCACCAAAATTTTTTCAGTAAAGACTAATTATAACCACCTCACACGATTTCAGTGCTCACATGCATTGTAAAAGACTTACTGAGGAGTTGGTACCTCTCCAGCTAGAGGCATTTACACCCTGCAAAATGACACATTCCAATCGCACGCTCTGACAAAAAGAACAATTTATTTTCAGTTGCCTTTGCATAAATTAAAAAAAAAATTAGCCAAAAGAGAAGTTGAAACAGAAGTCAAAACTGTGTTTAGAAGTTCTCTAGGATTGTCGTGATGTGACGCAAATCTGTCTGTGAGTGGCTGAGAGCCCCACTGAGCATTGGAAGCCTGGTGGGCTCAGCCACTTCTGGTTTCCTGCAGCTCCACCTGGGCAGGCTGTGGGGGAAGTTCCCATCTCAGAGCTGTGTGTGTGAAACTGGATTTCTGGAAATGACACAAGGCTGGCATTAATGAATAATGAAAGTAACAAAGTAATGATGAGTAATTGAACTTCACTGCAAAAATATCCACTGCCAGGCTAGGCCTTGGTCTTTGTGGCCTCAGTGAGAGCTTCAGCTGTTGAATTTCTGCTGTGGGAACAATTTGCAGGAGGATTCTGAAAGATATTATTGAATAACAACTGTTCTTTGTGTTGCTTGGGTTTTGTGGGCATATCCCAGCAGCTACAGAGCAGTCAGCTGTGTCATAAAACTGAAAATACGATCAGTACATAAGTGGCCAGCTAAGGATAAAACAGTGTCCTACCTGTTCTAAACTAAAACCCACCAGCTAAATCTTCCAGTTAGCACTATCTACAGGAGAGTCTGAGAGCAGGGAATTTCAGCGTGGAATTTAGCAGTCACCCAGAGACAGGCTGGGCATCAAAGTGGTCAATAAAATATCTATTTGGGTATTATTTCTCCATAACTCATGTATGGCATCTCAAAGAAATAATCTGTCCTGACAGATGGCCCCATGTCTTGTCTCCCAAAAAGCTTATGGGGCCATATCACAATTTGGAGTGTAAGAAGCACTGCTTTATTCTTTGCTACCACTTCAAATAAAATAAAGAATTAAAAATCTCCTTCTCTTATATCTCAATGTATAGTAAATATAGTTACAATAAAGAAAAAGCCACATAAAATATGGTAATTTTCTTTTCAAAAAGACATTAAAAAAAATTAAGAATAACAGCTTCATTACAGGATTCTGTGAAATTACACATTTCAGACAAAACTTTTCTAATAGCAAAGGAAACCTAGAGTTCTCTGCAAATAAAGCTAAAATTGCTCCTCCACTAATTTAAAATTATCCAACGTTTTATTAACAATTTATCTGTTTCTAAAAGTGACAGAAAAGTACATTATTGTTTCTCTGCAAGGTGACAGAAAAATCTTCAAGGTCTTGCAGCAACCTCACCAAGTGGAGAAGAAACCAAATAAATAGAATCTGAATATACATTAAGCACAGCTTGATTTAAATTCAGACATAAGCTCTATCTCAAGCATGAGAGGACTACAGGTGACAGCATTTGGAATAACCTCACAGAGCAAACCAGATTTCAAGCCCTGACTCTGTTTCAGGTATTCAAGCATTCTGGTAGGAAGAAATTTCCTTGCACCACTCAGAACATTATGTAAGAACAAGTGACAGCAGCGCTTTGCATATCTTCTAGGAGCACACCATTTATTTACAGGCTTAAAGAGAGCCTGGAACATTCATCTAGGCAGCTTGTTATGCAATTTATATGGTACAGTTTGCTTCTAAAATAAAAGAACAGTACAGACTTGCCTTTTATGTCTTTATATAATGTGCCATGTAGGAACTATAGGCATTAGACAGATTTGAGGTTGGAATCTATACTTATTTCCAATATAGTTAAGTACAGTCATTAAATTCCAAGCCTGTGTGTCCTTTCCTAATGTTCTTTCATCTAGAAACACCCTCCAAAGAAAACACACAGCACAACTATTTCAATTTCTTTTTTTTTTTTGCTAAATTTTATCCTCCTGCAGCTTAGTATTACAGGCACAAAGAATACACAAAAGGGAGTAATAAACTCTAAAAGGCAGAGTCAATGCAGATGCAAATTTTCCCTCTTCTCAGGCAGAGCGAATGTGATTGTTCCTCCCCATGAATTACAAGAGTAACACAGATTAGGTTTGCTATAAATCTCAGAGAAATCATTTATACGGTTATATTACTGCGTATCAGGGTGATAATTCATGTGACAGTTGTAGAAATCACATGGACACCCAGCATCAAACTGATTTCTGCCAAACTCCCTTTATTTAGCCATAACCTCGATTTGCATATTTCCATTTAGCCAGCCTAATTTTTAAACTGTTAAGCTAATGATAAATGGGACTGGTTTGTTTTTTTTTTTTGCCAAATGAGGAGATTATTGCACAACTGTTGATCCAGTGGCCATCCTTGTCACGACAAAAACAATTATTTATAGGCTGGGATTGCTCCCCCTGTGTCGGCTTTGCAGTGTTCCAACACAAAGGGCCTTGCAAAGCAGACACATTTCCCTGCTGTGCACATCCAGCACCCAGGTTTGGCTTCACAAACTGGCTTGAACATTATCACCCACTTTTCAGTTTAAAACGCTCAAATAAGCAAAAAAAGATTATCAATAGCAACGTGTCTTCTCACACAAGCAACGCACTGAAGTGGTTCAGGCACAGTGATAAATATTCTGACATTTAATTCTGAGCCATTTTCTGGAAGTGTTTCCACGTTTTAACCAATATATCCCTCGTTGCTCTGTGCAATTTGTCCAGTGTATTTACTGACTAAAAGAAAAGCACCAGGCACTGCCATTAAAATATAAAGTTACTGGAGTCATGGACATCATCAGAAGGGAAGAAAAGCCACCTATCACCCCAGGCATCCCACTGACTGCAATTAAAAGCAGCCCTTGGCATTTATTCATCCTGGTGAGATATTGTTATTGAGGAGGTTCACACGTTGTATTTCATGGAAAATACTCTATGCAGCAGCAACACACAGCGTGGCTGGATTGTGGCTGGTGGGAAAGCCAGGGAATATTCCCTGGAAGCTGGAATTGGAAAAGATTGGGGATGCTATCTAAGAAGTTATTGTGCTACATTAACTGTTATGAATAGTCCAGAAAGCAAAGCCCACCCTGGGCTGCACCTCCAGAAGCACTGCCAGCAGCCTGAGGGAGGTGTTCTCTAAGATAAATAAAATATTGTTAACTGAAAAATATTTCTGAATTATATCCCCCCTTCCCTGTAGAATATTGATTTGTGGATGTTCCTAACAGAAGGAAAAACAAGCCTTGGATCTGTGATGTGCAGTGGAACTGGGCCTGGGAAATTCTCTGAATTTAGTGCAGAAAGGGGGTCAGATTACAAATGTTCATTACAGGCAGTGATAATTTCTTGTGCTGCTGAGTCTTTGTGAGTATTAACCCAAGTTCCTAGAAGGCAAATGTACAATGGAGTGTATGAAATTGTGGTTATGATGTTTCAGAGGCATTCTGATGACTTTGGAAGGGTGTCCTATGATGTTTAAGCTATGGTCTATTTGTCACCTGCACAGATTAAGGGTGAAAAATGTAATGCCTTTAAGTACATGGAAAAGTTCCACTGGTCTCAGTAGAAATAGGATTTACTAGGGAAGATTCATGTAGTATTTCAGATACAAGATGAATTTCAGAGTCTCTCTGGCATTTCAGGTGTCTATTAAAAAGCACAACCATTAACAGCTCTTCAAAGGAGACGAGTGAAGTACCAGCGAGATTGGATGAGGTCAATCACACAAACAAAAAGAGAAACTTCAGAAAGCTTTAAAGCATAGAATACCTACTTGAATAAGCATTATTGCAGGTAACCCTTTGGCCTGCTCAATTCTCCTAAGTGTCATATGTTCCTATTGGTGTTTCCTGAATTGTGACCAAATCTGATTCTGTAAATGGTTTGATTTAAATGTCAGCCAGAGGAATCAGAGGCAGAGGAATCAGACTGAGCTGCTGTGCAGAATCACCATTCTGGTTTCTGTGTTTTCAAAGATTTGCCATTCAAGGACCAAAGCAACACTCAATTCTTTTTTAACATCTCTTTCTCTCTCTCTGTGTTCTCCATTTCCCCAGTCCTTCTCTTTCCTAAATATACTTTGACAAATAAATGGTGTTTATGTCCAACACACAACAGTGTTTCTTAAACAGTACCCAAGGTGCTGTCTTTGCACATGTCACCTTCCCAGACCTGTGATGACACCACTGGCACAAAGACACAGCAGTAGAGAAACTGAATTCACAGCTGCAATAAAGAAAAATAGGGACCTGTCATAGATTAATCATTTGGAAAAGGAAAAAAATTACAAAGTCAAGGAATTAAATAAGAAACAAAGTTTTTGAGCCATGACAAGAACTTTGGCATAAAGAGTCCTTGCTTAACTCCCAGCCCATAATCTAAACTAGGAAAATTCCAAACAAGATGACTTTGGAAAGGGTCTGCCTTGAAGCAAAATACAATTCATGAAAATTCAAACCAACCAGTGAAACTATGCCAACAGCCTTCTTATGAAAAGCAATCCAATCAGAGAGAGAGGTAAAGTCATGCACATTAGCCTGAAAATACCAGGAACTCCCATTCAGGATCTCTGCTTTGGATGTTGAGTTGTGGAGCTATTCCCAGTCATCCCACAGAGCACAGCCCCTCCTCGGGAGGGGAGCAGCTTCCAGGAGCAGTGGGATTGCAGTGCTGATCCAAACCACCTCAGACACAGAAGGACTGGGAGAAGAGGCATTGGGACACATCTCTCAAAGGACACACTTATGTCAGCAATTCACAAAACCTGCACAGCTGCAACAGATGGAAAAAAACCCAAAAAAAACCACCAAGGGGCTGGAAACATAACAATAAATAAATAAATATATTCTATCTCTGATGCATTTTCTGCTTCTTGCTCAGTCAGAGCTGCACAGAGTTCACAGCAGCCTTGTTAGAGCATTTCAGAAGATCCTTCAAGCAGAAACACTTGGTTTCATGGCACTGCAGTTCTACTGTACCTGGAGAGGTTTTATTGGATCCTGGGGCCAGAGGGAACAACATAAACCACTGCAAATGACCTCATGCCACACCAACAACCTCCATGACCTCCTTCCTGAAGCACCTGGAATACCTGGAATCACCTGCATCTGTGACTGGGTTGAATAGCAACAGTTTCCTGGGAGTGATTCACATTTTCACACATTGAGTGCTTCTTCAGATCAAACAGCCATTCAGTTATGGTAACGAGCTGTCAACTTTTCTCTTAAAAAAAAAAAAAGCAAAAAACCACCAAAAAAACCCCCACCCCAAATCAAACCAAACTAAAAACAAACAAACAATGAACAAACCACCACCAAATCCAAAGGAAAAGCAAATCCATGTTCAAACACAGAAAGAAGAGAGGTGTAAATCATCCTATTGTTCTGTACTGATGTGTGCACTCATGATGTGTGCACTAATATATTACACTGAGTTTAATATATTGCTGAATTAAATAGGTAAATATGTAGGGTCTGGCCAGGGGGTTAAATTGCTTTTATCTACAAGAACAGACACACAGTTCCTTGATTTGGAAGTCACAGTGTCCATGTACCAGAAAATGCAAAATTCTTCTCCACAAAACCACATTTCTATCTTTTTTAAATCTGTCCTTTCCATTTCCACAGTATTTCAGTCGGAGAGCTGTGACACTGCTGTGAGTTTTCTTCTCCAAAGTGAAGTCCATGTCTTTCTCCAGGAGGCTTTGGGAGCTTGACCTCCTTTTGCCTCCACCTTTGTCAGAAGGTCTGCAGATAAAGGGGGAAGCAGCAGAGCCATGGCCTCCCAATTCATTTTTACCTCTCTAGCCATCAGAATATCTTTTACTGGAAGAAAGTTTAGTGAGTTCATACCTCCCCTCACAGTTTGTTCCAGGTGAAAAAGAAGAGAAAAAATTCCAAGGTTTATGTAAGTGTCTACTGCTATTGATCTGGAAAGAAGCTAAAAATTCTAATGAGCTTATAATTGTAGCTTTACCTCATTTAAAAAATCTCTTTTTCCTGGCTGAGATGGCAACAACAATGTAAGATCTCACATATGCTGGATCTTTCCAGCTCTTACCAGGCATATCTTTTAATCTAGATACAAGGCTGGATAAAAATAGGGTTTAAAAATCCTAGCCAGCCTCTGCCTCAGGTTTTGTATAATCCAGAAATCTATCTACACCCATTCCTTTGATGCCAATTGAATCCAGAGTGGGACAAGCTACTTTTAGCATGTAACAGATTGGATGGATGGAATTTAGTTCAGATACAAGCAGAACACAGGCTAATATAACCTCGGGAACTAATCTAAAGAGATATTTAACAGAAAATTCTTAAAAAAATAAAAAAGGTTGAAGAAGGATTTTTTTTCATATTGGTTTTAGTTTCAAGTTTAGCTAATTTTAAGGTTTCAGTTCAGCAGGACTTTTAGATAGAGTTATCACAACACCTGAAAAATTACTGTATAAACTTTTCACTACTTCAACTAAAATACTTTAAGAGAATCGATGGTTATGAGAGGAAATACTGCACAATCTACTTTTCATTTTACTAGGTTACTTATTTAGTATAAACAAGACCAGAGCTGTGGTTTTAAAATAAATTAGAGGGGATTTTTTAGCTCTGAGCAGTAGTATTTGTATTTCTCAACCTATTAAAGTGACTTGGAATGAATATATACCTCCACCTTCAGGAAAAAGAAACAAATGATTATTTAATGTAATTATAGAGACAACAACTGAGAACCATGAGACTATCTTAGGCAAGGATTTTTTTTAAAAATCCTTTTGTTCCATCCTTTGCAAATCATTTTCCATGATTCATCACATAACTCATTATTCAAGCCTTTTCCAGAGGAACTATCAGACTTAAAAATTATTTAATGGTAACTCTGTGTTGAACATGTTTCTCTCCATACTACAGTATAATCCCATTTTTGTCTGGAAATAATAACTCAAACCTTTCTTGGCAATCAGAGTAAATCACACTGAGATTTTTAATCAACTAAATGATGGGTAAAGTTAGAAAGGGAATTAAAACTACATCCAGAACCTATAGAAACAGGGAATCACAGTAATATTTCTGTTCCCTGTGTTTCCCTTTGAGCTGTACACATCAATCATGTCTTCAAAATAAAAAGGAGGAGAATTTTAAATAACAAGGTGTAATGGTTTGAAAGCAAAACAAGTGAGAGGCTCCAAGTCAGAAATACAATTTAATAAGAAAAAGAAAAAAA
>JBBMKD010000194.1:3872250-3903644 GCA_037834095.1 Argya squamiceps
CAACAATTGGTTTCAACAGTTGATGAAGAGGGTGATAGAATACTTTGTGCATATCTTATTCTACAACCCAAGACACAAGGTTAACAGGTAAGTCCAAGCAACTGCACCATTCTTTTAACTATTTACCAGATTTGTCTTGAATTGGGCTACATTTAAAGCTCAGATGTGAAGGGAAAAATGCTATTCCTAGGGGGCACAGGGAACCCAATAACTTTCTTCTTCATGCTTAATAATCTTGTATGTGAGGGACCAATCTAATTTGTGGAAACGGATTGTGCCTTAGGGATATGTTATTTCAACCCAAACTGAATATATTATTCATTCTAAAAAGCAGCAATAAAGATTATATAAGATGTAATTCATTATTTTTCTAAATGTTCCACTATTCCACGGGGAGATGAGACTTAAATAGCTCACAGGAAGCCTACCTTAATTAGGTTGCTTTTCAAATCAAATATCATATAATTTTAACATTAAAAAAAAAAATGCCACTCAAGGGAAGCATTCCATTTAGGAGGATGATTAAGGAAATTTAAAGGGGGGAAAACCCACAAAGATCCACGGGTAACAAAAGATGTGGAGCAATCTGGGAGAGGGAAGGAGGCACACATGGATGGACGTGTACAAATATGCTGTGAGCTATATACAGATATCCCTCTCATATTCATGCATTCCTGCACACACTTATGGAGAAAGGCAATTTGTTACCAGAGCAACCACGGTCAGTTGGCTTTTTTGTCCTCCATCAGAGCTGGTTTGCATTTCTGTTAACTCGTTTTAGCCATTGAAGCTCAGAAAAATTGGTGGTGTAAAGGGATTAATTTAAGATTTGTACTCTTGGTTTACATTTGTAGGAATGAGTTTTCCATTTCTATTAAAAAAAAAAAAGAAAAAAAAGAAGAAAATTTAAATATCTTTTCCAGAGATTTACAAACAGTTCATTGTAAGACAGTGAAGGTATAATTGAGGTACTTTTGCTCAGTAGGGCTATTAAAATACTGATGTATATGCCATAGAAGTAGGCATTGCTTTTCTGTGCACAAAGTAATCCTTCAGTTTCTCAGATCCCAGAATGCATTAATTTCCATAAATATTGACTTTTAATGAGGGTTGTGGTCAATGATTTAATTTGGGGACTCCAATTCCACTGTCATTTAAGCAGCAACAATAAGACCTGAAACTCAGGTTCTTTAATTCCCATGTCCCTTCCTAAAGAACTCAGTGCTAAGTTTTATAAACCTTCAAATAGCCTTTAAATGAAGGGCTTGAATTAGGCACCAGAATCTGGAACTTGTGGCCTTACCCTGATTGCATCCCAGTTAACACTGTAGGAAACACTCCAGAAAAATTCAGGTATCAAGGATTTATACATCATAGAGAGCCATGGTCCAGGGCTGGAAGATGATGGATATAATCCACTTACAATTTTTTTTCCTATCAGGCAAGAAACTCTTTGAAATGAGGAATATCTTGACTAAACAGTGAGCGAGGGAAGAAAATGCCATAAATTTATTGTTTTTTTCCAAACTCTTTGTTTCTTGGTTTGTTTCATTTTTGTTTTGCTTTGTTTTTTCTGTTTTGTTTTGTTGTGCTTGGGCAAGGACCACTCACATCTTTGCTATTAGAAACAGATCCATCCTGTAAGTCTGGTCTATACTTTAAACAAAACAGACTAATGTATTTAATTAATTACAGTCTGTTCATCAGAGACACTTTTCCAGTAAATAAAAATCATATTATCTCCAGAGAAATGACATATATGAAGTGGTTAGGGGCTGCAAACAGTAATTTTCCTCATAAATGACAATAGGGATTTTGTAATATGATTTCACACAGAGCTCAGATATTTCAGTTTATAATGTTCAGATTTATTTCACTAGGTCTGTGAAAAAAATGTTATTAGTTTTTGGCTTGGTGAGAGACTACAATTTTTAATCAATTCTGGGTCAATCAATTTCTAGTTTGCTTAGAACAAACAACAGCTGTTGTTTTGAGTCAAATGAACCTTTGTTTTTAGCTATATACTTTAACCTTAAAACCTGCTATTTAGTTTTCACCAGCTTTAGATGAGATGTTATTTCAAAATAACATTTATTTTTTAAAAAGCCTCTATGCCCGTTTCTTTTCAAATTTTGAAATGTATTTCTAGAATTTTAGCTGACTTTTTTTGTATGGATGATCCAATCTACTTGCCAAATAAATAAAAAAAACCCAAAACTACTCAGAAGTCTGTGCCTATCTAGACAAAAAATGAAGTCAGCCAGCCTGGGCATTTCACTCCACTGCAGACACCTCTGTTTAATCCTCCACAGGCTGGTCTTTCTACACCTTCCAAAAGAGGAGTCTGCAGTAATAAGCAAATGTGAAACCTTGAGAGAGTCGGAAATTACCAGGACTCTCTTGTTAATGAAAAAAAAACCAAAACCAAAACAAACAAACCCAAAAACAAAACCTAAAAAAACCCAAAAAACCCCAAACCAAAACCAAACAAACAAAATCCCAAACAAAACAAAAAACCCCAACCAAACAAAAAAAGACAAAAAAAAACCACCAAAAAACCAAGACAAAAACAAGCAAATAAAAACTAAGAAACAAACAAAAAACAACAACCAAAAAACTCAACCCAACAATTAATCAGTTCCAGGCAGCAATTTGTGAGGCAAACAGGCAGAGAGGCATCGTGGACCCAGATAGTGACTCCATGCTTTGGGGTATAATGTTCTCTGTGTGCATTCCTATGCAGATTTAAAATAAATTACAGCACATTTGATGCAGTTAATGATGTTTCAGAGATGCCAGTCTTTTTCAGATGTGTTTTCATGTATCACATCCTCTCCATGTCCATTCTTCAGCCTTCTCTAAACTATTTGTTAAGCAAACACGGAAATATGGAAAAGCAAATATGGAAAAGACCAAATTAAGGGCTGTGGCAGTTTGGACACATCCCAGTCATCTCACAGGAAGAGTCCCTGAGATCCTCCCACAGCAGGGCTGTCAGCACACGGGAATGGCCCTTTCCTGTGGATCCAGGGAGCTGGGACACAGAACAGCCCCCTGGAGCCCACCACGAGCCCCTTTGGAGCTTGGAACCCCTGAGAGGCATCAGCCAGCTCCTCTCCCTGGGCACTGAGTGACTTTATGGCCCTTCAGGAGGAGAAAGGGTTTTCACACCAGCACAGAGGGTTCTCCACCTGAGCTCCTGTGCTGATCACAGGGAGCAAACCAGCTGCTGGCTGAAGGTGCTGCTCCTTCACACACCAAGGTGATGCCCTCTGTGCTAAGGTGGACACTCCTCAAAAGCCATCATGACTTTACTGCCCTTCTATCTCCAGGTTTTATCTGTCCCTCCTGATGTTCTGGAGCTGTCTTTTCCTCCACCTGGAATGCTCTCAGAGGTCTCTGCCCTGTTTTCCCAGTTCCCAGCCTGCTGTGAGGGTCACAGCATGCCCACTGTGCTTCATGCAGGCACAACGTTACAGCTTAATAACAGCACAGATACTTGAAACTCAATATGGGGGTTTCTATTTTCCACATTCAGATGAATTATTTAGGATTCAGGTATGGTCACTGCAGTTTAGGTAAGTAGGGGTCACCAAGGGATAAGGAGAGGAAAATAAAAGAGAATTTCTGGAAGAAATATTTTTCAAAGGAAAGGAAAGATTTCAGTTGTCGGGTTTTATTTCCTATGATTTTACAGCCTGCTCTTTGATTTTCTGTGCAAGAAACAGTCTGCCTGTCTTATCTGTGAAAGAAGATAAGGGCACATCACATCATAGTATTTTGAACCAACTCTTAGCCTTAGACTCTGCTCTAAGGTCTCATTATTCCCAGGGGATATAGATAGAAATGCCTGTCTCGGGCACAATTTTTTTTCCCCCTTCAAATTATTTGACAAGTCTTTAAGAGAAGTTATTTGTCCATTATGCTACAATATGTCTGGGAAAGGTATCCATCATGACTGAGGTAAAAATCATTCATTTTCAGGCCTGTCAGTCTGAGCAGACAGAACAGGGAACATCTCAGCATGGAAAAATAGAGGCAGCTCATCCTCCATGAAAGTTCAGCTCTGTCAAGGCACCTCTGATACCCAGAGTTGGTTCTTCCTTCCCAGTAGTTCCTTTCACTTTTTCAACAGGAAGTTCATGCTTCCAGTTGGAGTGCAGCTGTTTTAACTCCGCCAGCAGCAGAGTGCTGGCAGGGAATGGGAAAGCTCAAATGCATCCTCAACCTGCCCTTCTGCTGGGCAGGAAAACAAGCAGAGAGTTGCACACTCCCAGTGTGCCCCAGTTTGTGATATCCCAGTGAGGATGAGGCAGGGAGGGGTCAGCACAAAAATTCAGAATAGAGGTTAATAAAGAGTATTAGGCAGGTGCAGCAAAATTCTGGTATTTTGGAAAGCAAAGAGATTTGTCCTACAATGTGATGATGGTGTTAAATGCCTCTCACACAAATGTTTTACATCAGACTCCAAGAGCTCACAGAAATCACAGCACGGACAAGGAAGCAAGCTATGATCATAAAAGCTCCATTAATCCCTTCTGTAACTGAGATTTCTACATGCATCCTCAGATCAGATCACATAGAAAAAGAAACAGCAACAACAACTAAAACTACAAACAAACCAAAAAAACCCCTAGAAAATTCTCCAGGTTTTAATGAGAAATCTGGTTGTACAGGTTAGTTAGAAATAGAAATTGTGTTAACATCAGTTAATGGGCAATCATGGTATTTTAAATTGTTCATTTGCAGATTGTTCCACACATAATGACAAGACAGGAAATAATTATCCAAGTCCTTAATCCTAGCCCTTCATAAATTGGGATTCTCTCTCTGCTACAATTTCTCACCCAGTACCACGAGACCACAAAATTCCTATTAATGATGGATTGGTTGCACAGTACGAATATCTTAAAATAAGACCACACAAAAAGAATAGAATTAGCAAAACCTGAGTTAGGTCTTCCAAACTATAACAGGAGAAACATCAGCCTTCATGCTTCACGTATTATGGGAATGGAATAATTCCCAGTAAAAGGTGGACTGCAATTCATAAATACAACCTAATTTAGCTTATTCTCAAAGTGGTGGACATTAAAAAAAAATCAAGGAAACAAAACAAAAAAGGAAAGAAAGCTTGCATTAAAGCATTTTTGTCACACAAAACCATGTACAACAAAACAAATTTTATGTGTAATTGTATTTTGACCATGTTCTTATTATCTATCATAAATCTTGTGTCTGAGTATAGATATTGTACAATTACTTTCAACATTTGGCATAATTGCTTTGATCTTAACTGCTATTCATTGTGAGAGAAAAATACAGCGGATAATACCAGATAACAAAGGGAGCATTTATGAGTAATGATGCTGCTCAACAAACCCATTGTCATTCTCCCATTTAATGGTTATGTTCTGTGTGTGGCCCAAATTATGTGGCAATTCGTAATATAATGATACAGCTGTGGTAACTCTGCAATCCCTGAAAAGCACAGCAGAGATTTAAATAAAAAATAAAAAATAAAAGAAAACAACCCTGTGTGTCACTTGTCTGTATCCAAATGTTACATTAGCAATATTTCAAATAGGGAAGAAAACCACTATTAAGCTTTTATATCACAGCAGGTGACATTCAATTCACCTAATTTTAGCCACCAGAAAGTGGAGTCTAATTCTAAAATATCAATTTATTGTACCGTCAATTACCAGGAGATAATTAATTCCTTTTTAAAATGTAGAGGCTGGATTGTTCTCTGGGGAACACCTTCACTGACTACAGATCACTTCCAGACAAGTTTAGCAGACTTGGCACCAAACAGGAACAGAAATATTTCTGTGACTCTCTGTGTCATTTGACTTCCCTCTAACAAACAGCAACTTCCATTACTCAAAGACTTGGAACTCTCAGAAAACCCTCTGAAAAACTCCAGTAGGACAGAAAAAAAACAATCCCAGCAGACCACTGATATCCAGCACAGCATTGATTACAGGCAGTTTTTCTCTTTCAGATCGTTCATTCTCAGGGCCTATTTCTCCAGTTAACTCTGAAGTGAATTCAAAACGTTGGTATATTCATAACGAGCATTAAAACCCTCCTTAACTCACTGCATCTCTGCACAAGAGCTCCAACTTCCCGAGCACAGTGTGTGGCCTTCACTCTGAAATGTACATCACTGTGTACATCAGTATTCAGTTGTGGCCATTTAGTTACGTGCCGTGGGTCATTCCCCAGACCAGACGTGGCAGAAGAAAGGAGGAAGATTAATGGAGTTGTGGCTTCTCCCCTGAGGAAGGATGGGCTGGCAGAGGGACAGGCTCCCCTGGGTGTCTGCTGCTGGGCAGCCTCTTCACTCAGGCCACCAGCGGAACCCAGCCCTTGCTCTGTGCTAACACCTCATCATTCCCACTGTTAGTGCTGAAACACAAATCACAGAATGATTATATGCAGGTGCTTTTATTGAAGAGCTCTGGGAATCAGGGGTACAGGGTACAGACCCAAATCTGACTCCCACATGGATTCTAAATGGACATGTTTTTATACTCTTTCATTATACAACTACATATTAATTATTAAACCCATATTGTTCTATTGTATACATTGATCTTATCCAAGCATGAATTCTTGTAGTTTCCATCAGGCCCCCCAAATATCGTTTCTCATGATTCTTGTTAAGATTAAACAATAATCATATTCAATTACCAAACAATCATTACAATTAACAATCATATCATTTATCACATGATGATGATGCAGGTGCAGTTTCACATGATCTAGTAAAGACAAAGCCCAACATTTGTTTTCAGGGCCTACCCAGTTCTGGTTCCCTTTCTCAGGCCTATCCAGGCCCTGCTTTCTTTCCACCTCCCCTGAATCTATTCTATACCATTCCCATGATTTTAGAAACATTTTAACCCTGTGCTGTCACTATCATCCCTTAACACGGAAATATTGCACCATTTGCAAGGTTTGCATATTGCCTGTCTGTCTCCAGCAAATATCCACTACTCACCAACATCCCAGGTCTTTAATTTCTACCCATTAGCAACTTAAAATTGTTTTCTATAAGGAAGTCATTTCTAAACTTAATTTCGAAATACCCTATTATTGCCTTTAATGACAGTTGGGGAGAAAGAAGCAGGAGAAAAAAGTTGGAGAAATCCAAAATGCTGCCTTGTCCTGACCAGACCTGCAAGTTTGTCAGGATGGAATAGTACAGAAAAGTTTGAAAAGACAAATTGCACAAAACCAGGCGTGTAATGTAAGATTCAGCATTGTAATAATTAGCTGTCTTAAAGTCCCAACTCAATTGTTCTTTTATTTTGCTTAGAATCAATATCAATCCAGTTGATCTATAACTCCCAAGTCATGATTTTTACCTTATCCAATACTGGGGCAATTTTATAACCTCGATTTTTTTGTGCAACATTTCTTTTCTTTTAAACATTGATGTTAATTGTGTCTCAGGACACACAGTCAGCTCTTCTCTGACTCCAGAACTCACTTCCCCCGGACTAGAGGATTACATATTGTCCTTTTGGTAAATGTAACTTCCTCATCCTCCCCAGTTAGAGGTGACAACACTTTTATTTCTCCAGGGCTGGAAAGAGCTTCTTGATTTTAAATCCTGGTATGGCTTTTATTGCTTACACTGGTCTTACAAAGCTATTTTTAACCCAAACACTATTTAGTTTGAAAAACCTTCCTTTTTACTTACTCTATTCACTATTGATATCGCTATTATATTTTTCCTTCCCTTTAGTAACTGCTTAGAACCTTTTAAATAGTAACTTGTGTTTACTACCTGTTTCCTGTTTTTATATCCCTTATCCTGTTTTATTGCTGCTCTCCGGTGTCCTTTTTCACGCAGGTGACTGCCTTGAACACTGGAGCTTTATTTAGAGAACAATACTGGGGATAAAACATGTTAAATTTAATTATTTCCAATCTATATAATTTACAATGTCTTAAGTATTATATATCTTTGTCAGAGCAAATATTCCAACTGCTTTAAAAAATCAGGATTCCTACTCTTTGTGTTGATTAAGACACAGCAGCCCTCAGTGGCTTGGCAGGCACAAAATCGATACAACTTTGCCCAGTTTGGGGGCAGAGTGAAGCTCTTCCATCTGGGTGAAATTATGGGATACCACACATGGCTTCATAGCTGCAGGACTTGCTTTGTAGCATCCATGGATTTGCTTCATCCTGCTGGAGCCATTTGCTGAAGTATGGGTCTGCAAATAATTCTTGACTTTGGTTTTTAATTTAATTCTTTAAAAATATCTTGATTAATAAAGCAACAGAGATTAACCATATTGTGAAGAGTGATTTTTATGGGAAAAATAAATGTCTCTCATATAAGTGACAAACCAGGGCGCTGCAAAAATAAATAAGACTAAAGATAAAAAATACTAAGGGGAAAAAGAGGGATATTTTGCCAGTGGTGAACCAGTCTCTTAAAAAGAGAAATCACTGGGAGAGGAGCTGTACATTAATCTGCTTTCCATTGCCATCTGTGCAAGACCTGAGAGGAAGGGAAGGGTGGGAGTGCTCTGAGTTCCTGAACCCCCTTCCCTCTTTTCTTCCTTGATTCTTCTTTTCCCAGACACCATTTCCAGCCAGGGCTGGTGTTCTCAGCACAGGTTGCCTCCTGGTCCAGGCTCACCTGGCTCTAAGCGGTGCTGGAGAGAATGAACGGATGGCAGAGGAGCTGGGGGCAGGGCTGGAGTGAGCCGGCGAGATCCTGGAGGGGAGAGAGGATTCACAACTGTTAAATTGTTTTCCTCCGTACAGCAGAAGCGATAAGACCCGGCTTTATCTGAATGCTCCCCGGACCAATTGTTTTTCCTCTCACTGTCCTCACAATACCTCTACACAACTCTGAAGCCAGGCACTTAAAGTCTTAGCAACTTTCTGCCGTTTAAGGCTTTGGGGAGGCTACAAAATAAAATTAAGGGCAGAATTTAACCTTCATTGTTTTGCTGTGTGGTTACCAGGAGCTTTACGGTGCAGTGACCTTTCTATTAATCCAAGGTTTCATTGCATACAATTACAAGCCACTAACTAACCAGGTTTAACCACGTTCTGCATGGCACAGAAAAACTCCTCCACCAAGCCGAAAAAATCCCCAAGCAGAACATACATACAAATGGAGTCAAATTTCTTTAATGCAGGCATCATAATTTAGTTGATATTTCACTGCACAACTTTGTGCCAGACATGAAGACATCTTCATCCATAATGATCAACCCCAAAATAAAGGAAGATAAATTGTGTTTGACAATATTAAGCTTGCACAAGTCTCTCTCTTCCTTGACTCAGTTTAAAAGAGATTTTTTGCACAAGCCTTGCAGTTTCTTTTTCTTGGGAAGAGAGTAGAAAAGATGCAGTGAAGAAGTCATTACATGGAATGTCTAGTGTGGGATTCCCATATGTAAAAGTACTCTGAAATTCAGCTCTTTAGAAATCAGAATATCTAATTTCTAATTCTTGTTTGGATTTTACCCGAATACATTTCCTGTCCTTCCAATATTTAATGTGGTATAAGCTTTATTAAAGTCACTTCTGAAAGCACTTGAATTTGAACACAAAGTCTCTTAATAATAATTATCTGATACAACACATGAATATTGAATATGAATATGATGCTACTCGATACTTCAGTTGCCTCGTTACTTTAGAAGCCATTTAAATATGATGTAAGCCTTGAAATGAATTAATCATACAGTCATGCTTAGGTAACAACATCTTATATATAAGAAGGCAAGAAAAATCTGCTCTAGAAAGATTAGAGGGCTGAGAGTTAATTGTGCTCCAGTGGCTGCTGTGCAACACAGCAATATCCAAACTCATTTTAACCCTTCTTCTTACTGATAAAACTGTGTAGAGCAGCTTAAAGTCAGAAAAGGCTCTTCGGCTCTGAAAAATGAGAAATGTTATAAACCCTGATCTAATATTTCTAAAATAAAACCATTATTTTTAACCTTTAACAGGAGGACTGGGGGGTGCATCACTCTGTCCAGTTTAGAGCTTGGCTTAGAGGCTGTAGGGTTTGAGGGCACTTTCTTTCCCAGGCCTTTGAAACACAGCAAAAAATGGAAGCAAAAAATGGTTTTTAGGGCATCTTTTTGCTGTCAGCTGGAGGACAGACTGGATAAGAATATCTGTTGAGTATTTGTAATTTTCTCCTGAATATCAAGTCCCACAAGCCTATGAGAACCTTGTGTACTCACATAAGTTTATTTCATAGATTCAAAAGGGTGGTTTGGGTTGGAAGGGACCTTAAAAATCATCTAATTCCAATTTTTTTTCTTTTTTCTTTTTTTTTTTTTCTATTCTCCACTTTTTGCTTGTGCTGTCGGTGTTTGAAAGGCTTGAAAGCTTCCTTGTTTCTGCAGACTTTTTGACAGAGCTGTTCTCTGTAAAGCTTTTCAGAGATGGATGGAGGCTTGAGTAAAAGCCAAAAGGCATTTAGAAGGAAATGTCCTATGGAAAAAGACTGCCCAGGCCTGGGATAATGGAAAGAACAACGTGGTTTTGACAACTACAAGGGAAGCAAAGGGGAGAAAAATCAAAAAGAGGTGAAGTGAGTCCTTACGCAGCTGCTTTTTGTTGTTGTTTTCCATTTTTCCTGAAAGGCTGGACTGGCAGACAGCAGTCAGAGGGCCTTGGTAGGCTGGAAGTTAAGAAATGAAACTGATTTTTACTCAGAGTTCCCCTCCTTCCCAGGACACTGATTCCAGCTACTGAAAATCAGAACCAAACTTATTTGAACCTTCTGTCAAGGTCTTTTCCTCTATGCTCTGCATCTGCTAACTCCCCTGTTTCAGTGTGTCTCAAAACAAATGGTACTTTACATTAAAAACGTATCAGTCAAACAAAACAGCTTGCAGGATTATATTAAAATACCTACTAACATGAAGCCTAACAAAAATGAAAGAGTACATCATGTTAAATTCAGCAGCTCTGTACCTGAACAAACCTATATCACTCAGGGCAACTCACAAAACTGTTTCAAATATTTGTTAAAACAAGGTGACAAAGGCATTTAATGAAAAAAATTATATCTCTGATTATCATTGTTACTTTTCTTTCTTATTGCATTATAGTGCTTATATTGCATTTCTTTCTTACATATTTCTTTCTCTGCAAATATTTAATCTTTGCACATTCACAGACTATTCAATCCATATTTTCTAAAAGTGTAGTGAAAATGAAATAACATTAGGATATACTAATTGTAATAAGCACAACCACCATTCACCAGTAAATTGTAATTCCCTACACTCATCCAAGCTGCAGAATTACATTTTAAAAAAAATATTTCTGATATCCATGGACTATTTCAAGACAGAATAATTGTATTTTACAGAGTAGAATAATTGTATTTTACAGAGTAAAATAATTGTATTTTACAGAGAAATCATTATTTAGCAAGAAAATGTTTGTCTTGATTGAGATAGAGGATTTCATTCCCCTGACTAAAGTGCCCAAGTTAGAAAGCTGCTCACACACTTTATATCTAAAAGGAGAAGCTGGGTTTTCTCTGGAGGGTCCAATGCAAAGCACCTAAGTTAAATTCTTACTCTGAATTGCCCTCTGGAGAAATCTCTCTCTCTCTTGTCATGAATTTCATTGGAGGCTTAAGAAGATTAGTTTCTGGTTTAGGCACTAAAAGCTCCTGGAGTTGGACGGTGCAACTCCCTCTTTTTGTACCAAACAGACTGAACCAAACACACTGAACCACACCTCCTTTTCATCTAGAAATGTGGACTTAATGAATTGTAATGAATTTCCAGGATTCAAATTAAATTAAGTCACTATTACTTTGTTTTGTTTTGGTTTTTTTTCATAAAATGACAGTCCATGTACGGAATTTTAAAGAAAAGTAAAAGTGTAATTTCCCATCTTTTTAAGCTGTTATCTTCATCGCTGAGGCTGGCAAGAGTTTAGGAAGCATTTGGACTATTGAAATCCTTGCCATTTTTCCATATGGATTGCCAGCAGCAGTTACAGCACTCCCGACTCCACTTTACTAAACTGACTCACTGAACAGAATTAAGGGCATTCACTCTCTGGAAGGAAGGTGAAAACGAGTGAGCAAACACTTGCATAAATAAAGAAAACACAGAGGAGGCACACCATCCTGCACCTTGCACTGGGTGACAGAGCAGATATTGAGCCGGGCAGGAGCTGAGTGGTTTTTGTGGAGAGCAGTATCAACACCACGCAGCCCTGCCTTCCTCACCCAGAGCCTGTCAGACCCTGGAGAAATTCACTGTATTTCAGGTGCTGTCTCTGGTTGCCTTGACACAAGCCAGTGATTTGTGTCCCGTTCAATTTAGCTCATGTGAGAACACTCACCATGTGTCAGGGGCTGATAATTGCATTGATCCCCTGGCCGTGGGCTCAGCCAGGGCACTCTGCTGAGGACAAGGGGAGCTGGGGACGGCCCTTGTTAGAATTTGTAAATTTGACTCCTTGGCTGGTTTGATTCCAATCAGCCTTGGCAGAGCCACGCATAAAAGAGGGAGTGCTAAATGTGCCAATAAGTGAATTACTTTTCAGATTATGTTGCCGGTAGAGATATTGATGAGTGGGCTTTGTGAGCTGAATGCAGCAGTTTGTTACATTCTATTTCCTATTGAACAGGTGAGTGTTCTGATAAAATGAAGGAAAAAAACCCCTGCTTGTCTGCAGACTTTTTGAAAAAGCAAGTTTGTTTTCAGAGCAATTTCTAGCAATAATTTTCACTCTTCTCTTTTAATGTTCTCATCAGGAAAGAGCTCTGAGTGAGAAGACCTTTCCTCATGACAATGGACATTCAAAAACAAAGTTTATAAAGCAAAGCTTCTGGAAACACAGACAGACTTCCATCATTTGGGGGTACAAGACCATTCTTAGCTGATCCTGCATCAGAGCCCAGTTACTAATTTTTTTTAAAAAATCAACTTTTGAGATACTCTAGTTATCAATTGCCCCTGCTAATTCCCTGAAAATCTTTATTAAAAAGCCCCAAATATCCAAACATAAAGATGTTATCAGCAGATGATTAAACTGTCAGTGTTCAGTCAGATAAATGATATAATTTATCATATAAGGATCCTCACACTTATTAAATATCCATAATTTGAACAGTGACAACTTTTCATGATTCTCGTGTGTCTCTCTCGATTCTTTTCCAAAATTCCTCTTTAGCATGCTGCCTCTAAATCTGGGAAAATATAGGTGCAAACTGGGAGGTTCACAGCTCCATTTTACAGCTGTCTCTGAGCACCCAGAGCTCCAAAGAACTTTCTGAAAGGTGCAGATGTTCAGCACCTGTTGGGGAGCACTGCCAGGAGGATCATGTTTGCAGCATGCCAAGCAGCCGTGAGCATTTCCAGGACTTACAGAGGTCTTTAAGTCCCTCGTGCTTTGCTTCCTCAGGTTTTGGACAAAACCCAGTGTTCTGCATACTAAATATTGCAAGAATCAAATTTTAGTATTAGCCTTGCTGCTGCTTAGCCAAATTTTGCCAGTTTGTTTTGCTTTGCTGAGCACAGATACAAGAAAATTGCATCAATAGATTGAACGGGGTGGTTTTGAAAGGAAAAAGATGTTATTTAAAGTCAGTTTCAATTTTTGAAAGGGAGGCTATCCATAATCACCTAAACTTGTAAATCATAATTGAAAGCCAAACACATGAGACCATTCCCCACCCACTTATAAATGCATTTTAAAAGAACTAATGTTTAAGATCTAATTTTTTACTGCAATATAAAACCCCGCATAATTACCCTGTAGGCAGAAAAGGAAATGAAAAACATGTTCAAAATCACTTATGGGCACTTTAACTGCTTTAGTAAAGTTTTTGCTTGATACACTTATTTTATTTTTAAAGCTCAGCCAAGATGACTGGGGAAAAAAAAAATGTGGGTTCTTATATTCTGTTGTTCAGTGGTGAATGTACTATGCACTGTCATGTTGTCTACACTCAAATAAGTGAGATTCCAGGATTGCAAGAATATCAGAAATATATACTGGGCAGGTATTTTCAACAAAAATTGCATATGTGAAAGTAATAAAGAACTAGATGCAAATCCTGACTGTTGAAAAACATGGTCATTAATTAATAAGTTAAGAGCTGTGATCTCCTTTGGAAAAAAAACCCCAAAAACAGTGGGAGTATCAGCATGGATTCATTGGCAGGAAATTACATTTCTAAGAGGAAGAAATTAGGATAACCATTAATCCTATGGTTTGTTAATTCATCAGCACAGCAGGATTAGCTTAAATAGCAACTAGTGAGCACATGTTGAATCAATGAACCTGGGTAAAGAGTTTCAGTGTTTGCTGGCCTCCACGTGATACGTGGAAGTTTCAGCTAAAAACCAAGGCAAATTTCCAGGTGGAGTCTGATGGAACAGTCACTGAAATGAGAAGAAGAAATTCAGTTTAAAGTTCCTCCAATACACAAGTTATAGATCTTACAGTTAGTTGTGGTCAATCAGATGGCTACTTTACCCATAGATTTTAAATTATGCATGGAAATATGGACAATTCTGATGATAAAGCACAAGATACTGATTTTTTTCCCCTTCTTTGGTTCACTTTTTAAGTGGTAAGCACACATGCTGTATTGCAGGATTGATTACCGGGCTGAATTCAGTAATTAAAAAAATACACAAAGGTTGCATTGAAATTAAGGTACTTAAGATTCATTGAATTCAGCACTTTGCTCCTCTCACAAAGTCATTGCTGGCAATGAACACACCTCAGGAAATTACACCCAGGCTGTGCTTGGGGTAAGGTTTTGACTATTTGCCCTGCTCAGTGATTGCAGCCATGCCATACAGGTCATTATTCCATGCTCAGGGTGGATGTTTGGGTTCCCCATCGACTCTCAAGCCTCTGTGTTATTCCAGTGCCTGTGGAATCGTGCACAGGCATCCAGTGAGGGCTTCCTCTCCCTGCTGAGTGACTGCTTGGCACAAAGCTCCATCCTGCCCAAATGGTTCCTGGAGAGCTGCATCCAATATAGAGCAGTCAGTCAACAGCTCCCAAAATAGCCAGCATAATCAGATCCACTGCACAAAAGGCAGCCTGCTCTTGCATCAAATAGATGAGACAAAGCCTGCATAGATCAGACAAAGAGGAGGAATAAGATCAAGAAATCCTTATGGTCCATCTATACTGGTTTGTCTTTGTTTCTTCATCCATGTCATTTAAACTTAGTGTATTAATTTTCCCAAATATATTCTCTCTGTTATTTGTCTCTTCATCAGGCACAATGGATGGCTTCAGCTGCTCCCAATTAAACAAAAAAAAAAAAAAGTTTTAACTGCTTAAACTTCTAATATGAGAGGAAAGGGAAAAAAGAGTATGTGATGTGGCATGCATGAGCTGATAAAAAAGCAGGCTGTGCCATGCAGGACTTTGCAGATCTTGTCCTGCAACAACCACTTCTTGCTTCCAAAGAGCAAATCATTCCCAAGAGGGATGCAGACAAGAACAGCAGCTTGGCTCCATTAGGTTGTCTGTCTAAATAAAAATAGTTCCTGACTTCAAAGGCTTAAAAAATTACTTTAGTAGGGTGTGAATGCACAAAACCTATGATCTTTACAAGGAAATGATGGTAACTACTATTGTATAGCATTTTTAATATGTGGAATTCAGAATATTCCAGTTTTAGAGTCTAAAATGAAGATATAAAATATGGACATTTTCTCCAAGGAAGAAGAGACTTATCTATGAATAATCTCAAGCTCTATAGTGCTTAGTCTCAAGCAGTAAGACTCCTTCTGTTCTAGTATCAAAGCCGGTTTAGAATTTTGGGCTGACAACTAAAAATATACATCAGTCAGTTTGGAATCTTAAAGACCTCCTATTTATTGCATGTAACTAAATGTCTCCATTTTATTTTCATCTCCGTTAATTACTCCATAAGAATGATCTGTACATTGATACACAGAGCAGCTTCAAGTCACCGACCTGAACACACCCATGTACAGAAATTTATGAAGGAACGCACTGTCTATAATGAAAAATGTTCATCAAAAAGAAACAAAAAGGTGGTCCCAGAAGCTCAAGAAGAGTACTTAGCCAAAAATAACAAGGGACTGTAAAAAAGCCATAAATTTAGAAAAATATCTGATACTATCAGTCAAATGTGCTACCCAGCAAACCATAGTGAAACAACAGAGACTTGAAGGCCCCTGTGCTGGGTCTGCACCATCTTCGCTGATGCTTTTGGTTACCAATATAGAAAATATTTCCACTTTCACAGTTCCCTGCCAGATGTCTCTCCATTGCAAGTGCCACCCTCCTCCAGTCTGGTTGGCCTCCCTAAATGACATTTTGCATGTCAGTTTTAAGTGACTGGGTGCAATATTCAGGTCTTTCAGTGCTGCAGCTGGGATAGCACACAGGAGATTGTGGTATTCCATGGAAATGCACCAGATATAATAAATATGACAGATATCGCCAGGAACTTCTCTCCTCATGCTGCTCTCAGCTCTCACTGCTTTGGTGGAAAGGAAGGCTGAGAACAGTGGGAATTGCTCATCACTTCACTGGACTGAGAACGATACCAAACAGTTGTTTGGGGTTTTTTTTTTCTGTGAAAACTCTTGAGGTTTGGCTGCATTCTTACAACTGTATTTAATTTCTGTTATTCATGGTTTTTTAGGTAAAGAGAAAAACACAGTGTTTTTAAGAACCTTCATTCCTAGTGAGAAACTGCTCTTATAAGAATTAAATTTGAACTTCTACCAGTCTTTGTCCATGCTTTGCTCAGAGAGTAATTTGGATTCTGAGTTACAGCAAGACACGAATTACCATGACCCTCTGGTTCATATTATTTTTTTGAGGATTGAGCTGTGATGAGCTGGGGAGTGAATAATTTATGAGCTCCAGCTTCAATATGAGCTCCAGATTTAACAACCATCTCCAGCCTGATGGGCCTCCTGCCCTGTTACTGCTGCTTACACCAGTGGCTGTGGGATGGACTGGGAGGCAGCAGCCTCCCCACTTATTAGACTCAGTCAGCCAGAGCAATTGTTCCTACCAGGGAACTGAAATAATTTTCAAGTATAAAATCCTTATTGAGACTTCTCTTGTGAGCTCTGGGGCTTTTTTTTTTGGGGTTTCTTTCCACCCTGTTTGATACTCTCCAAATCTCCCATCCCTTTCTGAAGGGGAAAGAATGGGAATAAAAATGATCCTAGACATCACACTATGTTGCCAGGAAGAGCTTCAGGGTGGGGAAGACATTGAATCCACATTGTTTAAGCTCCCAGGGGCAAGATTTAAGAATACTGCCTTGGGAAAAGGCAGCTCCCTGTTTTCTACATAGAAATTCCTGCTCTGAGTTTGGAAATCTTTCCCTGCATTGACAGAAGCTCAGCTGGGTTTGGAGTCCACTCTGGAAACCAAGCAATAAAAATGAGGAGCTGTAAGTCTGGCAGGACTCCTGTTGATCACAATAAGCTTGAAGAATAAACATTTGGATATATTTCCATCCAGAGTCAAGGGATGACAAGGAAGACGGCAGAGAGCAAAGAATTGAGATGTGTTGAGATTTTGTTTGATTGGGACAGACTAGTTCATTTTTAATGCAACCTAAAATTGTATTTTAACAAACAAATAAATAATAAATAATTATTAATAAATAATAATTAATAATAACATTATTAGTATATAATACTAATAAATATTTAGTATATTAAATAGTAACTTTATGTACATTTTTAGCCATCAGATATTGCTGAAGAAGTGAATTATAAATAGGAGAGGAAAAGGGTATTTGTTGTATTCGATAGGCTGAAATTCTGACATTTGTCACTGAATAGTGGCAACTTCTCTTTAGAGAGGGTGGCCACTAGAACAGTCACCCAAAATATGCTTAAAAATGAGAATCTGGAAAGCCCCATTTACATTAAAGCACAGGCATCAAAGAAATCAGATAAAAGAAAGTCCAGTAAGGGAAACATAACCAGTAGTCTGAGAAAATAATTGGACAACAATAAGTAAATGTGGCTTTATTGTTTGTGTCTCTTTGAGTTTCCTTTCACTCATCTAAGTATTCATTGATTCTTGAATCACAATTAAGTTATAACTAAATCATATTTCTTTAAGATATTTTCTAAATCCCTAGGAGCAGCTCTTCAGTTTTAGTTAGTTTCTATTGAATCCAGATTACTTGGGGCATTTTTTAATGGAAAAAACCTCAATATTTTAAACTGGTTCTGTGATGATTTCACTCAGATTAGAACAGAGGAAATTCTGCAATGAAAAATAGAAAGCTAATCAGGAAAATTGTAAGAGAAGGGAAACCAGATTGTCCTTTATCTTACACCAATTTATGCTGTTGAAGTCAAAGAAATCTGAGCAGTGAAATGAGATGATGAATCAGACCTAGTGCTTTTCTCCATTGCAAATTTAATGTTACGGAAAATGATATTAAAGTATAATACCCCTACTTTAGGGCTTACCAGAAAATGACTCATGATAAACAGAGCGCGCTTGCAGAAATGGCATTAAAAAAATAAATTTAGCTTCTCTCTCAGGCTCATTCAATATTTCAGGGTATAATTTAAGTACACATCTTTCATTGTATTCAAAAATTCTTCTTTGGGAGTGAGAATTCAGAACTTTAATGGTAACTTAGACATTCATGCATAAAGGTATCAACGAAACTTGAAGTCAAACTGAACATTTCTGAATACAGAAGTGAGGTAACACAAGGAAAGGCATGTTTCTCTTTCCCAAATTGCCTTTGAGTAAGGCAATTTAAGTGACATGAAAGATAGTTTAGCTTTTAAAAACTGCATTTAAGTGCCCATTCACCTTGATATTGAAAGCATTTTTATTGACTTGAACCTGTGCAAGTTCTTTCAGATAAATTACCAAATGAAATAAATAAGTAAACATTAGACTTGCAAAGAACGTAACGGGGAGAACTGACCATCAAACAGGAGCTTGCCTTGAACAAACCAAGTGGCAATGAGGAAAAACCCATTTTTCTCAAGAAAATACCTAAACTCTCCCAAAACCAAGACAAAATAAAACCCCTAACCCTTTTTGGCTGAAGGCTGCAAGGTTAAGTTTGTCTTCCTGGGATTTTGAGGATGACATATTCTGTTTTATGGCAATATACTCTTTTATGGACCTTGGCTAAATGAAGTAATAAAAACTTCTGCTTTCCCAAGCTAACATATCAAGGATATTACTTTGTACTTGCAGCCCTAAGAATACATATTGCCAAGATTTAGAAAGTTCAGTGCTTTTGTGAAGCCTCTGTCATGGTCTCAAAGGAAAAAAACTTAGGTAAAAGTATGAAAAAAATTACACTGAAATCAATACACATTAAATTAATGTCAGCCAAAGAGTAGGAACTGCTTTCTTTCTAACATCACTAATGTCTGTTTCAGAAAGATTCTAAGCTTTTTTTTCTTTTTTTTTTTCCTTTTAAAGACCAAGTTTATTAATTTGGAGAACAAAATACTCTTCAGCACTGCACAGTCACAGATCAACTGATACATTCAGGTAAAGAGCTGGAACAGAAGGAATTAAAATCAATCTGTGCAAAAAAGTTGCAAAAGTCACTCCATCCCTCCGTTTTCCAAAGCCACTGTCCCACAAACTGTGCTGAAGAAGCATCTGCAGCTGAAGGGAATTTCTGTGGAGGTCACACCCCATTCCAGAGCAGCATTTTGGGGATCTCCCCACTGACAGCACAGGCCACGAGAGCAAAAGACTCCCTGCAGGTTTCCTCTTGTGTTTGTCCTTTCCCCCAGCCACTACCCCAGGAAACCTCAGGAACAGAGTCAGCCTCCAATGGTGCTTTCAGCCTTGCTGTTGGAACTGTTTCCCCACATAAACTGCACAGATTTTATAAAACAAGCCCACAGCAAGGCATTTCCATGACAACACTCTGCAGCAGCTAAACTCAGACTTGGAACCAGTCCTCGTTTTGGTTCTTAAAATCCAAAAGTGTCTCTAGACTGTACTGGTCTAACCATCATCATCAGTGGTCCAAAATGCATCATTAGAAATGAGTGAATTGAACTCAGGGAGCCACTCCCAAGTGCAACAGCTGCAGGACTTTGCAGTCATTCTTAATTTTGGTGTTAATTGTGATCCCTTTCTTTTTCTGACTGAGCCAGGAGACAATGCCACCACCTGCAGCTGAGCTCTGCTCTGTAGCACTGGCAGAGACCTGAACCAACAGAGCTTATTGCTGGTTTCCCTCAATCTATACACACAATCCTTTTTGTTCCTGTGATTCCACCTGCCCTCTGCAAGGAGAGAGCTCGTCTCTCCTGGAGTCAGGTGTGAGGTAATAAAGCATAACTCACCCCTTTGCAGCACTGCACGGGTTCCTTTTGTGTTTCTCTCTCTTGCCAATGCCACGTTGAGTCAATGCCACAAAAGGGAAGAGACAAGGAACAAGTGTTGTCACAGACCTCAGAGCAAGAGCTGGGTGATTGCAGCCACTCTGCAGGGTGGGGATGTAACAACCACATAATAAAAGGAGTTTGTTTGCAGAAAACTTTTTAATCAAAAGTATTTGGTTAATAATAAAACCTACTGGAATGGCTGAAAGAAGACAAAAGCCACTGGAATGATAAAAGTTTTGTTTTGTGCAAATTCTGACATGATTTTGCACCACACTCAGAGGAGGACCTGTTTGGCTGGTATTAAACTGCTGCCTAATTAGAAAAAGTACTGAAATAACATTTTATTTTTTAAACATCCCAAACTGCTTTTCAGATTTTATAGAAAAGCTGTGGTGTTGCTTTGTGCAAACTCACCGTTCTCAGGGGAGAAACCTTCCCTTACTGCAAATCCTGCCACAGACACCCCAAAGAATTTGTGGTTGGGGCTTTTTATAGGAATTTATTTAGCTGGGCAAAGATTTCCTAAGTGGTAAGAATGCCCCAGACAATGGATATTGCAGCACAGCACCCAGATGCTGAATATACTGACTAACATGGTTAATAGATAGATTTATTTGATTGTAGATTCCAATCAGGACACACAAAGCTTTGAATCCTGATTAAATTGTTGGATTGCTGTACAAAAAGTAGACTGAGAATTTAAGTGCTTTGTACATTTCTTATAAGAAATACCCCTTTTTGGTTAATTCACACGCTGATCAAACAATTATTTTGTTTCAGTATAAAAATCACAGAAGCATTAATCAAAAGTATTTAGTTAATAATAAAAGAGAAGACAAAAGCCACTGGAATGATAAAGAGTTTTGTGCAAATTCTAACATGATTTTAAAAGAAGTGAAATGTTTGATGTATTTTTTAAAAAACACCTTTCTTGACTTGAGTCAATATTAATCTCTAATTGATGAAATAAATGCTACTGCTGTTTCTCTTTGAAATGAATGGACACAAAAATGTTCAAAAGGAATCCTTTATAGACATCACATGTGGCCACATCAGAAACCTTTGGAAGTTAAACTACATCAGAGCAGGAGCATTAACAGTGGTCTGAAATAGAGCCATTGATCTGTTGAAACTGAATGTAGACCAAGTACCAAAAGAAAATCATGAGAAAATTATTTCCTTTTTGAAAAATGCAATCAATTAATAAAATGAGGCTATTCTATTAAAAAGAAGAGGGAATCCTTTTAAGTTATATTTCTTCAAATTTTCAATTCTCTAAACACTAAAATTCTGCTGTAAGAATATCCTGAGTACTGCTAAAAAATACCAAATAAGGCCTTATTCTAGATGGCAGCAAAAACTTATATTGACAGAAATTGAGATATAGCCAAAATTCCTGTTTTTTAAAGTGACTGTTTTTTGTAAGATGCTCAGTATGAGATCAGTTGTATAACTTAGTTTGCCAAAGTTCTGGAAAGGAAAAGATTTCTCTAGTCCAGCACATTCCCTATTCAGCCTCTGAAAAGGCATCCTGAGAGCTTTGCTAACACTCACTAACAGACTTGGTCAAGGAGTTGTGAAATCCCATTTCACAGTACAGTCAGGTCTTCCTGAACTCCTGCCCAAAAAAAGCCACACTTGGAAATGTTCTGGGCTCCTCTGGGAGCTGCCCACAGAGGCTGCAGCAGCAAGGCAGAGCAGGGGAGCACTGCAAGGCTTTGCAAACACGGGTGGCTCCATTCCAGTGACAATCTGAGGAGTAAAATTACAGAAAAGCAGTTTGCTCTTGTCACTGTGCATAAATGAGGTATTAAGTTGACAGCAGTATGATATTTCGGAGGTATGAAACAGTACAGGATTGAATTTCCTCCATTTTTACTCGCCATTAATCTGAATCAGATCATACAAATTTGCCGGTGCTTCAGCAGCAAGAATGACACTGGATTATTTTTCCTGTTACTTAAAAAACAACCACCCAAAACTTAACCTTGATCTCTCAGCTCCTAATTTGTGATTTTACCTCATCCCACACAAAACCCTGAAATCCACTTGTCATTTATGCCAGAACCTCCATCTGATTCCAGAAGGATGATGCTCCTAACAGAGTACTCAGGATAATATTTCTGTTGATGTCCTCCTACTTGTTCTGTGCTGGGATTTTTATAATGTTATAAACTGTCCAGTATTTTAAATGTTTTTCTTCAATGCTACCTCTTTCACAAAGACATAAAGAGAAACCATTAAATAAAGTCATCTCAGTTGCATGCATGCTTTTTTCTTGCTTTTAATTTTACAAAGACGTCAAGAAAAGTGAGGCAAAGTTAGAGAATTCCAAAATTTCTGGAGGAATTTGACAGTGAGCTTTTTCTGTGCCTATTCTAAGGTTGCCAACTTTATGTGTCAGTTTTATCTGTGCAATTGTTTGCAGCCCCTCCAGCAGCTCAGGCACTGCTCTCACACTGTTGGGGCACAGACTGTCCTCCTCTCCAGCAGACAAATCAGGATCCTCAGACACAGCTTCTGTCCCATTCTCTTCACACCAACACATTTCACACTTTTAGAAAGTCTTCATTATAGTCTGCAAGTCCTTCCTCATACAGGCAGCAAAAGGAGGACAACAACACAAGACAGTTTTGAAAAAGCCATTTCAGTGGTCCAGAGTGGGAAGCAATTTATGGAAAACAGTTTTCACTTCCTTTGCTGCCCCACGTACAGAAGAGGAATAAACACTGGGAAATGTGAATTTTTTGGGAGAATCAGACCCTTTTAATGACACCCACCCATAAAACAAACAGCAAAATGAGTTACTTGGGATTGAAGCTGGTTTAGACCCAGAGTAACACTGTTCAGCCTGGATGTGCCAGAGGACCTTGATTAGAAATCCAGAGTAAACATGAGGGACTATTAGGCTGAACAGTTTTTAACAACAAACACCTTTCTGGGTAGCCTTAGACTTTTTGCTTTCCTGAGGATAATGAGTTAGTCCAAACCAGTTTTCTTTTCTGGTACACGAATCTATTGCATGGAATACAGAATATTCTCCAGTGAAGCAACTGATTTCCGTGGATGCAGCTAAGATTACACTTCAGCATATTTTTTCTTTCAATTCAAAGTCTAGAGGAGCTCAATTTGCCTTATTAAGGAAAAAAAAATTCTTTAGTAGTCTGTCCAGAATGCAGACAAAGGAAAGCAAATGTAGGTTTCTAAAGCAAGAAGTCTTATGAGGACTGCTGCCCTTTTGGTCAGAGATCATTAAAAAAAGGTTACATACTTACAGAAATAACTGTAAAAGAAACATATAATTTAAACATTGGGAGAATGTGTGCCATTCTAATAATTATTTTGAAAATATAATATGCATTTAAAATGTTTTTCCTAGAACATCTAAAATATTTTTATGGATATTTTGCCAAAATCCAGAATAGCATGCTACGTGCTAGATCTACTTTTCTGTAACAAATAGACTGTAACATACAAGACTAGAAAATCTGTATTTGAGAGACTTTCAATATAATGCAGGATTTAAAAAAAGAAGAAAAAATTGGATTTTTTTTTTTTACTATTCTGGATACAAGAAACCACATATTTTTCACATTCTCTTTAAACCATTTGGTGACCCAGATGAACTTTTGTCCTTACTCTTGGGTTCACAGACTCCCACGTATTTCTGTGTCTCATTATTACCCTAGAATAGAAATGTTTCTTCAGCTACAAATATAACTGATGTTAAATGACTCAGTTACTACAGCTTCAATTACTGAGTTGCCTCCTCCATTATCTGCCTTTCAGCGACCTCTGTTTTCATAGGAATTGTTAGGCTGTAGGTCTTGGCCCCACACAAGAGCCACATGCATTCTAGTGATGTCCTAAGGCAGTTTCCTATAGATTCTTGAATCAAAAAACCACGGTCTAGAATTTTACATAGGTCACAAAAAAATCCATCATTTTTAGCTGCCAGGGAGTCAGTAGAAGACAGACTTAACCACAGTGTGAAGGAATTCTTACTCCAAAGGTACATTGAAAACGTTGAAGAGAAAAAACTCATGACCTCTCATAAGTTTACATCCTCTTAATATGGCTTTTATTGGGATCAATGATATTGATTTACATCAAACAATCACAGCTTTGCTGTTACCTCCCTTGCCTGTTTATAGAACATGCATTGTATTTCTGCTCAACAAGCCTGCACCATTGAATACTTTCATGTTTTTACCCACTGAAGGATATTTCCTGCCTTTGCCTGCTTTTCCCAAGCTGAATCCCTACAAAGGCAGTCCCAAACTTCCATCCAATTTGCCAGATCTGGCCCAGCTGCTATGACACTGTTTCTTTCTGCCTCCTTGCAGGGTATTGTTTGCTGATTAACACAGGAGACAGCTCTCTGAGGCTCCCCAGCTTCTGAGGGGCTGTCAGAGTTTTTGATCCGCGTTCCTTACTCCAGACAATGTCATGATAAAATTCAGTAGTGCTCAAATTTCTGTTCTTTCATTAGGGCTCCCTTATCTATATAAACATTTCATGTTCTTTCTTTCACAATGCCTAGAGGTTTGGAATAGTTTTATGCATTTTTTTGCCACTTCTATCTTTAATCTTGATCCCAGTTAGTTCTTTATCATTGCCAGAGGCTTGTGCTTTTTTTGTTTTGTTTTGGTGTTGTTTTTCTTTGTTTTTAACTTCAAACACAACTTTCTGTTATACTTCCTATGCTGAATACTGACAAGTTGAAGGGAAGGAATACAGGAAACACAAGGCAAGACTGCATTAATCTGCAAAACCTATTGGAGATAAGTAAGCTGCTGCTTAATTCATATTCTGCCAGGGTGAGGCTAAACTATGAATTCCAATAAATATCTAAAATACAAAAAAAAAAAAAAAAAAAAAAAAGGAAAAAATATAGGGAACAACTTCTTGAAGGGCTCCTTAGATATTTTGTTCACATACCTTCAAACTGCATTTTTTAAAAAAAAAATCTTCCATGAACACATTTTGGTGAACAGTTTGCAGAAGGTACTTGTATCTTAAGAAAAATTTTGTGTTTTTTCAATGGACTCTGTAACTTTCTGCAGTTTTACGTGCCTACCTCATGAATATATATGCATATATATCACTTCTATACTTCTCTTCCTGGGAGAAAAAACAGCCAAGAAACATATGGTGTCTATAATTGAATACCAAAGGAGCTTTGTAAAAGACCAAAATTATAACATTCTATAATACCTTACACTTTTTTTACCTGAGAGGAATTTAAAAAAATCCATTGCTTTTAAATTAGACTTTCTAGAATTAAAATAATTCTTCACTTACCATTCCCTTACTTGTAATCACCCATTCCATACTCGTAGATCTGAGAAACATTTATTCCACTGCTTCTGGTCAAAGTGAAATATATACCTTGGTTATTAACTTATTCATTCTGGTGCATTTAATTTAAATTTCAACATTTGTAACTTACTAATCATACTGCAAGTTAATTTTTAAACAAATAGCACCCCCGTTGAAAATGTTGAGATTTCTTACAACTATAAAGATCTTGGTGAAATTGTTGGCAATTCATATAGGGAAGGGGTTTTTGCTTTAATCTAATATTTAGGTTACAGAATGTTAAAAAAAGAATTCTTTATCTTAAATGAAAATAGTAAGGAAATAAATTGGTGAAATATCCTGTTAAATTCAAACAAATATTTGAAGACTTTTTGTCTCCTGGTATTTTTCATCTCAGATATGATTTTTTATCATCATCACTGTGAAATTACATCCAATCTGCTACTAAGTCCTGCCTTCCGAAAATAGCAAGTTTTTTATTTTCTTACACCCACCAACACCAGTTTTCTGCCAATTGTTAACAAATCTCAAGTCACTGGAAGAATTAAAGCAGCTCATTTTGTAGATTCCATTTTCCCCCCGACCTCACACAACTGAAATTATTCTCCATGCCCACAGCAAACTGGTTATTGTCCATCTTCCATTATCCATATTTTCCATGGCCCTTTGGTTTGGATCCAGCTCTGTCTCCACCCCAGGGACTCTGATTTATTTACAGCCCCTCGTGCAGAGCTTTATGCACCAGTTTTTCTGCAAGGGGCACCGAGGGGATAAACCAGAACCTGCCAGGTGGGGTTCCCCAGCAGACCATTAATCTGAGCTCTCCCCCATCCCCTGCACAGCACTTGCCATGAAACTTCTAGGAACTTAATTATCTTTCAGACTTCTGTCCCTTTGTCAAATGGGGTTGAAATTGGCCAAGGAACTCAACATTTACCGAAGGGAGCAAGGGAGAGCAGGTAGAGGATGCTTCCACACCAACAGCCTTTCCTTAGGACACAAGTCTGGAATAACTGTGCAACAAATGGTTTGGAGGAAACTGGCTCATGAATGTACCAATTAAATCACAGACAAATTATTTCTTTCTTTTGCATTTATTATCATAAATACTCTGCTTTACCCTTTGTAGAATCTCATTTAACCACATTCATTTCGAAAGAACAGTTTCAGTCCAAGTCTTGTTTTTGTGGAGCACTGAGGGGAAAATGTTCTCTTATCTTCCAATGTTATTAACTGGAAATAAGTGTAACCTACGCTTTGAGGTCCTTATTGCAATTTAGATAGACAATTAGATATCCGACACCAAAAAGAAAGAGAAAACTTTGTAGCAGAGATTTTTCTCGTGGTGCCCCAGGTGACTACAGCAGACTTCCTTCTGTGCTCAAATGATTAAAAACTACAATATCCTTCAAGCCATTTTTAGAAAGCTATTTGTAATTGCACTATCAAGTAATATAACTTTTTCAAAATTAGCTTATGAGATTTACATAGGATTGAGCTTTTAGCAGGAAGGTGAGTTGTATCCTCATTTGCAATAGTTCTGCTCTTTCTTTGAGGCTGGAAACTTGCAATAGAGGAAACCAAATATTTCCTTCACTTAACTAGATACACAAAGAAAAATTTCAATCTTGGAGACTTTCATCAGCTTCCACAACAGATACAACATCACTCTAACTAATAAAAATACATGTGTCTGCTCTGTGACAAATCTATCCTTCAGGACAGTGCTGAGAATGAATTGACTTATGCTGTAAATTTAATTTTTGTTTAAAGAAAGCCTTCCTAGTAAGAACTTTGAAGGGGACGAAGGAATACTATCTCTGTACTTGCATCCAGATGTTGTCAGCAGCCACACTCATAAAGACTTTACAGATGGAAGGAGTTTTAATGATTTCATCACAAGGGACCCATGAGAAAATCTGGGATTTTAGCCACTGATGTTTTTTGTGGTAGTTTGCATGTTGTAAATGGGAAATAGCACATAGCTTGAACAAATACTTCTTTACAGGAGAAATTATCTCCAAAATTAGAGGCATAAAGCTATATGAAGCTTAGTTTAAAAGAACCTGCAGAATCATCCACTTAGAAACCTTGATTTAAATGTTGTTTTGTCTTACACTTAGGAAACGTTGCTGAGAAGAAGCCAGAGTGGAGCAAAGAAGAGAATAAAGAGCACTGGCACTCCCTTGTCAAACAAAAAGACAGGAAAAATAAAAAAAACCACAAATGCAAATTGTTTAGCTTTCCCCTAATTCGTAACTGCATTTTTGAATCATTAATTTTATCAACTGAAATGTATACCCTATGAGCTTTACAGGAACCACTCAGAAAATTTCTCCATTTTTCACTCACATATTTGCATCAGCCTCAGATCCTGGGGATCTGCGAGCATATAATGAAAAAAATCATATTTTCATAAGCACTGGAAATCTGCATAATTTCCTTTTGTTAAATGACTACTTCGGCATGCAGTGTGCTGTAGGCAACTCATTGCTCACATTTGATAATTAGCTTTTGTTTGACAGCGTTGTGGTGTGGTTTTGTGGAAGTTGTGTTTGGGCAGAAGATCCTGGGATGTGTGGGGATGACCCTGTAGGATGTCCTTGCTTTACTGGAACTCCAGAGTCCAGGTGTGAATTGGCCACAGAGAGCCACAGAAATAGAAACATGGATAAATTTTTCAATGAACTGAAAAATTGACGTGCCAATTACACTCAATTAAGAAGAATAAACATCAAAGGTTTTACTAAAATTGGATTGCAAAAATCTTAGCACACCAAGAAACAAGTAAAGGTTAGCTTAAGCAAGAATAACCAGGTGTTATCTTCACCAGGTCAACTCTGAATACCTTTTCTTTTTTTCTTTCGTGAAACAACACTTCTGGGATATTTAAAAATCGCCTCTTGGAAGGTGAAGATCAAAAACCACCAGACTAATTGAACAGAAGGAAATGTGCATGTTTTCAGAAATCCAAAATTTCTGGAAACAGAGAGATGATGTGAGATTTTAAAATTAGAAAATTAAGGTAATCAGGAAAACAGGCTGCTTTACTCCAGTGCTTTCTGCTTGAGACCACTGACTTCCTTTTTACCTGCATAACTGATTTATCCATCATCTTAATTTAAAGCTTTCCTCGTAGGTTCCAGATTCAAACCTAAAGATCTCATTAAAATACAGGAAATGCTGCCCTTACCTCATGGATCTCAGTCATTCAGTGTTCCCATTTTGACACATGGGATCTCAGTTTGGCCACGCAGTGACATTATTTTCAAATTGAAGAGAGTAATAAGCAAATATTTTTAAATTAAAATTTACTTTGTAACTTATGTGACCGCTCATTACAAATCTGAATTCCAGGTATGGATAAACACTACTGTCTTTCTGAAGATTTTTCAGCTAAGCTAGCCTGTTATGTAGATGCTGAATTTAAGTACATGAAAAGTCACTTTTTAACCCTGTTTAAAAAACCCCATGATTTGACTGACTGCTGAAAGAAAAAGAGAGTCATTAATGACACTTCAAAACATGTTAAGAACACAAACATATGGAAAGCTATAAAACAAACCAGAGCTTCCTCATCTGACACAAGCCAAAGGCCCATCTAAATGTCAGTGGAGCTGCTGGCAGATATCAAACCAACCCTCTGATTAACTTCAAAAAGCTTCACAGGAGGATCCTTGACATTCTCTTTTTGTTTGACCTTTGAAATAATTTGCACTCCTTGTTTTCCCGATTCCTCACTTCCTCTTCATACCTCTTTTCTTGGTGGAGACAATGAAAGGGAAAATGCCTTCCCTATGGGCAGGGACTTGGAGCTCCTTGGATTTTGCTTGAGTCAGCTCTGGGAGAGGATTAGAGACTTGGGAAAGAGGGAAATGTTCTTGAGAACTATCCCATGGAGCACATTAAAGGACTCCTCCTCTCCACTAATCCTTCCAGCCATTGTTGGGCTTGTGCATAATTCTCTCACCATGACAGACTCTAAATTGCAACGTTAATGCGAACTCAAGAAATCAATGCAACTTTTAATGACAAAGTATTTTCTTACCAAACATCAAAGAGTTTCTGGCAGATATGGTGGCAGCTGCCATTTTCCTACCAGGTCATAAGCAAATGTGACTGACAGTACTTTGACTTTAAATTGTGCCATCCTGTCCTTTAGAAAACTATTTTCTCACCTAACAGCAGTGCACCACTATCTGAAAATAAATGGAATTTGATTATAAAGTTTAATTCTTTATATGTCTCTTATTTGTCTTTCATGTTTGCAGGGAAAGAAAAAGAAATTACCGTGGAACTTATATTTTTCATTCATTTACTCCAATATTTTACAGCATCTTAAATGTAAATTGCAATCTCCTTGTTTTATTTACTACTTAAAAACTAATAACAAACTCAAAGGGTAAATGGTTCATAGTGGCAGATTTCATGTATTTCAAAAGCAAAAATACCCAGACCTCACAACATTGATAAGCTGATAAAATAGCGACCAACTTCTATCTATTAGTAATGAATCTTCAAAAAAAGAAAAACACAAATTTTCAAAATGGAAGCACATGTCTGTGAATAGGGACAGTTTTTATCATGACACTTTCTAACTGCAATCCTTCTCAAAAATCAGAAAACATGATGTTTCATAATCCAGACACATTAACTTGTGTTTCCAGTTTACTGATAGGATTCCTTCTCTTTCCGATTAAAATAAATGCTGGCAAAATTAAATGTCTTGGAGGAAGACACAGACTATTTGAAACATATATCCTCAGTTTAATGGAGTTGTAAATGCTTTCATGCTACATGGTGGAAGGTCAAGTTCTTTAACATTTCCCTCCACACATAATAGAAATAAATTGCATTCTAGTTAAATCTAGCTAGTCTGAGTTCCTAGAAACTCTTGTATCTAATTTTAGGATCTTTTATTGTCTAATACTGAAATTTTATGAACTACAAAAGCATTACCTTTAATCATTGTGCCAGATACACTTTAGAGGAGTTCCTTGTGAGATTGTAAATCTGTACATTTTTGTTCTTACCTAAGATTTTTTTCCTGGTGTGACTTCTTACAGCTAAGAACATGTAATTTAATTTTAAAAAGAGACAGCAGTGAATACAGAACCATTAAACTGCATACATAATTATATTAGAAAGCAATCTTTGATGGAATTTATTATGAAGAGATTTTAAAATCTTCTATTTCTAACACAATAACTAATGGTCTTGGAACAATAGGTTACATTATCTAAGAAACCCATCAACAAACCAATCATGCAAAGATAAATATGGTAAATACTCAACAGTATAATTTCAATTTAGTTTGCTCTAAATGGCAAAAATAATACATTTAAAATGGAATATTTTTGACTCCTTTTCTGCTGGTATTACTGTCTGCAGTTCTGGAATAATTCTGAGCAGTCCCTCATAACTTCCAATACCAAAAAAGTTCCCATTGCCCAGGAGCAGACGTTTCCAGAAATGGATGAATTCTTTCAACTACTTTCAACATTTAAGGTGTTCCATTAATTACTTAGCAAATTCTTACAGTGGTATCATAATTATTGACCAAACTTTGGCAGGTATATAGCTACTATCCCTTAAACTGGGTAGAATTTAAAACAGGAAGGAAGGAAGGAAGGAAGGAAGGAAGGAAGGAAGGAAGGAAGGAAGGAAGGAAGGAAGAAAGGAAGGAAGGAA